>JARHVA010004048.1:1120000-1282500 GCA_037957365.1 Torreya grandis | reverse complement strand
TTACAAAGAGAGTTGACCCTTTTAACATAACAAGAAGCAATATATATAAAAGGGAGGGATGGGACTTGCCTTCAATGGGAAAAATATCCCACTCTTAGACATCATGGTTTGAAATGGTATAACAACCTTATGTAGGAATATTTATTACCCTATAGTAGATAAGATGAAATGAAATTTCCATGGACCACTAAGGAGCCTTGATAAGATGTCTTAAGTAGACTGAGTCTTGAGGGTTCTTGTAGGCTTTGATGGCCTAACATTGATTAGTAGATGAGGTAAAACCTATGTAATTTAATAAATTACTCATTTATAAACACATTTGTTGGATATAATATCCGCATGGAGTGTGTGGAGCATATGCCTCTTTTGTCTTTGTGAAACTATGAATGGTCGAGGGGCTAGCCAAATTACACTTCTTTAATGTCCTTGAATACATAGTCTTTCTAAAATAAGATAAATGTTTGTATATAAGGATTTGTGTTACACTTTTAATTCCTTTTTCTTATGTTCTAAAGTTAAAATAAGTATCCCATTTGAATTCCCTTGTATCATGACACTTGTCCATTTGTCACTTAATCAGGAACTATGGATCTTAACCTAAACTCATGGAATAAAATAGATTTTGAAGCCAAGTCATCCTTAAAATGATTGATATGTTTTTGTAGTTTTCATAAGACCCATCCTCATGAATTTTATTTGATTTATCTAGATAAAAACATGTGGCACCATTTTGTTGACTTTAGCCCTTTAGTGACTTTACTAAGTCATATGTTTTTCCGCGTGTTTAATTTTCATACACTCAAGTCCTATTTTTTTGTCCTTATCCTTTATATCACATTTTTTATTCATAGCTTGACATTTGTCATTTCATTATTCTTTTTTTAGGGTTGAACTCAACTCTTAACATCCTAGGAAGTCTTTTTTAGTGATCAAGTGAGGTGCCTATATATGGCATGATCTCTCTCTTTATCTTGGTCATTGAAATTCAATACATGTGGCCTTGGGACATTGGAAAAATTCATTTATATGTTGAAACATAGATCAATCCCATTGATTATGAGATTTTCAACCTCCAAATAATATTTTTTTTATTTTTAGGTTGTGATCTCATGAGATGATACCCAAGTTAACTTATTTAGGAATAATGGAGTTTTATTCCTATTTTAGTTAAGGGTATGGATTAATAAATTAGTACAAATATAATAATAAATAGAATCTTGATTTATGTAAATATTTGTCTTTTCACCTTTATTAAAATAGTAATAAATAATAAGAAAATAACTTAGCTATAAAATAGACTGAGACAACTAATAAAAAGGTTAAAAACAATTGTGCAAAACTAGGAAGGTGTCATAAACCTGAATCTAGCTTTCATTGGTTGAAAGGATAAGAGTGAAAAAAAGTGGATGCTTTGGTTTTTGGTGCTATTATCCATTCTTTTAATTGTTATCCAAACTGATCATAGAAACCTAAAACTTTTTGGGTAGCTCAAACTTGAGAAATAGGGGGTTAGTGTGAAATATGTACTGAATGTGCAATCCACACCCCTTGTGTGGAGATGCTGCCTACATACCAATACTCCAAAGAGGGATCAAGCCATATTTAGTTCTCCCACCTATTGTGATTTTTATAATAATATGATACAAATGAAAATTCCAAAATGATAGTGTTTGAGGTGGATAGGATATAGTATGAGGATTTGAGTAGGTTTGTAGCTATGTTGGGTGACTATGTGCAAAGAATAGGGAAGTTTGCCTTAGTACTTTGTTTGTATTCTTATTTGTTTTGTAAGTTTTGTCACCTCCATTATAAATGACCTTTGAGTGGGATTTTATAGGGAATAATTGGTCATGGGTCAGATGTATTCATGCTAGGCTGACCTAATTAAGGATAAAGACTAGATAAAAATGACTATTAAGACTCAAAGTGCAAATGGATAGGACCACTAAAAATGGGACACTTCTTTATGGGTTGTTACAGTCCAAAAAGGGTGTTCCTATCCTATAGGATTGAGACTTGGGGGAATAGTATTGGCATGGGGAATGCTATTTGATAGAGGTGGAATGACTATTTAGAGGGTTTGATATGATTGGTAATGAGTAAAAAGGTGTTTAGAAGCATTGTAAGAGCATGAAAAAAATACCTATGGATGGGGTGTTGCAAGCCACACTCAAAATACTAATTTTGACATTTTATATGACTAGATTTTCCCCCCTTTATTCTAAGAATGCAACAAAGTAGAATACTAGGATAAAGTAATAATAAATAGTATACCTGAACTTACTTGTAAGGGTGAATCCCATCAAGATGTGTGATGCTAAGTATGCATAGAGAGAGCATAGCATGAAGCATAAATATACAAGAGCTAATAAGGAGTAGATTATTTATTATAAGACATGTTATGTCTAAAATAAGAACATATAAAGGTTGGGTAAAGGAGAGGTGAAGAGAAAGGAATGAATACACCTCACCAGGTATGTGAACCAATACAAAACCTATTGTGATGTTGAGTGATGTTTAGTGATACAAAGTGATGTTGGGTATGTGTTGTACTAAGAGTAATATCAAAAATAGATTTGAGTGTTCAATTCCTTGAGGGTGGTTCAAGAATATAAAGGGTGGCCCTTTGGCTCCATCATCACCGATTATGTAGTAATGCTATGTGATCATGCATGTGTTAATCGATGTTTGGGACTATGTCTCTAATCCCTTTGATTAGGTGGCTAAAGAAAACAAAGGCTAGCTAGTCCCTTGGCTCCATCATTACCCACTAAGTGTGAACTATGAACTAATATTGATATGAATGTGTTTTATATGAGATGGCTCATAAAGCCATGAATGCTCTATAATATGATAATGTAGTGTGGATAGATAAATGTGTTTTGAGAACTAGTACAATCTTGGCCACTCTAAAAGGTGGAGATTATTCTTGTATGAAATCCACTCCAAAATTGAGAACTAGGCTTATATGAAAGCCACTCTAAAATGATGCCAACCACTTGAAGATGAAATAAGGCATGAAACTACTAAGAATACCTTGGTAATATAATGAACTAGAAATAAAAGAAGGTAAATTTGATATGCACATTACTCCCAATCATTGGTGTTTGTAACATGGATTTTGATCTAGAAGTTGTACCAATTGCCCAATATAAAACTAGAAGCCAGATCCATCATGTCATACATGATGCCCCTATACCAAGATAATTTGAGTAAAACTACACTAAAATTGCCAAATTTGAACTAGATTATAGATGACAAAACTGTAATTGACCTTACCTTTCTATCTATTTCTAAAAATTCTAATTTTTTGGCTATTTAGACAAGAATGAAAAAAAAATAGACACTTTGTTGTAGGGCATTATAGTCTGAATGGGGCACTCTTTCCTTTATTATTTCTTATGATTATTCTATGTTCTTCCATGTTTTTCTAGTTTATTCTACATGTTTTGAATTCTGATTATTATTTTGAGTATTCTAAAAACTAATTTTGACTGGTAGAGGACTTTGACCTTTGTGACAAAACCCCTATTTGTTGCTAGCTCTTTTGAGGGTAAGAATGAAGAACTTGTAATGACTACCCTTAGAAGAAAGATCCCTAAAAGTGTATTATGTTATGAAATAAATGAAATATCAATGATAATACCAATTATGTCTCAATATATAGCATAGCTTGTGTTGGAGATTGTTAGATCAACAAGGATAGATGTAATAATGTAATAGTATATGTAGTATACTAAACTAAAACTAGAAATATAGTTATTTTTAAAGGAGGTATGGAGCATGATGTCCATCATGTCATCCAAGAAGGTAAGATAATAGATGATGTAGATCATGGCATTGCAAACAACTAAGAACAAACAAGCAAACAAGCATGCAATGCAAGAAGTAGGAAGCATACAAAAGAGGCCAAGGGGCTGAGCAAACAAGGGTCATGGGCACATGTCCCTCAAACTATGAATAACAAGCATAAAAGGCATGTTAAAATACCCACATACACATAAAATTATAAACAAGCAAGATTTGTATGAGGGCCAGAAGCACATACAAGAGTACAAGCAAATGACATTAGCAAATGTCCTAAGGCACACACAAATAATAAAATATGAACTAAGAACTGAAATCATATCTATCTAGTCAAAGCAAAAAAGGAAGGCATTCAAATGCTATAAATACTATTGCATATAACTGATGAAATTAAGAAGTGAAAGTATGTAAAACATGTAGTACAAGACTAGGTAGATGCTAAGAAATACACAAGTGATATATACTAGTGAGTGTCAATAGAATAATCTATGTAAGCTTATAAGTAATGTACATCAACATAATAACTAGAGTTTTTAGTGTAGGATTGACATAACTTGGATGGTGTAGTTATGAAAAATATGCCCCCAGTGGGTAATTATGTTTAAGTATTTTTTGAATGTAGAAGTAGGATGCCCCCTCAATGGGTAAAGTGAAGCAATCAAGGATCTGGGTGTCACTACACACACTCAAAGAAGATCAAGTGAAGCATCCTAATATAGATAAATTGACAAAAAATAGCATATAATAGTAAAATGTAAGTCTTGCATGGTAGCAGAAATGTAAAGCATGGATAATGCATGTAATTGTAAAGTGCTTGGTGTTTTGAATGTTTTTGTATTTTGACATGTTATATTGTTTTTGGTATTTTAAAATATTATATTTTTTTTGGTATTTTGAAATAAGCTATGTACAATTAATCATAAGGAAACTATGTATAATAAAGATAAAATAAACTATGTACAAGTAAACTAAGAACTTATGTACAAAAAAGACTGAGAAGAAACTATACTAAACAATGAGTATTATAAGAAAATCCCTATTTTCATGTCTTGTATCAATGATAGGGATCATGCATGATCATGAAGCATGATGGAAGGGTTGATATTGTGACTCTAAAATTTTTTCTTGCATTATTTTAAGCATATCATCTTGCGTATTAATAATTTTAGTTAAAAGATCTTGAAGTTCACTCTTATCAATTTCATCAAAGTTGGTATATTGGGCCATTGTTAAAGTAGGAAAATAAAGTGAAAGTAGATTGAATTTTTTACAATAAGTTGTAATAATAAAAATGTGATGGAAGGAAGTTACTTAATAAAGTAAATGTAAAGTCTTAAAAACAACAACTATAATATGCATAAAAAGGATACAAATCTCACTAACATATAAGGTGATACCTCAAAAGCATAGGGACCTAGTATATTATACTAGGGTTTGAAAGAAATTGTTTTTAAAATTGCTATGGTGAATTTTAAAAATTTATTATGAAATTTTGATTTATATATCTATAAAAATTAGAAGAATATTGCTAAAGTGAATAAGGAAGTTTCCATAGGGTTTCTAGGGTTTTTGTGTGCAAACGAAGTATGTCGAGTTCACCAAATGATTTAACTTATTTGGGAATAATGGAGTTTTATTCCTATTTTAGATAAGGATCTAGATTAATAAATTTATATAGAATATAGTAATAAATATATTCATAATTAGTGTAACTATTTATATTTTTCACCTTTCTAAAAATAGTAATAAAAAAGAAGAAATATAACTTGGATGGAAAATAGACTGAGACAGCTAATACAGCGGTTGAAAATGGTTGTGTAGGATTGGGAAGGTGTCTTAAATCTAAATCTAGTTTTTTTTAGGGGAAAGGATAGGATAGTCAAAAAGTAGATGCTTTGGTGTCTGATGTTGTTTTTCATTCTTACCACTGTTGTCAAAACTGATCACAAAGACCTAAAAAAATTGGGGTAGTTTCATTGTGCCTATGAAAAATTGAGCATTGGTCATTGATGTAACTCATTATGGAGCTAATTTTATCTTCAAACTGTAACCCTCCATCATGCTTGATAAAATTATGTTTGAGTCACTTGAGAAAGAGGGGGGTTAGTGTGAAATATGTAATGAATGTGCAATCCACACCCCTTATGTGGTCACATTGCCTACATACCAATACTCTGAAGAGGGATCAAGAAATATGTATTTCTCCCACCTAGTGTGCTTTGTGAAATAATGTGATGTAAATTTAAATGCCAAATTGATAGTGTTTGAGGTGGCTATGGATTGTTATGAGGATTTGAGAAGTTTTACAACTATGTTGGGTGACTGTGTGCAAAGAATAGGGAAGTTTGCCTTAGTTCTTTGTTTATATTCTTGCTTTCTTTTTAAGTTTTATCACCTCCCTTATAAGTGAACTTTGAGTAGGATTTTATAGGGAATAATTGGTCATGGGTCAAATGTATTCATGTTAGGTAGACTTAATTAAGGATAGAGACTAGATGAAAATTATTATTGGGGCTCAAAGTGTAAAAGGATAAGCCTGCCAAAAATGGGACACTTCTCTATGGGGGGATATAGTCCAAATGGGGTGTCCCTATCCTATAGGCTCAGGACTTGGGGGAATAGGATTGGCATGAGTAAAATTGTTTGGTTGAGGTGGAATGACCATTTAGAAGGTTCTAGATGAGTGAATTAGCAAAAAGGTGTTTAGAAGGGTCATAAGAGAATGTAAAAAGGACCTATGGATGGGGTGCCTCAATCCACACTCCAACTACCAATTTGGACATTTTATGTCTATAATACCACTTGGATGGCCCTCACACCAAACTACATATTTTTAGGTAGGTGGCCCCCAAGTAAAAATGATCATTTCATGTGGAATGATCTAGTTCATCCATGGCTTATTAGGTAGGATAACGGATTATCCAATAATCAAAGATCAAACACCCTTTTAAAAAATGAGGGCATGATCCCAAACATCTAGATTTTATAGATAAAAAGTTAAGCCATGAGGTCCTCTAAGCACTTAGATTATACCATTTTAGACATTTTATATGACTACATTTACCCCCTTTATTCTAGTTATATAGCAAAGTGAAATACTAGGATAAAGGAAAAATAGATAGCATACCTGAACTTACCTTCAAGGGTGAAGCCCATGAGGATGTGTGATACTGAGTGTGCATAAAGAGAGCACAACATGAATTGTAAATCTATAAGATAAAATAAAGAGTATATCAGTTCTTACTAGACATGCCATGTCCAAAATAAGAATGAACAAATTTTGGGTAAAATAGAGGAAAAGAAAGGAATGAATACAACTCGTTGGGTATGTGAGAAAACACAAAACATATTGTGATGTTGGGTATGTGTTATACCAAGAGTAATATCATGAACAGAGCTGAGTGCTTAATTCCTTGAGGGTGGTTAAACAATACAAAGGCTATCCCTTTGGCTCTATCATTTCCCACTATGTAGTGAAGTTATGTGATCATGTGTGTGTTAATCGATGTTTGGACTATGTGTCCAATCCCTTTGAATAGGGGGCTCAAGAATACAAATTCTAGCTATTCCTTTAGCTCCATTGTTTCCCACTAAGTGTGAACTATGAATAGATACTAGTATAAATGTGTATCATATGAAATGGCTCATGAAGCTCATGAATGCTCTATAATATGATAATGTGGCATGGATAATTGAATGTGTACTGAGAACTAGGCCAATCTTGGCCACTCTGAAAGGTGGATATTAGGCTTTTAAGAAACCCACTCCAAAAATGAGAACTAATATTATATGAAAGCCACTCCAAAATGATGACAACCACCTACATAAGGAATAAAGCACACAACTTTTGAGAATACTCAGGTAATACAATAAATTGGAAAGAAAAGAAGGCAAATGTGTTATACACATTGCCCCTATCACTAGTGTATGTAACATAGATTCTAATTTGGAAGATTTACCAACTACCCAATCTAAAATTGGAAGTGAGATACATCATGCCACACATGATACCCCCTATATCCAAATAGTCTAATTAAAATTATATTAAAACTACCCAATCTGAACTGGATTGTTGTTGATAAAATTTTAATTGACCTTACCTTTCTATTTGCTTCTAAAAATTATGGATTTTTGAATTTTTTGACAAGAACACCGAAAAGTAGACACTCTATTGTAGGGTGTAGTAGTCTAAATGGTATTTTCTTGTCCTTTACTATTTTTGATGATTGTTTTGTGTTTGTTCATATTTTTTTGGTTTATTCTGTGTCATTTAAATTTTGATTATTTTTTTGATTGTTCTAAAACCTAATTTTTTTATCAATAGAGGGATCTGATCTCTATGACAAAACCCCTATTTGTTTCCCCCTCTTTTGAGGATAGGAATGAAGACCTTGCAATGACTTCCCTCAAAATAAGGAGCCCTACAATTATGTTATGCTATGAAATACATGATATAGCAATGATGATTGAAAATATATCTCAAGATATAGCATAGTGTGTGTTAGAGATTGTTAGATCAATAGGAATATGCCAAGATAGATGTAAAAATATAATATTATGTGTAATATACTAAAATAAAACTAGAAATATGGTTAGTTTTCAAGGAGTGATGGAGCATGATGTCCATCATGGCATCTAAGAAGGCAAGATGGTGCATGATGTGGATCATGGAATTGAAAATAATTGAGAAGCAAAAAAACATGCAAGGATAGAAGCAAGAAGCATATAAAAGATGCCAAGGGGCCAAGAAATAAGGGGCATGGGAACATGTCACTCAAACTAGGAAAGAAAGCATATAGGGCATGTTTAAATCCCACATACACATATAATTGAAAACAAACAAGATTGGCATAAGGGCCACAAGCACATACAAGAGTACAAGCAAAGGCTTAAGGCACACACAAGTAAAAAAATAGGAACTAATAAATGTAATCATATCTACCTACTCAAAGAAAGAAAGGAAATCATGTAAGTGTTGTAAATAGTACCATATATAATTGATCAAAGTAAGAAGTGAAAGTATGCAAAACATGAAGCAAAAGACTAGGTAGATGCTAAGAAATACACAAGTGATATATACTAGTGAGTGTCAATAGAATAATTTGTGTAAGCTAGTAAGTAATGTACATCAACATGATAACTAGAGTGTGTGGTAGAGGAATGACATAACCTAGATGGTGTAGTTATGTACAAGATTCCCCCAATGGGTAGATATGTTGGTTTATGTATCAAATGTAAAATTAGGATGTCCCCTCAATGGGTAAAGTGAAGCAAACAAGGATCTGGGTGTCACTACACACACTCAAAGAAGATCAAGTGAAGAATAGTAATGTAGATAAATCAACAAGCAATAGCATAGAACATCATAATGAAAGTATAACATGGTAGTATAAATGTAAATCATGGATAATACGTATAATTGATAAGTTTTTGGTGTTTTGAGTTATTTGAATGTTTTTATATTTTGACACATTATATTATTTTTGGTATTTTGAATATTGTAATTTTTTTGGTATTTTAAAATATTGTATTATTTTTGGTATTTTGACATGTTATATTATTTTTGGTATTTTTAAATATTGTATTTTACAAGTAATCATAAGGAAATTATGTATAATAAATCAAATTATGTACAAGTAAGTATAAAGAAACTATGTAAAATAATTTAAGTAAAGCAATATGTACACATTGATGTAAAAGACTAAGCTAGAGGGGGTAAAGGGTTTAAATATGGAGCCCACTAGGGATGAAGATGGAGGAAAGGATCATGTCCATCATCAAATGCCTCAAAATCATCATCATAAGTATCATTGTATGTCGCATGATCTATATACATGGTGGATATCTCCTCAAGTGTTAGTAAGATCTATGATCTTTATGTAGTTAGAGATCTATCACTCATAGTGGTGTTATCTTTTTGAAGGTGAACTAAGGGTCACTTTGGTGGTGAAGATGTTGTTTCTCCTCTAGGGAATTTAACTCTGGTGGAAGGCATCCTTGATGGAAGTGGAAAAATTGGTATTGGTGGTGATATAATCTAAATAGTACCCTAAACTTGTAGTTTACCTAATTTCTACTATAAAGCTATACATGATTCTATGCCATGGCCTATGATTCTATGAAAGAGATAAAATAGGTGACCATCTTACCATGATAACCTGATAATAGATCTATGTTGTATTGTAGGTAGTTTGATTAATCCATAATGAAGTAACATTTGTAGCATACTTTATGGTTGATGTTGTGTGTTACCAACTTAAATCTAAATTAATGGCTCTATATCCATAGAGGCAACCATGTGAACTATATGTGCCAAGTGATCTATCTACAATCACGAATGTGGAGTATATCATAAGAGTGTAGTGTGAGATGCTAAGATTGATGCAAGATGTGTGATGAGGGCTCTAGAGTCATCTCAGTACTCTCTTGAGCCAATTAGTGTAAATTTCAATCCACATAAATAGTCATCTATGAGTGTGGGTGTTGTATCATCATCTAAAGTAGCATAGGAATCTATATCAACATCATGCACATATGGCAACTCATAATTTACCATAAGGGGTAACTATGATATGTGAGTCTCATCAACTATAGTAAGAGAAGATGTTAGTGTTGTGAGAGTATCTGTAACTAGTGAACATATTGTGACTGCCTAAAGAGATATATCTATAGAATCAACTAAGACTAATGAAACTACTATCAATGATTACATAATTGTAATAGGTGTAGGAACTATGACTAATGGAGTGGATAGAATAGTTAAAGCTGATATAACTAGCTAAGTATTTGGAGCTGAGGAAATAACTGTAAGTGAAAGAGTGTGAGATGTGTTAGTCTATCCTACCTCATATGTATGTATCTGGTTAAGAGAGATGTGATGAGGTGATGACTAAAGTTTGATATGAGGTTTCCCATTTGGAAAAATAGTTGAAGATGACTTTGTAATTCTACATTATCTAAATGGTTAGTTATATACTAGGCATGTGTATAGGTATCCTTCATGGAGGAACATAACACATCGATGAAGCATGGAAGGAACTACCCCCATAGCATGTATCCGAGGTCATCCAAGTAAAAGGTTATAATGAAGAGGACTTGGCATGACCTAGAACTATGGAGAGAGGGTTTTGAGCCCTACCATGATATCCAAAGTAATGGTGCCTAATGTCTGTCAAGGTATCTCATCAAACACGTTAATGTTCTTCTATGGCTTCTGCATGGAAGCCATATATATGCCCATGGTATATTAAAATGTAATATTACATATATTAAGTTTGGAACCACTATCAATCAAAAATATCTTAACTACACTATTTTTGACTTGAGATTGTATGAATAGTGGTAAATTTTGATCAATAATTGTCTAAGAGGTCATGTCCTCACAATCAAAAGAAATAACATCTTATATATTTTTTAATGTGTTAACCATTGATGTAAAATAAAAATACTCTAAATCAATGGGCATAGAATTTTGAGAGATATCCTGATAAAGAATGTCCTTAAAACACATTTGCTTTCTAAAGTAGTTTTAACATGGAAATATTACCTAGTATGTTTCTCAATTGATCAATAATATCATATACCCTATGTGGATCTACCTAATCAGGTGGGTTGGGTCTGGGATGGGAGGGAATAGGAGGGATGGGGTTCCTGACTAGGGGAAAGAGGCATGGTGGCACATTGAGTAAAAACTCTAACTATATTATCTACTAATTTTATAGGGCTAATAGTAGTTATGTGAGTAAAATGAATATAATCGATAGATCATGGTGGTATAGGGATAAAGAGTGTCATTTGGGCTCTCTAGTGATGGGTAGTGACTTGGGGAAGAGTAAAATGGACCACAACATGACTCAACATGGGATAGAGGCTCCAGGGGAGGTGAGGAAAGAGGTGTAAAATAATATATGTAAAGTTGATCAATAAAAGGAACAACATACATGTGCTCCCACTTATGAAGGAAGTGAATCAAGAATACAGGGCATATGATAAAACTTTGCATTAAGGAATAAAAAACTTTTGTATTCATGTACGTCATTAGATCTAGTAGAGACTTCTTAGGTCTTTGAAAGGAGAACTTGTCAATTACTATGATAAAGTAAGAATGAAACTAATTTAGATGTAATGATACCTTAAGAAATAAAGGGACCTAGTATATGCTACTAGGGTTTGAAAGGAATGATTTTTATAATTACTATTGTGAATTTTAAAAAATTAAATGTGAAATTATGATTTATATATGTATAAAAAATTAGATAATATTGATAAAATCAACAAAAAAAATTTCTCTAGGGTTTTTAGGGTTTTTATGTGCAAATGAAGTAAGTCAAGTCACCAAATGATTTAACTTATTTGGTAATAATGTATTTTTATTCCTATTTTAGTTAAGGTTCTATATTAATAAATAAGTACAAAATATAACAATTAATATGTTCATAATTTATTAAATTATTTTTATTTTTCACCTTTCTAAATTTATTGATAAATAAGAAGAAATATAACTTAGCTAGAAACAAATTGAGATAGCTAATATAGAGGTTGAAAATGATTGTACAACATTGGGAAGGTGTTGTAAACCTGAATCTAGCTCTTGTTAATTGAAAGGATAGGATCACTAAAAATTGGATGCTTTAATATATGATGTTGTTGTCTATTCCTACCATTGTTAGGCAAACTGGTCATAGAGACCTGAAACTTTATGGGTAGTTGTGTTGTGCCTATGTGAGCATGCCTATGAAAAATCAAGCACTTGCTATAGATATTATTTTGTCTTCAAACCCTAACCCTCCATCATGTTTGATAAAATGACATTTGAGTCACTTGAGAAAGAGGGAGGTTAGTGTGAAATATGTACTAAATGCAAAATTCACACTCCTTATGTGGTCACATTGCCTACATACCAATACTTTGAAGAGGGATCAAGCCATATGTAGTTCTCCCACATAGTGTGCTTTGAGTAATAGTGTGATGAAGATGTGAATGCTTAATTGAGAGTTTTTGAGGTGGCTAGGGACTGGTATGAGGATTTGAGTAGGTTTACAATTGTGTTTGATGACTGTGTGCAAAGAACAGGGAAGTTTGGTTTAGTGTTTTTTTGTATTCTTGCTTGCTTTGTAAGTTTGGTCACCTCCCTTTGTAAATGAGCTTTGAGTGGGATTTTATAGGGAAAAATTGGTCATGGATCAGATGTATTCATGTTAGACTGACCTAATTAAGGATAAGTACCAGATGAAAATGATTGTTGGGGCTCAAAGTGTAAATGGATAGGACCACCAAAAATAAGAAACTTCTTTATTGGGCACTATAGTCTAAATGGGGCACTCCTATCTTATAGGATTGAGACATAGAGGAATAGTATTGGCATGGGGAATACTATTTGGCTGAGGTGGAATGACTGATTAGAAGGTTATGGATGATGAATAATGAGCAAAAAGGTGTCTAGAAGTGTCGTAAGAGCATGCAAAAAGGACCTATGGATGAGGTGTCACAAGCCACACTCAAAATACCAATTTGGAAATTTTATATGACTATAGTAAGAGAGATATGTGGTGATGATCTATGTGAATAACTTTTAAAAAAATAAGTGTGAAAATACTTCATACTATAGTGGGATCCTTCTAATCTAGACCAAAGCAAGTTTTGGTAAGGTGGTAATATGGGGTCAAAACACTTCTATACATAATAAAATAATCTTGGGAAAACATGTAGATAAGCTACTTGATAAATAAAATAAAATTTTGAATCCTATGAACATTATATAACTAAAATCCTCATAAATGAGTATATTAACTTGAACAAACATGTCCATTTAAACATTTAGACTCAAAAATCAAGTGAATATATGAAGAAACCTAGGAAATATATTAACATTCATTCAACTCAATTATTATATTAATAAAATAAAGACATCATTTGGCCAAAGGATAAAGATTTACAAATAAGGGACTTATGAAAATGATTTAGTTACAAACTTGATTTCTACTCAGCTTCAAGATAATGACTTTTATCTTATACTTTGGATTGATTCATTTCATAACAAGTTCTAGACATGGAATTTCAAGCCTAAAAGGGGTCCTCATTTTAAATTATGAAAATGGGGCATGTTAATGAAAATAAATTGTGACTATTGTAGGGACAATTTTGCATTAGTGTTTAGAATCTAGAGTTCATGCATCCATTACTAAATTATGAGATAAGCAAATAAAGCTTAATTTCTATGAACTTATAAGAAAAGAAAGTTCACTATTATGCTTTAACAAATAAGATACTATATTATAATAAGAATGAGAATAAGATCATTCCAAGCTAGGAGTCTAAATCATTAACAACAAGAACATCACAATAAACTTATAAAGAGATGAAATGCAAAGACAAGGAAAATCATAGAATATCAAAATAATTACTTAGTACAATGAAGATACCTTTCTTAAGTATACAAGTAAATATATGAAGCAATCATAACTAACCAATATGGCATAAATCCTTAAAATAAAAACTATTAAAATAAGAAAAAAGATCTAAAACCTATGAAGCATGAAAATATACTCTTAACACCCCCTCAAGTGAACTTAGGGGAGAATGATAAAGTGGCATATCTATAGTATGAATCATGGAAATAAGGCCTAATTATGTACTCATGTAAAATATATATACATTAAATGAAGAAGGAAGATGTCCTCATGAACACCCCCAAGGAAAAATTTTGGAACCCTAAGCATGCCACACAACTCAAGGAAATGAGGTGATGCAAAAAGATTCATGAATATGTCATAAAATTAATATTAAGTTGGAATGCACTCCAAGCAATGAACTCCATACTAAATGTGATGTAGAATGAATTAAATGTGTTTTGTCTATTGGTTCTTAACAAGGTTATGAGATATGTGAATTACACTATGTTTGTCACACTAAAGTAAAGTGTATGAACCTTGTGTGAAGCCAAACTCTATCAATAACTGATGAAGTCAAAGAACCCATTAAATTTTTGTAACTACTACCCTTTACTTAGCCTCTATTGATGAAAGTGAAATAGTCTATTATTTATTACACACCAAGCAACTAGAGAAGAACCAAAATAAAATATGTTTCAAAAAGTGGAATGTCTATCATTAAGATAACCTGCCCAATATGAATCAGTGTATGTGACCAACTAAGTAGAACCCATGGTGTAGTGTAGTCCAAACTACGTAGTTTCTCTCAAATATTATAAAATCCTCTTGACATCATACTAATGACTGTCATGAGGATCATGTGCAAACCTAGATACAAGCCCAACTATAAATGAAATGCTAGGGTAAGTATGGGTCAAATACATAAGACTCAAAACCATCTTCTTGTGTAATGTAAGATCACAAAGAGGAGTAGTGTAAGTAGAAGTGAGAGTGACTCTTGACTAAAAAGGAGAGGGACTTGGATTGCAATGAACCATGATAAAACTCTAAAGAATATCAAGGGTGTATTTCTACTAACTCAAATTAATCCCTTAATCTGATTAAGAAATATCCAAACTAAGAAATAATTAGAAAAGACTAAGATCTATCATATCAAATTTCATTGAAAGATCCTATTGAATAGCCTAAATCTAAGAAAGAGGAGCTATTTGTGAGAATTAGACCAATAATATCAAATATAAGTATAAAAATATCCTCTCCAACATGTTAGATAAATAATGTGGGATTGAGTGGTAGTGAATAAATCCAATAGAGATAATAAATGAATCCATCTTCTCATACCAAGCTCGAGGGTCATGTTTGAGACCATAGAGAGACCTCCTAAATTAAAAAACAAGATAATCATCATGAAAAAACCCATCAAGTTGATCCATGTAATAAGGCACTCTTATTATCCATATGGTACATTGGCCAACCCTATGATGTATCAAGAGAAAGTATAATGTGCAAATATTCCATCTTGGCAATGGGTAAAAAAGTCTTGGAATAATAAATACCTTTGACCTATGAGAAACCCTTTATAATAATACATGCATTATACTTTTTAATGGACTCATAAATTGCATACTTGGTGTGGTATATCCATTTTCACCTAACCAACTTTCTTCCCTTAGGAAGAGAGACCAAATCCCAAGTATGATTCTTCATCAAAGAAGAATAATCATCTGTCATTACATCATCCCACTCCTATATCCCATGAGCATGTGAAAAATATTATGGATTTTTAGAGAATGCTTAACACAAAATCTTGTTACCTGTAGAATATGCATGATGATCTCGAATGGGTGGAAGATCCTATATAGATGATTTTGCCTTAGAAATTGAAGTATAGTCCCATAAAGGCATAGTAATAACATTAGTGGGAATATGTCATGTCCCCTTTCAGTTGACATCTTTCAAAGTTGATGATTAGCCTATTATGCAACCCTCGTAGGCTGATAGGATGGATAGAGGGTCATGATGGAGCTTGGCTTGGCTTCGACTAGCAAAATTTTTCCAGTTGGCTTTCATTCATGTTCTTTCAGACACGTCTGCCTGAGCTCCTATTTTTTAGGGATATTTGACACACAGCAGAGTACCCTTGTTTTGGTATGGTCATGTGTAGAATCACTTCCTTGTTTGCAAGCTTCAGATGGATCGAGAATTGGATATGTATCGAGGGAGATATTAATAATTAATTGATTTAATTAAATATTAATTATTTGGCGTAATTATGACTTAGGCATTTTTAGCCAAGGGGGCACTCATTGTGAAGGGGGCCATTTTAATTATATTTTATTATTAAAATTGTGTCTTAGACTTTGGAAAATTAAAAGAAAAAATAAACCCTAATTTTTAATTGTAAAACCCTAATTAGGGCAAGCGCACTTTTTTGAGGATATAAGGGTTTCTTATTGGGAGGAGCGATATTGATGTTGAAGACAAAAATTTTTACTAAGTATTTTTTGAGAAGACTGAGCCAAGGGTTTCCAGTGTTCTATTGGCATTGGAGAACGTGCAATCTTTAGTGTGTGTGATTCAGAGGTTGTGAGATATCAGCTGATCTACTACCAGTTTGAGAGATAACTTCATACAAAAGTTATCATAGATATTTACAGGTATTCATTCATTAGGGTTTGATTCATAATATTATCCAGATAAAGATCTTCAATATTAGTGCAATATTTCTTGAGATCAGGCATCTAGCATATAGGCCATACTATATTCTATTTGCTATTATACGAAATCTATAAAAATCCATACCAAGTCGTACCAGCCAAATCACAGATTGGAGAAGTGCACGGTTAACAAAAATGTGTAGCAGTCGTAAGCCATAGGGAGCATAGAGACCGACATTGGCCGACTCACAAACTGATGTCAGTAGAGAAACTGACATCAGTAGAGCGAACTGACTGACAAAGACCGACATCGGCAGTATATCGATCGATTGCAGTAGTATAACTGACGTTGGTGATTGTGTGTTTGAAACAGCAACTAGAGCCATCCCAGATCTAGGGCTTATTTTTAGATTGTGGAAAAAACTAGGTTTTTAAGACAATATTTTATATTATTTTATATGTGTGCAAGAGATCTTTATTGTAATCATCTGAAGTGAATAAGAAGATCAGAGTTTAGTTAGTTGAAAGAGTACACTGCTATTTATTTATTTATTTGAATCTATTCAAATTTATCTTGCAAAAATTGCATTTATATTCATGCAAAAACATCAAAAAATAAAAATACACAAAAACAATCCAAAACATACAGTGTCAAAATTCAGTGGAAATTTCTATAGTGGTATCATAGCTTTTGTCCTACCATCCTATTGAGTTGATTGGAAATTGAATCAGCTAGTTAATCATGGTTACTTCAAGTAATCAGAAATAGTGGGACAAGACTATGGAGAAGCTTAAACAAAGTTTTAATAAGTTGGTTGAAAACCAGAGGAGGATGAATGAATTTATTTCACACCCTAAAACTGAAGACAAATTAACATAGTCTATGGCATCCATTTTTAAAGGGTCCACATCAGAAAACAAAAGGAAGGAGAAACAAGAAGTCTCTATAGAAAATGAGGATATGGACTCCCACATCAAAAGTGTACAGGTGGAGTGTAGCTCAGTGGTAAATGCTAAATGTTGGATTGTTGTAAATGGCAATAGAAAACATTCAGATAGTGACGTTGCTAGCATTTCTGAAGTCCAAAACTCGACGCAAGATGTTGAGACTAAGAGTGAAGCTGTTGCTGATCAACACTCAAGTACTATACCTATAAAATCATTTATTTTAGTAAAACATATAAAGCCTGAAGATTTAGTGGAATGCCTAAAACTAAACCAAGAGGGTTTGAATATAGATTCAATTACCTTGGCTAATCTTGAAGATGTTCCCAAGAGTGAGCAGCAGGAGTCTCTTCATGAGTCTCAAGCTCTACTAAAAAGTGTAAAGGGAAGCCAAGGAAATATAATTATAAAGTGAACTGATACTGACCATAAAAAAGATTTTGTGGAGGATAAGCAACAACAAAGAGAAGAAGATACAGATTCCAAGATTTTGCAAAATTGCACAGCAGTGGAAGAATCTATTGAAATATCAAGGCACTTAAGCATGATTAAGGTTGATGTTGCTTTGTTGCATTTTGTAAAAGGCAAAGCAGGGAAAGTATAGTAGAAAATAGAGGACACAACAGGAGTAAAACATAGCCTCATATCAACCAATGACAAGAATGTTGTTGTTGTGGAAGGACACAAAATGTATGTGATATGTGGTCACAAAGGGCCAAGGAGGCTAGATTAGTGGCTGTCAAGGTGAGACAGCATCTTCACAACATAAAAGGAAAGGTCAATATTTCCAACATGGAATGGGAAAAAGAGAAATCACTGATGACTCGCATCCATTTCATCAAAGAAGAGGTGGACAGGGACAATTTGGAGATACAGGTAGCTAAACGTGACTATGACAGAAAGGGCAAGGCATTTATGAAATTCTAGACTCTTCGTCGACAAGTAATGGAAGCTTTGCCAAGTGCTCCACCTCCTAGACTAGATACTTATGTCATGCATTGTCTAAATGTCTTACTCCTTGTTGAAGCACCTTATGGGGAAGGCCTAAGCCACTTACTAACATCAGCTTTAAGTTGTTTGGATAAAATAAATAGGTCATTTTTTGATGCTTCTGAAGCGAGGAAATTAGCAGCTCAGTTGTTTAATAGAGTGGTGCTTGGATTAGTCAAACTTGAGGAGCGCATCCTTATCAAAGTGGCAATATTTTTTGACATTGGAATGGATGATTTAGTGGAGGCAACATACAGTTCAACAAGGGAGTCTGAGAAGTCTATGAAATCAAAGATAAATCTGGAGGCATTTATTTTGAAGTTGATAAGATCTCAGAATTATTCCAGTGTTGTATGTATGTTAAAGCAATTTTCTCTTCAGCATTCTACACCCCAGGAGTTTCTGGATACTATGATTCATGGTAACTAGGTTGAAGTAGCAGAACAATGGGCATCTTACATGGGGAAAGATATGATTTTATCTCTAGTGCAACATCTTACCAATAGGAAAATGTTCAAGAAGGCATATAACATTGTAAAAAAGTACAAACTGAAGCAAGAATTCCTAGATGTTTATTATCAGTATAAAAAAAGCAAATTGTAGAAGCTTGCCCAAAAAGCATGCTGGGAGATTGTAGAGATGACTTATAATGGTGATCCTCAGCTTATTCAATGCCTAGTTGCTCTGGAATTTGCAATGGGTGATGGGGAAAAAGCAACTGACATATGCCATCATTATTCTTTGACTATACCTTCATATCCAGTAAAGGCTAAAGAGAATCATTATCTGAAATTGTCAGACTTTGTTTCAAAAGTAAATGTTGAAGGGATTGATATAATTGATGGATTGGTAAATGCTAAAAAATATTTTGCCGAGGTCAAGGTGGTTGGAATAGACTGTGAGTGGAGGCCAAACTATGAGAAAGGAATGGGACCAAATAAGGTTTCTATTTTACCGATTGCTATTGCAAAAAAAGTGTTAATATTTGACCTGGTAGGACTATTTCAGACAGAGCCTCATGCATTAGACACCTATCTCAAAGTTGTTTTTCATTCTACTAACATTTTGAAGTTAGGTTATGCTTTTCACAATGATCTGGAGTAGCTTTATCAATCTTACAGGGAAATGGAGTGTTTCCACTTCTGTGAAGGTATTTTAGATCTTCAAAAGCTTCATGAATCTTCTAAGGGAGGACTTTCTAGCCTTACAAAGACTACATTAGGAGGCCAATTAAACAAAACAAGATGGATGAGCAATTGGGAGCAAGGTTCTTTGGCCACTAGTCAGTTGCACTATGCAGCGCTTGATGCAGTTGTCCTTATTGCTATATTCAATATCTCGTGTTGTGAACCTTCACCACATGGAAGTGCAGGGATCCAGCACATATGTTACTAGAAATCCCATTTTTTTTCAAGAATTTCAATGAAGCAAGGTGATAGTGTGCCACATATAGGCTCTAAATCTGATGCTATGGTTGTTATTAGATCAGATTTGCATATACCCATATGTTGGAATTTAGATACAGAGCATGTACCAGAGGAAGATTTGGTAGATGAATGTGAGTACAGATTGTATTGGGATATAGGGATCATTTCATATGATAGATTGCTTCTCATCCTGATAGTGATTCACAACAGTGCTGAGCATGATTCAGTATCTTTTCAAGCACTCTACAGAACCATTTGGGATCTAGGCAGAGTAGAGTTTCTTGGCAGTTGAGATTGCTTGAGGACAAGCAATGTCAGGAGGGGCGGATTGTCATGTCCCCTTTTAGTTGACATCTTTTATAGTTGATGATTAGCCTATTATGCGACCCTCATAGGCTAATAGGATGGATAGAGGGTCATGATGGAGCTTGGCTTGGCTTCGACTAGTAGAATTTTTCTAGTTGGCTTTTGTTTGGGCTCTTTCAGACACGTTTGCTTGAGCTCCTATTTTTTAGGGATATTTGACACATAGTGGAGCACCCCTATTTTGGTATGGTCATGTGCATAATCACTTCTTTGTTCACCAGCTTCAGATGGATCAAGAATCGGATATGTATCGAGGGAGATATTAATATTTAATTGATTTAATTAAATATTAATTATTTGGCGTAATTATGACTTAGGCATTTTTGGCCAAGGGGTGCTCATTATGAAGGGGGGAATTTTAATTATATTTTATAATTAAAATTGTGTCTTAGACTTTGGAAAATTAAAAGAAAAAAAGAAACCCTAATTTTTAATTGTAAAACCCTAATTAGGGCAAGCGCACTTTTTTGAGGATATAAGGGTTTCTTATTGGGAGGAGTGATATTGATGTTGAAGACAAAAAATTTTGATAAGTATTTTCTAAGAAGACTAAGCCAATGGTTTCTAGTATTCTATTTACATTGGAGAACGTGTAATCTTCAGTGTGTGCAATTCAGAGGTTGTGAGATATCAGCTGATCTATTGCCAGTTTGAGAGATAACTTCATACAGAAGTTATCATAGAGATTTATAGGTATTCATTTCATTAGGGTTTGATTCAGAAGATTGTCCAGATAAATATCTTCAATATTAGCACAATATTTCTTGAGATCAAGCATCTAGCATATAGGCTATACTATATTCTATTTGCTGATGTACAAAATCTGTACAGATCCATACCAAGCCATACCAGCCAAATCATAGATTGAAGAAGTGTGTGGTTAGAAAAAATGTGCAGTAGTCACAGGCCACAGGGAGCACAGAGACTGACATCGACTGACTCACAGACCGACATCGGCAGAGAAATTAACATCGGTAGAGCGAACGAACCGATAAAGACCGACATCGACAGTATATCGACCGATTGTGGTAGTATAACTGATGTTGGTGACTGTGTGTTTGAAATAGAAACCAGAGCCATCCCAGATCTAGGGTTTATTTTTAGATTACAGAAAAAACTAGGTTTTTAAGATAATATTTTATATTATTTTGTATGTGTGCAAGAGATCTTTATTGTAATCATCTGAAGTGAATAAGAAGATCAGAGTTTAGTTAGTTGAAAGAGTACACTGCTATTTATTTATTTGAATCTATTCAAATTTATCTTGCAAAAATCACATTTCTATTCATGCAAAAACATCAAAAAATCAAAATACACAAAACAATCCAAAACATACAGTGTTAGAATCAGGGGAAACAGGGATTTCTACAGAATAAGATCCTCAAAATATATAACCTCCTCAAGGGCCTCCTAAACTATCTACTCAAATAATGAATCCTCAAGAAGAGGTGAGGAATCAACAAAATAATAATATGAAGGCATGGAAGAAGAATCCTAAGAAGTGAAGCGCTCCTCAAACTAAACATGTGTTCAAAAAAGATCATGAGTATCAAGAACTAAAGGGAGATAACCTCTTGTGTCTTCAAAACAACCCAAAACTATCAATGATTTGATCTTCTTATCCAAGGATTTATTTTTATTCTTGGGTATAAAATCCAAAGAATGTCTTCTAAAGATTGAAAAATGAAACATCAGAATTGGTTCCAGACCAAACCTCCTCTAGAGTCAAATGCTTAAGTGCTCTTTGTGGTGTGTGATTCTAAATGGAATTTTCATAATTAACTACTCCTGCCCAAAAAATGGTAGGTAAATCCCATGAATGCATCATACAATTATCCATCTAAGTCAAAGTTTTATTATTTTATGTTTTGAATCCATTATATTATGGAGTATGTGGAATAGAATGTTGGTTAACAATACCATGAGCTACCAAAAAATTAGAGAACTCTCTACTAAAGTACTCCCCCCCCCCATTATTATTATGAAGCTTGTTTATGCAAATAGAAGACTATTTCTCGACCAAATCCTTAAATAATTTAAAGTGTGAAAAAACATTGCTCTTGTACTTTAGAAAATAAACCCAAGTATGCCTTGAGAAATTATCAATAAAAATAAGTGCATACTTATCTCTATTAAAAAAAGGAGTAGGAAAAACCATCAAATCATTATGCACAAGCGTAAATGGTGAAGATGATATGTTGGACATACCGTTAAGAAATGGATCTTGGTGTTATTTTCCTAATACACAACTAGGGAAAACTCCATCAAGACATGAAACTATAAGAAGACTATCAACCATACCATGAGTGCTTAACACCTTAAAATATCTATAATTAAGATGTCTAAATATCTCATGCCAAAGATTACTCTCAGAATTTACATGAGAAACCAAACTTATCCCTATAATATGATTATCATCAAAATAATAAAAAATAATAGAGTGGATAACTATGATCAAAAATACCCAGTGCAATGAGTGTGTGAGACTTTATCAATGCTCAAACTTCATCTCCTTGTGGTGTGAAAAATATTGTCTTACCTTTACGAAAATGATAAAACTTATAAATAAAAAACAAATGTGTAGTGATATCAAATACATATAGTGCATCATTGATGTGGCCTCCATAAATTTATATAACACCATTTCCCTTGACATAAATAAAATAATAATATAAAAGCTCAATGTTGGAAGTAGAACTCATACCAAGAGATACAAAAGAATCCTCAAAATAAATCATGTGGTGAGAAGCACCAAAATCCATGACCCAACTATCTCAAATAGGTGACTGAGATATCTCAACAACATTAAGTTCTTTTCCATGTTAATTGGATGGAGTGGAGATATAAATATTGTGTCTTCTAAATTCATTCTTCAAGGCTTGTATTCTCTTAAAACACCTAAATTCTTGATGATCAGTCCCTCCACAAAAGTAGCATGAAAGGATAGACTAATTCTTGGATTTGGAATATGATTTGGGTTTAGGTGCACTTTGATATGGAGGAGGAGTGTTTTTTGATTTAATCTTTGATTTTCCCTTGCTCTTAAAATTAGATTCTACTAATGCTTTTTGAGAGGTGTGATAATCAAGGGGAGAGAATTTTTATTACTTCCTAGTAAGTTTTTCACAAAATGACTCTAAATCAGGCATTTAGAATGTAGTACCTAAGCCATCCATGCTAGATAAAAAGGTAGAAGCAAAGATTTGGAATGGACCTTTAAACATGGATAGAATTAGTTACACATACTCTTCATATTTCTTATCTCATCCACTCACCTTCAATTATGTCAAATTTTTTTAAACTTAGTGAGATAGTATACAATAGAGGGAAAATATTCAAGATTGAGAGAAGTAATATCGACATCAAGCTACATGGATCTCATGTGATATACTTTCCCAAATAAACCCTTTCGTTTAGCCCAAATTTTGAATGGACAATCACATCCATCCAAATGAAATAAAATACTATCACTCACGTAAGCCCCTATCAAACCCATCACTCTTCAAGTTTGCATTGATTCTATTTTTTTTCATATTCTCTAGTGAACTATTATTTAACTTTACTCAATAGGGACCATAATCCTTTGTGTTTAATAATTGTTTCTATTCTAGATCTCCATGTGTGGTAATTATGTGTAGTTAAAGGCTCATATTGATCTAAACCAGAAGAAGAAACCATGCTAGTAAATCACCAAAGAGTAAAGTAATGCAAAAGGGTGCATAAATCGACATTGAGACAACCCCTTGAAATATTTATATTGAGCCCCACTCCAAAACAAATATAAAAATAAGAAAATGGAACTTTATAAAAGTAGTGGATTTTTAAAACCATGACACCAATGGATAGATAATTGAAAACCATATACTTTTTTAAAAAGTGAACTAAATTTTGAGTTATGGTTCAAAAGTTATAGGATTTACAAATTCCTATAAATGGGTCAAAAGTAATAACAAT
Organism: Torreya grandis; assembly: GCA_037957365.1. Lineage (NCBI taxonomy): Eukaryota > Viridiplantae > Streptophyta > Pinopsida > Cupressales > Taxaceae > Torreya > Torreya grandis. Next base: position 1,257,963 of record JARHVA010004048.1, on the reverse strand, counting down.
TTCAATAAAAGCTATTTATGTGACAAAATTTGTAGTGAGCCTAGCTTTCCAATCACTCATTGGAATTAGAACTAAACCATGAATGTAGGAAAACCAATAAAAGTGAAAAATATCTTATTAGTGACCTCTATGATCTTTCAAGCAAATGAACATGCCATTTAAGGCAAAATAATACAAATATTTAGAAATTAAAAAAAAAACTTGCTCCAAAAGCCTTTTAGAGCATAGAAAAGGGATTATCTCTACTGTATAACATAACTTAGGAATAAATTAGATTGATTTGTTTTTGTGTTGTCTTAGCATGCGAAATTAAAAAAATGCCTCCCAAAAAACATGTATAGAGGAATTACATGTTGTGAAATAATTCTACAGGTCTATAAAAAGGATTAATGTGTTTCCAGCATACCAACAACTATAGAACTAGCCCAAAATGAGCATTAATGCAGACCTCAATCCTCCATGCAAACCTCTAGGATGCTGACGTAGATCAAAAAAGATAGAGATATTTCCAAAATCACCAAAGAAAATAGATTTCCTCCAATCTAATTTCCTCCACAAAAATTAAAATGTAAACCAACCTAAGGACCTACGAGCAAGGAACTACAAACAATACGCATTGATTTCTACATAGTAGTCTAATGCACCTGCATGATATCTTGCAAGTAGAACACAGATCAAGAAATGAAACTCTATATAGAGCTTGTGAATAGAATGAATACCAAGACTAAATGCTCTATTCAAAATAATCTCCTCCATGTTGATTACTAATATGCTCCTCCACCACATAAAACACACAAAATAATAAACTTGGATCTCAAAAAATATTAATGCAAAACCTTTCAATGAATTACAAAAGAGAGTGAAGTCTTTAATTATGGTTTATACGTAGTCCTCAGAGATCAAAAACATAGAACAAAGACTATGGAAAATTAAAGCAATGGATGGTTGGTACGGCTAGTATGGATTGTTTACTCTTATTTATAAACAATTCTTCCACATAAAATGCTTCTAATGCAGATGTATAATAGTCTCAAGATCAATATGCCAAAGTAGATAAAATCTTCAAACTGAAATAGACTACAATCACAACTTCCTCTCTGAGCATGAAACTAAAATGTTTCTATTTAGAAAGGATAATAAAAGTAAAGGGTTATTCAGTTTGGATAACAAGCTTATCGTTAGATGGTTGCAACTCTTCAAAGCTCTAATACCATAATAGGAATGAGGAAAATATCATTCTAAGCTAATATTATGAAACATTGAAAATAATAACATGACAATAAGATTGAAAAGAGATGAAATTCAAATATAAGGTAAATCATAGAATATATACATAATTACTTAGTACGTTGGATAGACCTTGCTTAAGTAGGCAAAGAAATATAAGAAGAAATCCCAATTAACCAATGTGGGATAAATCCATAAAGATCAAAACTAGGGAAAGAGGAAAAACTATTTAGAACCTATAAAATATGAGAATATATTCTAATAGACTGCGATTCCTTTAAATGGTCATTTTATGCAAAGAGTTATTTTGATGTTACTCTAAATCCACTAAGAATTATTAGACACACCTTAGGTACTCAAAATTTCTTGAAAGGTATCTTATTTTAAAAATTTGGCTAAGGAAATCAAGGCTTAGGCATATCCATACTACCATAGAGGTGTCCATGTCCATAGTAGAGAATGTTTTGGTCCCACCCAAGGCCTTGCTCCATGGTCAGCCAAGCAAGAAAGACTATAATGGAAGCTACCCAAATCATCTTTTTTTAGTAATAAACTTGTACTTTCATTAAATTTAGATTTACTTTCATTTGGATGTTTCTTTTTGCTTAATATAGGAGTGTTGGGGACCAATATAGCCAAGTTATAGGGATGTTTTAATGAGATATTTGTACCAAAATGATCCTTTGCCTTATCATTAATTTGGTTGTGGTTGATGTTCTTTTTAGTGTTCTGTTGACCTTTACTAGAACTATTGACTTTTTAAATTCATTTCCTCAGTTCTGAGTCAGTGAATCTTAATCCTTTTATGTTACAATAAAAGATCCTTTGTTTAACACTTTTTTTAGTAATGGGGGGCTCACCTTATGCTTTTTATTTTTATGATTGTGTTTACTATTAACACTGTGGATTGCACCTGAGGTAGGAGGCCGAGCTCCTGCCTTTCCACACGCAACAATGGAAACTCCCCTCTCACATGTGGGACCAGCGAAGCTAGAGGGGAGAGTCTCTAGATAAGGGCTAGCTCCCTCTAATGTATCTTTTAGGCCCTGGTTTCTCCTACTGCTAACAAATCAAAATGAAAAAGTGGGGGGATGAAAAGGGAGAGAGAGAGATGCTGAAAACAAAACCTAAGCCTAAAAGTGAAAAGGTGATACACCAGAAAGGAGATGACCCACCCAGTCTGAATATACACTTTTTACCAAAAGAAGTGCCCATACACTTCATCTGAAGTGAGAAGCTCTTCTATAACATTCATCTAGGGGTCTTTGGAAATATAGGGAGGAAGAAACCACTAGAGGCATCTTCAGACACATTTATGGCAGCCATTTCATAGGCACCTACATTCCCTTGTAGACACTTCTGGCAGACCTATAGAAAGGAGACTTCACAATACACTAGACATGTTTTGATCGATCTATGAAAGCATGAAAGATAATGACTTAACACAAAAGAATAAAATAGACATATACTTTAAAGTGCAAGTATAGATAGAGGTAAAAAAAGCTGTGTTCTGGTTCAAGGTAAAAAACTTGCAGAGCTCTGCCTTACAAGCCTGAGAGATTTTGGGCAAAGTTTGCCTTAAGGCCAAAAGAGTGGATCCATTCAAAATGAGAATTTTTACAATACATGGAAAGAAGAAGGGAACTTGGCACTTCCTGGGAAATATTTTGGTGCTCTTTTTTGCAAGTGGCCCATGTGCGCTGAGAGCATTGGGAAGAGGAAGTCACTGTTGTTGATGTCATTCTTTAGAAGAGGCCTACAAATAGACTACAATTTGTCCCCTCAGGCCATGCCATTTACTATTCACACCATTTGGTGATCATCTGGTAATAAATCACCTTCCCTTTACCACTTCGACACTCTATCTTTTCTTACACTTTGTCTTATCCTAGTTTTGTCTCATTCTACTCCTTCAACCTTTAGGGGCAATCTTTTGGCAGGTCACTACATTCCTTGGGCTCTTTTCATGGTTGGTGCTCAGGCAATTCAAAAGAAAATGACTATTTCACTATGCTAAATTTGGCATTCACGTAGCCGTCACCTTGAAAATGAATACCCAATGGCTAGTCGATCTCCTTAAAATTGACAACTTTTGAAATGTCACCATTCTTGGCAAAAATCCGTCAGGATTTTTCTACAAATAATTTTCCCACAGACAAAAAATCCACAAGAATTGTCTTAGTCTTTTGTCCCTTTGTCTTCAAGTTCTTTGGCTTTTCTTTGTGTTAGCGGCCTTCCCCCGAATTCCTTTGAACTTTTTGTTTGAAGGAATTAGTTTGGACAAAAAGTCTAAAAGAATTCAAAATCTTAAATCTTTTCACATCTTTTAAATCCTTCAGCTGCCTCAAAATGTTCCCTGCCCTCTGCAGGGGCTTTTGGACTCAGGACTGCCCTTCGCAAGGGCACTTACCCTTCAGCTTTGGGATGCCCCCTTGAACCAAGCCATTGAACCAACCCATTAAACCAAAAATGGTTCAATGGTTCAACATTACGCACTGAGCCCTTATTGAACCAAAGCTTTGAACCTTTCTCACTTGAACCAACCGTTGAACCAATCCATTGAACTAGTTCAATGATTCAATGCTGCGCACCGAGCCTTTGAATTGTGCATTAAACCAAGCTCATTGAATTGTTTGATTGAACTAAGTGATTAAACCAAAGTGTTGAACCAATGCATTAAACCAAGCCAATGAACTGATTGATTGAACTTGTCGATGAACCTAAAGCCACTTGAACAAAAAGCTACTGAACCAAGGCCTTGAACTTTGCTAATGAACTTAAATGTTGAACCAATGGTTGAACCAAGCGATGAACCAAGGCCAATTGAACCAAGGCTGATTGAACTTAAATGTTGAACCAAGGCCTTCAACCAGTTTAATGGTTCAAAGATGCCAACTTTCCTTGTGATTTTCTTCATACAAGATCCCGAAGAAGCCTTGTAAAACCTAGCACTTTCTGAACTAGTTTTTCATGTGCCAAAAGACTAACCTACAGAGTTCATAAAAATGGACCTACAGAGTCCATAGAAATTCCACCTACAGAGTCCATATATTTAGACTTGCAGAGTCCATAGATTTAGACCTGTAGAGTCTGTAGATATTCTTGGACTTGTGCAAAATCAAAAAAGAAATGGCCTAGAATAGCAGGGATAGAAGGGGACTAATTTTTGGCCTGTTAGGCAAAAAATGGTCAACAAATTGGCGACTCCTAGGGGGAGCATGCATGTTATGCTTAGAGACCAGTTGCCTTGTAGTCCATTGGGCACAGAGTCAAAATGCAACTTTGAAGAAAATTTAGCAAAAGCCCCAAAGATCCAAGAATCAAACATGAAGCTTTTTACCCCACACACAAAGGAAAACACATACAAGGCTAAAACACTACCTATGCAAACTGCACTTAGGGAAAGCGAGAAAGAAAACTAAAAACAAACTAATATATACAACTAACCAGGTACATCAGCTTCCCTCCTGGATCAAATGAAAAACTTCTTAAGTCCCCTCCCTAGCAAGGAAACTTATGGTGCTAGACAAGTGGCTGAATGAAATGGAGAGTTGGTGACCTACTCCTCTTGCCTGCCACCTGAGTTGGCTTGTACTCGAGTGGATCAAATTCAAACATGCTTCTAACATATATGTACTTTATTTTTTCTTATAAGCTTGCCTCCTATTGGTTCTTTAGGCTGGTGTATCTCATCAAGAAATCAATTATTGTTGGCTCATCACATAAGCCCCTTGATATGCATCATTGACTGGCTTGTTCTCTTCTACCTCATGCTCAAGTTCCATGGTATGACCATCCTCCTTGATGACTTTAAAGAAGGTATCTTTAGATTCACTAACCTCTTGAAGGGGTAAATTTGAAAACCTGTAGCCCCTTTGCAAACTTATTTGAGTCCTAATGTTGCCTTCTCCACTCTTATCCAGCTCATAGGCTCCTTGAAGAATAGTGCAGCCTACCCCAATGACTTCAAATAAATCATTTAAAACATGAACAAGATATTATCCATGTTCCTCTAGGACATTAATGGTGATCCCCTCCTCATCCATACTCTGAAGTCTCCCTGGTCAGTCATAAACTAAGAATAATCTATATCAGGCAAAGCCTGATAGCTTTCTTGGATGTTGTGGATGGAGTGTATTCAAACATGGAAACTACTATTTGGTCTAAAATGTCCATCACACATTCATTGAGGAGACTTTATCTAGACTCCAACTCTGTAATCTGCCTATCTATATCTTCTTAAAAGAGCCTTTCCTAGAAGTCACAATCATCATCGAGAGTAGGAGCAGCCTCATCTTCTTCAAGGTTTTGAGCAAAACCTTTCTCCTTCTCTTCCTTTCTACCCCAAGATTCTATTGTTTGCTTCTAACTCATGATCTTGGGATTGGAATCTCACTCTTGTGAATAGGTAGCAACTTTATCCTCTTCAAGGTCCTGAGCTGGTTCATGATGTTCTTTCTTCTAGCTTGGAATTTGGAGATCATGGTGAAAGACTTGAGGAAATTAGGGAAGATTTGGGAGGGTCTACTCATGTATAGGAAGAGTTGTCTAAAAATATGCATGCTGAAAAGCTAGGTGTATAGGGTTAGAGGCAGGATCGATTCATGCATCGGATGAGTCAGAATGAGCAAGTGTCATATGATAAAAAGGATTTGGCACACAAGAAGGAATTTTCTCTAGAATAGGAGGGGGTAGACCTTGGGCCAGAATTTCTTGATTTTCATTCCTCCACCTTACCAACACTTCATCAATATTGAAATTAGCTTATGGATTAGTGGAAGGGGTGTCTTTTAGCATCGGTTCCTCTACAAGGTCCGAAACTCCATCTCTCTTTCTCCAAGCAGTCTCATCTTAGCTTCCAACTCCTCAATCTGCTTAGCTAGATTATCCACATTTTTTACCTCTTAGAGCTCATAAGAGTCATTATAGAGATAGGGAGTACATGAAGGTTGCTATGAAATGTAAGAAGCTTCTTAAGGAAGGGTGGGAGGGACTTGAAAAGGACTATCCTCATTTCATACCTCACACTCTTGGACAATGTCTTTCTCCTCCTTGTTGTTCCATGACTCAACCACTTTATTCTAGCTCAAGATATTTGGACTGGGCATCTCCTTTTGGAGTGATGGGGCCATAATGTGAGAGGGTAGTGAGGGTTTAGATTCCACTTCCCTTACTACCAAAATGGACTGCTACATTTGAAGATTTTCCAGTTCAATCTGTCTATCAAGATTAGCTTGAAACACAAGATTTACTATTTTGAAACTCTCCTCAACATGATTAGGGAGAGGACTTTGACAGGCTTGACTTGGCTCATAAGCAGGGTCTGTGTATGAATGATATGATACTTGGGGCAGCGAGTATGTAGGTTGATAGACTTGGTAAGGTTGCCTCTCATAAATACTCAACTTCTCTTCCAAAGATGTGATCACACCACTCACATCCAGCATCTCACTTGTAATCCTATGCCAATTGGCTCTTTCAATAGGAGCCCATTCACTCTTAACCTGATCTAGTGCATTTCTCACTTGGTAGATGACATGATCAAGAATTTTTTGGCCATATCCCCTTTTAGTGTCAAGATCTATTACATACTTTTCATATCCCAGCAGTGCTCATTTGAAGGCAGAAATGGGTTGATTAGCAAAGAGACTGCGTCGAGTACGAGAAGTGACACATTGATAAAACTGGGCATAAGGTTGATATAGCTTATGATAGGGTTGAGATTGGTCATATTAAACCTGATAAGGATTAACATAAGGTTGGTAAGGATTATAGCTAGACTAGCCAAGGAAAATAGGGTCCATGGCTCTGAATAATGGAATTATACATGCCAAAAAACTATTTCTTGATAGCACTAGAACTACTTAACAAGTTGATTTAACTCAGAGTCGCCATTGGTGTTGATGCAAAAAGCCTCCAAAGACTAGTTGGCTGAAGAATACACCAAAAATTCTTCAACTCTCTAGACACAACTTGTCCTAGTTGGTCCCACCAGGCATGCCAAAAATTGTTGATGCAATGGATTACACCCAGGGTAGGAGGCCGAGCTCCAACCTTTCAACACGCATCAATGGAAAATCCCCTCTCACTTGTGGGACCAGTGAAGCTGGAGGGGAAGGTATCTAGATAAGGGCTTTCTCCCTCTGATGTATCTTTTAGGCCCTAGTTCTTCCTACTGCTAACAAATAAAAATGAAAAAAGGGGGGGATGAAAAGGGAGAGAGAGATGCTGAAAATAGAACCTAAGCCTAAAAGTGAAAAGGTGATACACCAAAAAAGTGATGACCCACCCAGCCCAAATATACACTTTTTACCAAAATAAGAGCCCATATACTTCATATGAAGTGAGAAGCTCTTCTACAACAGTCAGCTAGGGGTCTGTGGAAATATAGGGAGGAAGAAACCACCAAAGGCATCCTTAGACACACTTATGGCAGCCATTTCACAGGCACCTACATTCCCCTGTAGACACTTCTAGTAGACATGTAGAAAGGAGACTTCACAATGCACTGGACATGCTGTGATCGATTTGTGAAAGCATGAAAGACAATGACTTAACACAAAAGAAGAAAATAGACATATACTTTAAAGTGCAAGTACAGATAGAGGTAAAAAAGCTAAGTTTTAGTTCAACATAAAAATTGACAGAGCTCTACCTTACAAGCCTGAGAGATTTTGGACAGAGTTTGCCTTAAGGCCAAAAGAGTGGATCCATTTAAAATGAGAATTTTTACAATATATGGAAAGAAGAAGAGAACTTGGTGCTTCTTGGGAAAGATTTTGGTGCTCTTTTTTACAAGTGGCCTATGTGCAACGAGAGCATTGGGAAAAGGAAGTCACTATTGTTGATGTCATTCTTTAAAAGAGGCCTACAAATAGACTACAGTTTGTCCCCTCAGGCCACATCATTTACTATTCATGCTATTTGGTGATCATCTAGTAATAAATCACCTTCCCTTTGTCACTTGGACACTCTATCTCTTTTTGCACTTTGTCTTATCCTGGTTTTGTCTCATTCTGCTCCTTCAACCTTCAGGGGTGATCTTCTAGTGGGTCGTTGTGTTCCTTGGGATCTTTTCATGGTTGGCACTCAGGCAATTCAAAAGCAAATGGATATTTCACTGTGTTAAATTTGATGTTTTCACAGCCGTCACCTTGAAAATGAATACCCAATAGCTAGTCCATCTCCTTAAAATTGATGGCTTTCAAGACGTCACCGTTGATTGAAAAACATCAACACTTATAGACATTAACATATCATGTGACTTACCCCATTGAGCAAGCCATTGATCATCTTAGGCATAACTATTTTGAGTTGGGACTAGGGTTATTATGTTATACTAGTAGATCTGATAAGTGGCTTGATTGTATTCTTGGTAGGGTCTATGGGGTGAAATTTACTACCTCTCTAAGGCCACTATATTATTAATTTGGGCCTTAATAAACCCTTAAATCCTTCGCAATCCATCTAATTAATTTAAATCTATCTGATAATGATTGGTTGGTGTTGGTAAGGGAGTAATGATAGGTATAGGGGGTTAAGTCTCAGAACTATTTTGGCTGAGACATAACCCCCTATACCTATCATTGCTCCCTTACCAACACCAACCAATCATTATCATATAGATTTAAATTAATTAGATGGATTGGGAAGGATTTAAGGGTTTATTAATGCCCAAAATAATAAGATAGTGGCCTTAGAGAGGTAGTAAATTTCACCCATAGACCCTACCAAGAATACAATCAAGCCACTTATCAGATCTACTAGTATAACATAATAACCCTAGTCCCAACTCAAAATAGTTATGCCTAAGATGGTTAATGGCTTGCTCAATGGGGGAAGTCACATGATATGTTAATGGATATAAGTGTTGATGTTTTTAAATCATCTTTCATGTAATAGGGTTCAACTCTTCCAACACATGAAAATCAACCTCCTGCATAACACAAAGAAGGTTTTCCAATTCCACATGGAGACACTCCCTTCATGACTCAAGATGAGATGCAAAGTCAACAGCAAAAATTTGTCGGGCTTTTTCTGCGGATAATTTTCCCATGGAGAAAAAGTTCGTGAGAATTGTCTTAGTCTTTTGTCCCTTTGTCTTCAGGTTCTTTGGATTTTCTTTGTAATGGCAGCCTTCCCACGAATTCCTTCAGACTTTTTGTCTGAAGGAATTCCTTCAGACAAAAAGTTTGAAAGAATTCAAAACCTTAAATCTTTTCATGTCTTTTAAATCCTTCGGCTGCCTCAAAATGTTCCCTACCCTCTGCAAGGGCACCTTCCCTTTGGCTTTGGGATGCCCCCTTGAACCAAGCTATTGAACCAAAAATGGTTCAACGGTTCAATGGTTTAACATTACGCGCTGAGCCCTTGTTGAACCAAGCCTTTGAACCTTTCCTGCTTGAACCAACCGTTGAACCAATCTGTTGAACTGATTCAATGGTTCAACATTGTGCATCGAGCCTTTGAACTGTGTGTTGAACCAAGCTCATTAAACCATTCAATTGAACTAAGTGATTGAACCAACACATTGAACTAAGCTGATGAACTGATTGATTGAACCTGCCGATGAACTTGAAGTCACTTGAATAAAAATCTGCTAAACCAAGGCCTTGAACTTTGTCGATGAACTTAAACATTGAACCAATGGTTGAACCAAGTGATGAACCAAGGCTAATTGAACTTAAACGTTGAACCAATGGTTGAACCAAGGCCTTGAACCAGTTCAATGGTTTAAAGATGTGAACTTTCCTTGTGATTTTATTTAGACAAGAGCCCGAAGAAGCCTTGTAAAACCCAGCACTATGAACTGATTCTTCATGCGCCAAAAGACTAACCTATAGAGTCCGTAGAAAAACTTCTTTGTAGAATCCGTAGAAACTCAAGAAACCTACAGAGTCTATAGAAATGGACTTGCAGAGTTTTTAGAAATTCCACCTACAGAGTCCGTAGATTTAGACCTGCAGACTCCATAGATTTAGACCTACAGAGTCCATAGATATTTTTGGACTTGTGAAAAATCAAAGAATAAATGGCCTAGAATATCAGGGATAGAAGGGGACCAATTTTTGGCTTGTTGGGAAAAAAATGGTCAACATTTGCTTTTCCTTATCAACTTTTAAGTGATCAAACCTAGGAACATGATGGATAAAATTTAGATTAGACTTTATCTTATCATAATTTGCTTAGTTGCTTCTCAATTAGAGTCATGGGGATAAGTTAAAACTGATGTAAGATTAGAAAATGAAAACAAAGGGCAAATCTTAAGGAAAAAATACATGTAAAAATAATAAAAAGTAGGAATATGAAAGACAATACACAACAAAACTGAAGCAAACATAAAATTAAAGAAAATTGGCTAGTTATAATATAATATTTACATCACTAGCATTATCCCCTAGGGATATTATAAAATTACATTTAAAGGGACAACCCAAAATTAATGCTTTAAATAATATCCACTCAATATAAGAATGATGGCATCCCATTCAATTTATTTTAGTTGAAATGTGTTCTGCCCTAGCAACTCATAAATTTGGTATGGTCCAATCTATAGTGGGTCATGTTTAGAGTGTTACCCTTTCTTATCATTTGATTTATCCCATAATAATTCTAAGTATGATATATAAAAATGTATTTATATTATCCCTCTTATTGAACCATCCCCTGATCATCACCTTATGTTTACTAAAGTTATACAAAGCCTCTTCTTGGTTATACATCAACCTATGTGTTCTCCTAGCTCATTTAAGGCTAACATTAGCTTTAAATCTATGTCTAGGATGATGTTGTGCAACTTGGTTTTTAGGATGTTGTGCTTAATTTTTTTCATTGCCTTGACTAAGGTATAGGCATGCTTATCTAAGGTGGAATACTTTAACTCAAAATCTTCCAAGTTTGTGCTCAGGAAAACAATTGTGTGCTCATCTTCATCCATCCTTGAAGTGAACATTACAACTATGGTGTGTTTCAACATGAATGAATAGAGGTAAAGTCTTTTGCATAGTATAGGATGATTAAAACTTGTGCCTGAATGATATATTATTTTATTTATATTATGCTTTCCTAGTTGTTATCACATGGATGTTACACCCATTCCTTGATGTAGTAGCTCATTGTGTAAAAACTAATGATACAATGGGAAAAAATCCAAGTTGTGGGACTTTGGTGAATTGAGGTTAACCTATAAATATGGATGGATTCCTTTCACTAAATCCAATGCAATTAATAAAAAATATATATATAAAAAATCCACTCCTTTAGTATTCTTGCTCCTAAACTAGGTTTTGACTAGGAAAAGAGTTTGAGACTGAAATTTGAAAAACTAAAAATGGTGATTGCACCAAATATTTTTATAGTTGATTTCAATTATTTATTTAATTAACAAAACATAACAAAAGAAATTTATTGAAAATTTTTTTAGTATAAACTTATGCAAATGGGAAATCAGAGTCAATATTTAGTTATTTTTCATAGAAGGGAAAAGATTCTTTTATTTTAATCAAATAATCTTTCAGAAGGGTAAAAAATACCACAAATGAAATTTTGTTACTAAAATAAGAATTAAAATTCCAAAAATATTTAAATAAATCTCATTTATCAGATAAGAAAGGCAAAATCTTCAATTTATTTCATTCTCTAGGTTACATCTTATAGAAAATACATTCAAAATGTAGAATAATATTACTAACAACAAAAAGATAGATTAGGCTATGGGGTTTTGTCCATATTTATAAAAAATATCTCATAAATTAGATGTAATTATCAAAACTTTAACACCCAATATAAGAATCATGTAAATCTAGAGCTTTATGCAAAAAGAGGCATGATGTTCTATTTATGGCATCTTTGACTTGGTAAACAGTTTGGAAGAGATCATGCAAGAGCTTGATGTGATCTTAAACTTGGTGTGGTGTGGATAGACTCGATAAATATTCATTCAACACCTCTCTTTCTCCTCCATGCAAATATAAGTGGCTCTTCATACAAATGGGATGCCAAAGTGGAACTCAATGTTTAATCAAAAGATAACTTAGATATAACTCAAGTTACTTTATTGTAAAACCCTAAGTTGAAATTTTCAAGTGAGACTTTTACAACTTGCAAGTCATACCACTTTGTCAAAAATAGAATTACAATTTTCAATATATGCTTTTACAACTTAAGCAATTATAACTTGTCAAAATGAAAAGTGTAATTTGCAAGTCTACTTTTGAGAATTTTAAACCTTTCAAAATATAAAGTGTAAAATACACATGGTTTTTTCTCAAAAAGAGCTAAAAAAGGTAGTTGAAATTTACAAGATGCAGATTTACAAAGTTTTTACAATAATGAGAATATAATATATGAAAATGTTTTCAATAGAAAGAATTAATCAATTTTAAATACTTCCTCTGCCTCTTTATCTTTCTCAGCATACAATTTAAGAACATATGCATCAAAAGCTTTAAAAATCTCTTATATTCTCCCTTAATTTGTGCCAAAAGAGTATAGGTTGGTAATCTCATAATATATTGATGTGTCAAATGGTTCCCTCCTTAAATCCCTAATTTCTTGCATATATTTACCCATTTTATCCAAAATACCTGATGTAGTGGTGGAAAGAACTCAAGGTAAAGACTATATCTTTAGAAGATTCCTTTTATACTACTTATTTTCATTTGATCTAAAACTCTTCTACTGATAGGAGGTTATCTTCATAATATGTTATCCTACATGATAACTTATTCAATAAATCTTTTATATCATACAACATGCCAATAGCCTTGTTATGGGCAACCTTGGCCTTATGTACAACCTCTGTGAGCAACTTGATCCTAAATTATGTAGCTCTATCTAATTCCATCTACTCATTATCATTTTTTAGTATCTTCTCATCAAGTAGGATGTTAATTTCAATCAATTCTATAGCTATAAGTTTGGGATAGTAGAGATTCAAACATGCTAACTCTCCCTCATGTTTATTGACTAGTTCTCTAAATGTTATCCTTCTTTCCCATAAAAATGTATAGTGGCCCATTATCATATCAATAATATTATTACCCTTAGATATGATATCCTTTGACCAATCCTTATTATTTATTCCCATGATTGTAATTTCAATCACCACATCAATTATTACCTGATCTAGAATCTAGGTGACTGGTTGTGTTGATTTAGGTTATGACAATGGAACATAGGGATCTATGAATTTATTCAATGAATCCATACATATTTCAACCTTTTTTTTCAACTCATGCTTAGTGACCTTATCACTATATCTTTTCTCTCAAAGAGGGACTTTATGTTGGGTTGGATAACATGTTTCAATCCCTCCCTCATAGGATGTCTAAGGTGAATATTTGATATCTGATAGTCCCCCACTACTAGATCCTCTTTTTTTTTATCTAGTGGGGGGATTGTAATCACCACATATCTCTCCCCTTATGAGTCACACAATATTATGGAGATGGTCCAGGAAGTATTCTTCAATTTCTTCTTCATGTTTGAAAGACCAAAATCTAGTGTACTTCAGTAAATCATTTGATTTCATTTCTTTCCCACTATTTGTACTAACCAACTCAGGGTAGCATCCTATTATGTAGACACTATAACTAGATAATCTATATTTGAAGTTATTTCACTATTTGTAGACACCTAAAAGTGGCCATCAATAATCTCCAATCAAGCTTTAGACCAATTTCTATCAAATACCATAATTTAGCCTAAAAACACTAAAACATACTAAATGATTTGAATCTATCATATACAAGTGCCAATTTTGGCCAATTTAACCCTAAATGGGGAAATACATTTTATGAGATAGCTAACTTTGATCAGATCATTTTGATTCAAAATGACATTTTCACACCTGGGTGCTCTAGATTGCTCTTATCTACCAAATTTCTTGCAAGAGACACATGCCCTTATTATTTTGTGTTGAAAACATCCTAAATGGGATAAAACATCCAATGTATCTAACATAGCCTTTCAATTTTAATGTAGTCAAATTTTAGGCAAATAATATGACATTTTGACCAAATTTATTAATTTGAGCACTAATTTCAAAAATTTGCACCAAAATTGATAAATCATGTTTAAGGTTAATTAAATTGAATGAAGAGCTTAAGTTAATTTTCCATGGAACTTGTTGAATATTTCATTAATGGAAATTGGTTTCTAATATTTGCATCATTAAGTGAGGTAATTTATGGGGTGGCATCCACAAGCCTTAATTGCAATAAATATCTAATTAAGCCTTCCCATGCCTCTTTAATGCCTATCCCAAATATTTATGAGGGCATTTATTAATTTTAGCCTTAAAAATTAAATGGATTCTTAGCCACACATCTTCATCTTGAGATAGATGGTTTAGGTTCATTTTGATCAATTGAAAAAAATTATAAATAGAAGGCATCACACTCATAATTTACAAGCTTGGATAGTGTAAAGTTACCTTGCAAAAATGATTCCCTCATATAATTAGTGTTATTATGCCAAATTTTTGAACCAATCTAAAGCCATCACAATCCAAAGGTGCCAAAGAGAGAAGGAGCCAAAAAAATCCATTGATGAACACTATTTGATACACAAGCTGAGAAAGCCACTCTACGAACCATTTGGAAGATCCAAACAAGGTGAAGGAAGGTTTATTTCATGTTTTAGTTGTTGATTTCATATGTATGTTTTTATACTAATCTTCCCTAGTGTTTAGGCCTAGAGATGTCATGTTTATTAGTGTGTTATTTTAATTTTGATTTGATTTTTAACTAACACTTGATCTAACCCCCACTCTTGAGTCAAATTCATAGATCACATAATGGCATGCCTGGTGGGACATAATGCATCTTACATAACAATAAGATCAATGTGCAAGTCTTAAAATAAGATTTAAAGGATTGAAACATTTTTAAATTGATTTTATAACTTTGTTCTGTCATATTTCATCTTTATGGGTTTACACAAGGACCACTGATGGTTAGGAAGTAACCATAAACAATCAATAAGTAACCACTGATAGTCCAAAAATAACCACTGATGGTCAAGAAGTAACCATCGATGGTCAAGAAGTAATTATAGGCGATCAAGAAGTAAATACTGATGGTCAGAGGTGACCACTGATGTTCACTAGGTTTTCTAAAACATAAACCTGAGAGTACTTAAACCAAAGTTACTTATTTCATTTTCAAAAGATCTTCTAAGATAAAGAACACTTTGACCATTTCCTTGTAGGGCCTACTTGAAAAGTGCCAAATAATGCTTAATTAGATATTTTTAAACCTCTTTTAGGATACTTAAAAATAATTAGGAATCTTTCATTTGGTGCTTAAATAAAATTTTAGGGTGTTTACTTGAATATTTTCATTGTTGTTATTTCAAAATTTTGCAATGTAAGGCCAAGGGGACAAGGAACACCACCATATATTTCATTTTAATGCTCTAAATTTGAACTCACTTCCAAGTTTTTATTTTATGCAAGTTAATCAATTTTTGCTTAGTTAGATTTGTTTGAGCAAAAAGGAAATTTTGCATGTATGCTCTCCCCCCATCCTCTATAGGGAATTTACAAGATCAAAAGTTTCATCTTCATTTCAAATTGCCTTAGTCTCAAGGTGTGAAACTGATGTTTTGAAGGCTTTCCCTAAGACCTGCATGGCTTGGGTGATCTAGAAACAACCATAAAGCTCTTTTACTTAGTTTTTATTTTCATTGCATCTTGTCTTGTGATGGGGACTTCATTACCTCCCATAAGTTCTATAGGGAATCCTTGAGCCAGGAATTCATCTCCCAACATTGTATTCAACCCCTCTCCACATGGGGGTCATCAGGATGATGATTTGAGTGGTTAAACCATTTTCAATAGTAGAGGCTAAGCCCAAGACATTTGAGCAAGTTGGACATCACACTACACTGAGCGAGTGATGGATGTAGTGGTTATAAAAAGTGAAAGACTTTTTTACAACAAGCCATATGACATAAATCTAAATGTCATGTGCTTCTTTTGTATGCTGACATGAAAGGGATATGAATTTGATCTATCTAAACATTCAAAAACTTGTTAGTTTAGTTAACCCCACTTTACCACACCTTGTCATTTTAGGTCTTAAGATGATTAATTAGTTGATTTATCTTTGTCTTAGATTAATTGGTCTTGTTTGGAGTCAAAACTATTTGTTAACAAAAATCCATAACCAAACACATTGCCCACCATTTTCTTGAAAAAGGAGGTTTTATGTTACCCAAGTGAAAATCAAAATTTTCCTTGGTAAAAAAATTTATCATAAATTTTTTGTCATATCTTCCATTTTGGCACCATTATGTTACCCATCTGAGTCTAGACCACTTGCCCAATTTTCTTAAGTCTTTTATTGATAATTTAAATTCAAAATTGCACCTTTATAAGTTCATAAGGTTGATGTGTTAAGTGGGTTCTCCAATTTCAATAAAGTTGAGGGAACTTAGGTTCAATATCCAATTTGAATTGACAGTTATTTTTAGACTCAATCATTATCATCATTTAGCAGGACTCAATTCATCTTGCGTATCACTCAAGTTTTGAGTCCTAGGCTACACTTTGTACTACCCATCCTATTTTACCATTTATCTTGAGTCTATTTGATACCACACTATTACCTTATATATTTGTCAAACTTTGTGTGTATGTGTCATTTGAGTTGAGGAAAGTAGTGTTACATTGTCAAAATCATGTTATACCATTTTTCCTTAGAGTCTTGAAGCAAAACATTTGTCATAAGTTTTGATAATTTTATCATTGTTTTGTTACTCAAATTATTTCAAAACTTGTTTCATAAGACTATTTTCATAGATTCCAAATTTTCCAAAATTCCAACCATTTCAAGTATACCTTTGTGAGTCTTTATCTAGTGTGGTTATGCTATTCATTTTTGTCTAGATCATTAGTCAAAATAATCTAGTTTGTACCATTATTTGGGAGAAAGTAAACTATCTCCAAATGCCTTTTACTTCAAAACTCATACCCACTGATCAATTTTATGTCCAAGAGTCAAATGCCTAGTTTTTGTTAAAAGTATTTCAAATCTATTATATTAAATATATCATTTTTGTTTAAAGTCTACATTTTGATGTCTTTGGCTAAAATTCATAGCACGTGCCTTTGTTTTAGCCTAGATTTTGATGCCACATTTGGCCAAAAGACCTAGAAATTTTGTTTTTCCTAGATTAAACTCATTTGAAACACTTTGATCCTAGAATATAGCATTTTTATTTTTTATCCATCTACTTGACCTTTTTGTGTGAGATGTGTAATGATAGACATTTGATGTTAGCTTGTTTTATCATAATTCATTGCATCAATATTTTTGGATATACATATCCATCCTTTTGACTAGGTTAGATCAAGTTTGAACAAGTTTTAGACATCTCATTTTCAGAGTTTGTATAACTTCATTCCTTTTGGTAGTGAATCATTTTCTATGGATCCCAACAAGTCTTCCTATACTCATAGTGGCCTCATGTATAATCCAAGATTTAATAATGTAGTCATACAAGAATAAATGGTTCAAGACCCCTATGTAGAATGTGTTGCTTATGAGATAGATCCTTATCCATCTTATAACACTCAAATAGGGGCATAAAACCAAGACTTATTTGATCATTATTTGGTTAACATGCCTCCATACTCAGAGCAAGATCAAGAACAAATATATCAATACCTAGATGTGGTACCTATAGTTGAAGAACCATTTCCTCAACAACTGTATTATATTACCACACCATCAATGTATGATCCTTATCTATGTTAGCGTCATTTATTATAAAATAAGGATGACATTTTATTTATATATATAGAATTATGGGCTATGTTTTTGGCAAACTTCCACCATGAAAATTTCCCAAGTCTAGTATGAATGCCACATAACATACTGTATAGTCAATAGTATTCTTCTAGCAACCCCTTAACTCTAGCCCCAATGATATATCAAGACCCTAGTATCTTTGTAAAATGAAAGGACCCCATGGAGGATCACTTTATACAAATGTAAACAACATACCAAACTTACTTGAACCTAGCATGTGATTTTAATCAGATGACCATGTCAAATAGGCCTCATATTGACTTGGTTCCTTTAATAGGGGTTTTAATAAAATTAATGGGTCAAGAAAATTAGGATTTATACACATTAAAGTAAAAAACTTTAGTCAACAACTTGTTTCATATGCCAAACATCGAATAAGTCTCTTCTACTTTTACATGAAGTATTGAGTAAAATGTAGTGGACAATATTCAAGCAATATCCAATCTAAACTAAGGTGGTGTAAGTACACAAAAAACTAGTCTGCAAACAAGTGTAATTTTAGTTAACACCATGAGTGGTCTTCCAAATTAGGGAGTAGGATTTTATACATCCTAACCTCAACCAAATACTACCACTAATCCTCAACTAGTTGCTTCTTCAAATGTTCAACCAACAAGGTTAGGTAGCCAACTAAGAACCAATGTTTTACCTCAAAATTATAATGTGATGAATCCTAATCCTCCTAAATAGGTAATGAGTAATGTTCCATAACAACATGAAAAATCAAACATACCAATGTAACAAAGGTAGAATATATGTCCACCTCAATAGGGGTAACCAATGTTCCACCTCGCTAGGTAGCAGTGAACATACCTATTTCCTCATAGACCAATATACCAATCCAAAGCCAAAAGATGTGTAATCAATAGTGTAAAACTATTGTTCAATAAAAACTATTGAATCTCTAACATCCCTCCACTTTTAAATTGGGATTTTTGCAACAAAGAGGTTCCAATGTTCCTCATGTACTAATCAAGCAATGTTTGCCTTTTTATAGAATGTGCCACTAGTTCAAAGATAGGGTCTTGGTTCATAAGTACCCCCTTAATATAAAGTTTCAATTAGTCAAAAACATGTCCCTATTCAACCTCAATAGGCATAGTATATCCATATTCCTCCATCCCAAACTCAAAATCCTCAAAATCAAGCTTATGTACCCAATTTAAACTAGAATATAACACTGCAATATGTGCAATTTCAATAATCAAACCCTAATCCATGCATGCATATTAATGGTCTTTTCCCAAACAAATAAACATACCCTAAAAAATACCTCCATCATACCTCGATCATAGTACTCCACTTGTGACTGCTCAACCATCTACCTAGGATAGTATTCCTTCTAGTTTCCTAGGCCAAGAATTATAACAAATGAAGGATGACATTGCTACCATCCAATATGGGAAACAAACCAAAAAAATTATGTTTGATGACATGTGTTCTTATCTATTTAACATGGATTAATTTTAGATACCATTTCGTTTAGGATATGAACCACTGAAATTTGACAAATACAATGGGAAAGGTGACCCCAAGGATCATTTCACCAAGTTCTTTATTGCATTCCAGCTAGTGGTATATAGCAACATATAAATTTTATTTTTTTTCCCAAGGATTCTAGAAGGAAAATCCTTGGAGTGGTTTTTGAAGTTGCCTAGGAATTCTATATCAGATTTTTATGATCTTTTAGACAAGTTTGTGTAACACTTTTCATATAATCTCAAGTATGGGATTTCATTGGTTGACTTGGTGTAAGCTAAGAAAATGGTTGATGAAAATTTGTCAAGTTATCTGTAGTGATGGAAAGCCCTTGCAATCTGATTCACTCACATTTTGCTAGAAAAACAATTTACTATTGTGTTTACCAAAAATTTACATAGTGAGATATCATATCATTTAGAATTATAGTGTGTTCATATATTTAAAGAGATAATTGATAAAGGTTTGTTGATAAACTGATCATTTATTAATAAATTGATCATTAAGATTAATTTTTCAAATTAGTATTAAGGTATCAATCAAGGAAATGGCCAAAACCAACATCAAGTCTAAGTGAATCATCTCAACTAGCATAGGCCAATAACAATGATAGACCAAAACAATCCAACCACAACAAAAATGTTATTAGAAATGGGGTAAAAAAATTGTGACATGTTCAAATAGTGAAAACATCATCTACTCAACCCACACAATGAATGTAAATTATGCTTGACCATAACCTTTTTACTAAATGTAATGAGTGCAATAGCCCATGCACATGCAATAAACACAATAACCTTTTTCATTAAAAGCCTCTCCTCCAAGGAGAATATTGCTTACTCATCTCATTTTTAGTGAGCTTGGAGAACCTATTGAATTTATGTTTTGCAAACTCACCACCACTAATCTGATCAGTTGGCTTATACCAAAACATTATCTTGAGGGCATTCCTTATCTTAACCAGTACCACCAAAATGAATTTTGTGAACATCATTAGATTAATGAACACAATTTGCACCATTATATATAAATTAGACATTTGATTCTAAATATGTTTGATAATAGAGAGATAACATTGGATGGTGATACTTTTACTTCTAATTAGACCCTTTATATCTATCAAAACCCCTTTCCATAACATAACAACCAACCAGAGCACCAAAAATAGAAACAATGGCAACAATGACAAATTCAACACCAACAACAACAATTTAAACAACCAATTCTAAACCAACAAAATCAAGAATAGCATAACCAACAACATTTGAACAATGGATAAAACTAAGGTCAGAATGATAATAACCAACAAACCTACCATACAGTTGCACATGACTATAATAGGGTTGTAGGTTATATTGTAGGAGGCCATATTAACACCATCTCCATCAACCTAAGATCAAATACCAATCAATCAAGACCTTTTCTAAACAATACCAATCTACCAACTCACATTGATAATCCCTACTTGACCTAGGACTATATACAACCATACCAGTAACTAGGGATTACTAATTTTAGACCTTATATTGATAATTCATCATTACCTTGTGATCATGCACAAATTCCATAGAAACTAACACTTATCCTATCTGGTCCCACACCATCACCATCATTTATTAGTAATCATGGTCCTATGTTTAATCCTAATTATGCAATCATAATTTAGAGGTCAAAGATTACCATCCCAGGCCCACATCCATCTACCACTTTGCTCATCACCCAACTAGTTTTTATATCTCAAAATAATCCATTTAACACTGACCAAGAAAATAAGTGATCTATAAATTGAAAAATACAAGTGCATTACATTTGAAAATCACTTGTTCATGTTTATGAGATCCTTCAAATTTTCACTTTCTTGTGTTTAATTTGCATAAATAAAGTAAAATTAGGATTAAAATGAAGATTAGAATGCAATAATAATCAGATAAAATCAAAGATAACACCAACAAGTTGATAACAGAGTTCAGCTTCAATAGCTTACATCTCCGGGTCTGCCCAATGGTGAGGACCATTCTATTAAAATGCTACAACAAATGGATTAAAAACCTTTACACATCTTCATTTTTTCCTTCTATAATCTTTATATTCCTATAAATATTCCCCCTTGACTTGAAAACAAAAGCCCAAGGCCGTACAAGGCAAAAACAAGGCTCTAATTCTCTTAATTCTCTTTACACAGTCAAAAATCCATGTCAATACAAGTAAAAATAACTCCCTTTTATAATGTTTCAGCCACTGTGGCTGAAGTGGTCAAGACCTTACCCTTTTAGGCACCAAGTCTCAAGTTCAAAACTCCTTCCTCCTTTCTAGGCGCCTAACTCTCCTCCCTAGGTGCCAAGCATGTAGTTCAAATGCTTTGACTTCTTCTTCCCTCCTTTTTGGTTCCTTGGACTTTGAAATATCCTTGGGTGGTGTGATAGGCATGGAAAGGTGGCGTGGCATGCTTGAAAAATTCAAATAACATGTGATAAATAACACCTAACCAAATTTTTGCACCCTAATTATTTTCCATGTGTCAAATGGAGATTGGTCCACTTGGCATTCTACAACTGTGCCACATCATTTTTGACACCAAATTTTTACCTATTGAACCAAAACTTTAGTGGCCTATAACTTTTGCATACGGTGTCCATTTTTCAAACCGTAAAAGTGTTAGAAAGCTCTCGATGAGTACTATAATGAGTAAATGATTTGAACTGAATTTGAAGACTTTTACAAAATAGAATGGTATATGGATCCATTTGGATCAATAAGTTTGACATTGTGGAACAATTGTAAAAGATGCCAACACAAATATCCATTTTAGATTTATTGCATATATCAACAATCCATAAAAACATCCTAAATGATTTCCTTAGCCAATACACTATTTTAAGTGACATATCTCCTAAAAAATTCCAAGCTTTGGTTGGAAACCTAGATCCAACCCAACAAGTTACTTTCAACCAAATTTATATGTCATCCTTTGGCCCTCTACATAATAATCCATTGTACATTGAATTTTTCATAAAGTAGCACAAAGTGAAATTTGTCCTTATACACAATTGATCAATTCTAAACATAGTATCTCTAAATCTCACTAAGCTTCTTGGAAACATGATGGGAAATATTCAAGTATTAATAATAACCATCAAATCCTATGATAATAAGTAATTTAAATCATAAGGCACCATCTATTTTTTAGTTATGATTAGGCCCTTGATCAATGATTCACTTTGCCATGTGCTAGATCTCAATCTATCATACAATATGCTTTTAGGTACACCTTGGTTGCATGAAATTCATGTTGTCCCATTAACGTTTCACCAATGTATCAAGTTTTCCCATTCAAGAATGGAGGTTTATATACCAATAGATTTTCATCCATACGAGCACTACAAACACCTAAGGCCAAGTTCAAGAGCTATAACTATCATTTCAGCATGAATCCAATGGCCAAATAAGATAAGGGAAAGGCAATACTCCTTGATTTTCCATAAGATAACTACATTGATCCTAATACCCTTGATTCTATTTCCCACATGTTGCCTCCTAAGATGTCCAATCATTATGCCATCTTACCTAATGGCCTAAGAGAGTATTTGACCCATGATACCTTTTACATTACAAACCTTCCATACAACCCAAAGTCTTTTGGAAGACCTAAATCCAAGCCACTTCATCCAAAATGGAAACAAAAGTTCAAATGATAAATGTATAGTACATGACCCATCACATTCATACCAGCATCTATCCTAGAATATAACCCTCTTGAAGGAAATGAATCATAGTTGTACAATGACAAGCAGGTTGATTGTTATGAGAATGAAATGTATCCCATTCCTAATAGGATCATGAAGAATCAATATTGTAAAGGAGGGGCCTTAAACCAAATCAACAAGGAATACTTGAGCCAACTTCCATGACTAGTTATAAATGGCCCTATGAACTTATATTTAAACCACCTAGGGGTGACCCCATATACATTAATCATGTTCCATCACCATTGACTAGTGATGATGATGTCAGTAGAGAAGTAGAGTCTGATCATAGCCTTTTTGATGACCTAACCATGACCAACTTGTTTAACCATAATTCTATTTGTACCCTTAGACTAATTATTCATCACAACCCACATCCATTATATTATCCCTAATTGATAGACTAGGACCAACAAAAAATCAATGTGTTTATTGATGAGTTTAAAAATGATGAAGCTTTTTGTGATTTTCTAGGCCTTAGAGACAATTTTTCATTCGAGGACCATAAATCAAGGTTTTCAATCAAGTTGGATCTTAAAGCCTATTTTGGAGAGTGTGTGAATACCCTTATCCAAAATCAAATAAATAAAACATTGAGGTCCCAAAGTGAAAACCTCTTTGAGGCACTTTCTAATTGAGGAAAAAGTAAATAAAAAGGCTAGTCTAATGGTGAAAACCTATTTTAGGTGTCATTAGATGGGGGTGTTCAACCTTATTCAAGTATAGATTAAGAGGTGACTAATGAAAAACTCATTTATGAGTTTGAGTTATGTTTTGAATAATAATAAGCTTTTGATTAAATTATTCAAGAGTTTCCAATAGTCTTTTTTACTTGGCCACCCTTCCCATTGGGGATTCTGATTCATCCTACCTTGAAGAGCTTGAAGATCCAATCCTAATAGAGGACTCTAACATTACAAATTAGTTTAGATCATTGTTAACTATCCTTAAAGACCATTTAATCGTTCTAGTGGAAGACACAAAAAATATGAACATTAGGTCCCTAGATGACCCAAAGTGGATCAAGCTAGGTACATCCCTTATTAAGAAGGAGCATGAAGTCCTTAAAACCCCTTTGAGGGAATTTATTGACATATTTGCATGGGCATATTCTAACATGCCAAATTTGGACCCCACCTTAGTTGTGTACCACATTGTGGTAAATCCTAATGCCAAACCAGTGAAACAAAAGTTACATAACATGCATCCTCACATTATTGTATTAGTGAAGAAAGAGTTGGAAAAATTCTTAGAAGCAAGATATATTTAATCGACTAACTATTCATAGTGGATCTCCAATGTTGTGTTGGTTAGCAAAACTCCAAAAGGAATCTAAATCTATACAATTTCCATGATTTAAAGAAATTTTTCCCTAAGGATGATTTTTCATTACCAAACATTGACATGATTGTTGATTCCATAATGGGTTATGAAATGATTTCATTAATGGATGACATTTTTGGGTACAACCAGATCAAGATAGCACCAAAAGACAAACACAAAATAGTGTTCACCACTCCATGGGGAGCATTTTTTTATCAATTTATGCCATTTGGTCTTAAATATTTAGGATCCACCTATCAAATATACATGATCATCATATTTTATGATATGATGCATGACATTGTTGAAGACTATGTTGATGACATTCTTGGAAAATCAAAGACTAAGGCCAACCATCTAGGAGTGTTATGAAAAAAATTTAAAAGACCACATGAGTACAAAGTCAAAATTAATCCTAAGAAGTGTGTATTTGGAGTCACATCAAGAAAATTCTTAGGATTTATTATATCTTACCAAGACATTTAAGTCGATCCAACCAAAGTCTAAACCATAACAACAATGCCACCATCAACTAATTTGAAGTAGCTCCATATTTTATAGGGCAAGGTCTAGTATATCTGATGCTTCATATCATAGTTGGCTGATAAATTCCATCATTTTACAGATATTCTTAAAAAGGGAGTCATATGTCATTGGGATGATCACTACTAGACAAATTTTTAGCAATTAAAGGACTATCTATCAAATCCACCAGTTACATTACTCCTATGCTGGGAAAGCCATTCTTGTTGTATATATCTACTACTTATAATGCCCTGGGGGCACTTATAACTCATCATGATGATAATGGTAAGGATCATTCCATATACTACTTAAGTCATACCCTAATCATATATGAACATAATTATACACCCATAGAAAAAGCCTATTTATTCATGATCTTTGCAGCTCAAAAACTATGACATTACATGTTAAATAATAAGACCATGGTTATTTCAAAAGTAGACCCACTTAAGTATCTACTATCTAAAATAGCTTTACAAGTCCATATGGCCAAATGGATCATGCTTCTTAGTGAGTTTGACATCGATTACGTCAACAAAAAATCCATTAAGGGGAAATTTATTTCAAATCAGCGTGTTGAAGTACCCCTTGCCGATACAAAACCGATCACATTCTAATTTATTGATGAATCCATAATGACCATCATTGACACACCTATTAAGGAATAATACTAGAAGCTATATTTTTATAGATCATTTACAACACATGGAATGGGGGTAGGCCTTTTAGTTATTACTCCATAGGGGGATCTACGCCTTAAATCATTTAGGATCAACTATCCTTGTACAAATAACAAGGCCAAATATGAAGCACTTGTTTTATGACTTTGATAATTGGTACAATGGAACATATCTCATCTCAAGGTTTATGTTGATTCTCAATTAATCATCAATTAGGTTATAGACCACTTTCAGACCAAAGATGGTAAGTTATTTTTATACGAGGCCATGGTTGATACTCTCAAATGACAAATTGCCAACATTTAATTTGAGAATATATCGAGGGTAAGTAATAAAACTATAGATTATATGGATAACATTGGATCTCTGATTTGACAAATGGACATAGCTAAAGAGTATCAATTACTTGTTAAGAATTTACTAGTACCAACTCATGAACCTTCAATTACCATGATGATTTATGATATTATTGGTCCTTGCTCTATTTGGTACTTAGACCTTTATAGCTACTTCCATGACTAAATTATACCACTTAACATATCCTAAAATAAATATAAAGCCTTCATCCACTGAACCACTTGTTATAACTTACTTAGATCAACCCTTTACTGCTATAGTTTTTATGGAACTCTACTTCATTGTTTCACTTCAACAAAATCTACACTAGTGTTATAGTAATTTCATGAAGAATTATGTGGATCCTACACCAGCAAGGCAATCCTATCCAAAAATATCTTGTGTATTTTTTAGTATTGTCCCACAATATACATAGAGGTAACTACATATGTCAATAAGTGCAACAAATGTCAATAGCTTGCCAATCTGATTCATGCCCCAACCAAGAATTTGAAACCACTATTGACACCATGGCCATTTTGTGCATGGGGCCTTGACCTCATTGGGAAGATCAATCCCACTTCATTTAATGGCCATATGTATATATATCCTTACCACCACCAAATATTTCACTATGTGGGTTAAAGTTATACGCCTCACGTGATTGGAAAGCAAATTTCTAGGTTCATTTTTAACCATATATCATTTGCCACTATGGTATACCTTATAACATTATATTTGATAATGGAGGATCATTCAATAATAAATATGTCAAAAAGTTATGTGCTAAGTATCAAATCACACAACACTTTTCTATAGTATATTATCCTTAAGATAATAACCAAGTTTTAGCATCAAATATATTATTATAAACATTCTAAAAAAGATTGTCAATAATGTTGGTCACAATTGTCACCTTCAAATTTCTATGCCCTTTGGGCATATTGTACCAATCACTATACACCCACAGAGGAGCCACTCCATATTCACTTGTTTATGTTTCTAAGGCCATTCATCCTATTGAGGACAATTTTCCTCCTCTATGTATCTCTTTCAAGTATGTCCTAGATAACTATGACTATCGATTAGCTCACCTGCAAGAGCTAGAGTTACTTGATGAGAAATGCATGGATGTGGTAAACAATCTCCAAGCCTATCTAAATTGACTTTGAGGCCAATAAAATTGGTGTATGAAACAAAGATAGTTTGAACTTGGTGATCATGTCCTTAAATAGAACCAAAAGCATACCATGACTGAAAAGAAGCATAAAGGCAAGTTCAAACCCAACTGGGTTTGTCCTTTCATCATTATGGAAAACTATGAAATAGGAGCATACAAGCTTACCACACTAAATGGACACTAAATTGATGAGCCATGAACATTTTCCACCTCAAGTGGTACTATGCTTGAGTGACTTGGTGTATTGTCTATAAGGACCATTTAAATTTGTACCATATTATCAATCTTATTCTTTATACTATCCCATTTTAACATCCTAACAACATATCACTTTTTCCTATTACATATCTATTCTACCATACCTATCCCAACAAATGAGTTATTTTATCCATCCCTACCCATACCTATAACTTTGGTTCCATTACATTTGGTTCCATCACCATTTTTAACAAGAGAATCGATCAGTTTCAATAGTTATTTTAAGCATTCTAGATAGAGGTAGTATTTTTGAGTAGTAAGATAGAAGTTTGGTAGTTACATCTTTCATTTATAGTTTCAATCTCTTTTAGTGGCATGCTATTAATTATAAACTCATATGGGAAAATTAGTGGCATTGACCTATGACCATTATATCCTAGTTATAACCAATTATGGGCAAACCAGGGGAAACATTTGTTTATCGTGCCTTGACATACTAACAATGCCATACCCCATGTTATTCTATCATTTAATTCCTATCTAGACCAAAGAATATTTTTATCCAATCCTATTTTGATCTTGGTTACTTTCATTCTTATTGTACCTTTTATGAGAGGATTCTGATCCAATTTCAATACAATAAAATTTGTGTTTACAATGACAGTCAATGAAATTAGTGTGATAGTTGATCTAGCAAGATACAATAAAATTTGTGTTTACAATGCCATACCCCATGTTATTCTATCATTTAATTCCTATCTAGACCAAAGAATATTTTTATCCAATCCTATTCAATCCTATTTTGATCTTGGTTACTTTCATTCTTATTGTACCTTTTATGAGAGGATTCTAATCCAATTTCAATACAATAAAATTTGTGTTTACAATGACAGTCAATGAAATTAGTGTGACAGTTGATCTAGCAAGATACAATAAAATTTGTGTTTACAATGCCATACCCCATGTTATTCTATCATTTAATTCTTATCTAGACCAAAGAATATTTTTATCCAATCCTATTCAATCCTATTTTGATCTTGGTTACTTTCATTCTTATTGTACCTTTTATGAGAGGATTCTGATCCAATTTCAATACAATAATATTTGTGTTTACAATGACAGTCAATGAAATTAGTGTGACAGTTGATCTAGCAAGATATCTTTCATTTTCCATCCTATATTAAGTTTGTTTATGGGATCCTGATTATAGTTCCTGCTAGAGAAAATCAATTTTCATTGGTCTCACTGCTAATTATAACCACCTATGAGAAAACTACAAGAAACATTTATTATTTATCATGCATTGTCACATCACCTTAACATCATTATTTTCATTTGACTAGCCATTTGTCATATTTAAGAAATTGTTGTTTCCTGGTCAATTTTGTCACCAACTTTTATATATATGGAATTACTATGACTTGAGGCCATTTTGGGACTATGTGGGCCATGTTAAATTCATGTTGAAGTCACCTCAATCCCCCTTTCCATACACTCTTGCTAGTTTACAAGCATTCTATTCCAAATGCTCTCACCATTTTACGAGTAGGTATCTTATCATTCTCTAATGAGTTAAGATACCTCAAAATTCAAAAAACATTCAAATATTTAAAATTCTAAAAACATTTATCCTATTTAAGCCTAGTTAGTTATCATCAATCCGCCTTATTGGGGCATAGTCATCATTAGGATGTTTTCTTTTGCTTTTTATTTTTAGGCTTTTTATTTATTTATTTCATGTTGTTTATTTATTTATGTGATTTATGTTTGTTTGTTTGATTTATTTCTCTCTTTTTTGTTTGATTTTATCATTGTTTCCTCAACTTAGTTTATATGCATTCATTGGGTGATTCCTTGAGCACATTATTATTGAGTCTATCTATATTCATACATCAAAATTATCATCATGGGTTTTACTATTGTTGCATTATTTTTTAGTGTTTATTGGATTGGTAGTCAATCCTTACACATATTATGGGATAGTCTTCATGGTGTTATATCCTAATGCATACCATCACATGATATAGCAAAAATTAGATTTAGGATGTTCTATAAACAATGGAGCATCAAAATTTTCTCCTTGGCATCTTGGTAAATCCTCCTATCCCATCTTGATTAAATAAACTCATTGACCATTATATTTGTATCAATGATAATAAGTATGAGAATATTTGCATTGGAAAGTATAATTTAATCATTTCTAATGATCAATCTTATTCATCTATCCATCCCTTTCATCATTTTTTGCATCTTCATATGCCTAGTTATTTGGGGCTTCTTCAATCATTATACCATCACATCCACATTTTTGCCCAATCATAGTTAATCTAAAAAATAGTTTATCCTTGAGTTATGTTTGATAATCTAACCTATTGGGGTACAACCATATCAAAAATCATCTTTAGCCAATCTAGGTCATCTTAATGATTATAACCACATATGGGCAAATCATTATTTTAACTTTTATTCTTGATTATAACTACCTTTGGGAAAATCAATAAACTTTAAATCAATGCATGCAAGAATTTTCTCATTTGGATTAATATAAACCATGGGTTAATTCCACTTTTATTTTTTCTTCTTTTTGAGGGACTGTCCATCGACAAATCTGATGGTAACTCCTTCAAGGGGGCATCATTCTAAGCTTCCCAAACATTGTCAAGAGATTTTTCTTCAACCATTGTCTTCTTTAAGGCATACATACCTTTTTATCATTCTTTGAGAATACATTATTGTGATTACAGTCTTCAATGCCTTCCCAAGTAGGGGCAAACTATAGACACCTAAAAGTGGCCACCTATAACCTCCAATCAAGCTTCAAACCAATTTCTATCAAATATCACAATTTGGCCTAAAAGCCCTAAAATATGCTAAATTATTAGAATTTGTCATATATAAGTGATTATTTTGGATAATGTATCCTTAAATGGGGTAATGAATTTTATGAGATAGCTAACCTGGATAAGATCATTTTGAGTCAAAATGACATTTTCGCACCTAGGTACTCTAGATTGCTCTTTTATACCAAATTTCTTGCATAAGACTCATGACATTGGTATTTTGTGTTAGAAACATCATAAATGGGATACTAGATCCAATACATATAACATCACCTTCCAATTCTAATCCAGTCAAATTTTGAGCCAATAATATGATAGTTTAACCAATTTGATTAATTTGAGAACCAATTTCCAAGATTTGCACTAAAATTGATAAATCATGTTTAAGGCTAAATAACTTGAATCAAGAGCTTAACTTAATTTTCAATGGAACTTGTTGAATATTTTATTAATGTAAGTTAGTTTCTAATATCTACATTAATTGGTGAGGTCATTTATGGGGTGGCATCCACAAGCCTTAATTACAACAAATATCTGATTAAGCCCTCCCATGCTTATTTAATGCCTCTCTATCCCAAATATTTATGAGGGCATTTATTGATTTTATCCTCTAAAATTAAATGTATTCTTAGCCACACATCTTCATTTTGAGATGGATAGTTCATGTTCATTTTGATCAATTACTATATATAAATAGATGGCCTCACACTCATAATTTCAAAACTTAGATAGTGTAAAGTTACCATGCACAAATGATTCTAAAGCCTCATATAATTAGTGTTATTATGAAAACTTATTGAGCTAAGCCAAAGCCATCACAAGCCAAAGCTGACAAGGATATAAGGATCTAAAAAACTCCATTAATGAAGACTCGTCGATGCACAAGATAAGCAAGACACTCTAAGAACCATTTGGAAGCTCCAAAGAAGGTGAAAGAAGGTTTTTTTCATGTTTTAGTTTTTTCTTTCATATCTATGTTTGTTACTAAGCTCCCCCTAGTGTCTAGGCCTAGATATGTCATTTTTGTTAGTGTGTTATTATCATTTTGATTTCATTTTGAACTAAAACTTGATCTAGCTTCCTCTCTTGAGTCAAATTCCTAGTTCACACTAGTAAGCATGGTGAAAAGTGTTGAATCATATGGTAATGTTGTCATTGATTTCTCAATATATGTTTGTATCATTTTATCACCATCTATGGCTTGAAATTCCACATTTATTTAAGGACATTTTTCCACCTATCTCCACTAACGGGGTTGGGGAAACTATGGAAGTGGAAGAGGTGGGGACAATGGGAATAGTTGTGTCTATTAGTGGTGTAGGAAATGGAAGTTATATTAATGGGGGAGTAGACACAAGGATTTGGAAATTAAGAACTAGTGCAAGTGTGGAATCCAAAGCATCAAATGAGTCAATTAAATGGGTTGGGCCACTCAAGAGTGGTAACATAGGGAAGATGAAATGGGATGAAGATGAAGTAGTAATTATCCCAGGAGTTAGGATGGACAATAGAATTGAAGTCAAGATGATTGAGTCCATGGCTATATATTGTTGAGTGGTGGTAGAAATATATAGGAATGCAATAAAAGTAATTATAAATGGAATGGAAGGAGGTAGTGAAATTATGGGAAGGGAAAGTGGAGCAGAATAATGAATATCCACTAAAGGGGGACCCTGGTTGTGCACTTAAATTGATTTTACTAGTTGAAATTGACTTATTATTGTGGGTAAAGTGGTTGGAATAAAAGGTGGAGTGGAAACTTGAGATGCAAGGGGAATGGAGATGGGAGGTGGAGGTGTCAAAGCTGTATGAACAATGTAAATAGATGGGGATGAACTATAGATATAGGGGTTGTAACTATCACTAATATGAGAGTTGAACCTCATGATGCTCAAACTACAGTTGTGTCCTTAGATGAGATGATGATTAGTTGGTCTATTGTTTCCCCATCTCTGTTGTTTTCCCCTTATTGGCCTTAGATTTATTTTTTTAATAATGGATCATTAACCTCTCTGATTGTACACCTATTGTGCTAATAGGACCCTCTACTGATGAAGTAATTCCTTCTTCCTTGAGATTTAATAACTTCTTTATGATACTCTGTGTATCCTTGGTCACTTAAAATTCTATAATTTTTATCCAATTGATCATTTTGTTGATCACATGTGTTTTTCTATCTATCAAAGAGAAATATTTAGCTAGACCAACCACCTTACTAGTGGAAGGTGTTGAGTGATGATATGTTTGTAGTAGTTTATGTCCACTAGGGACTTATCATTTATTAAGTCCTTAGGGATTGGTGCCAAAACCAATTATTTGACATGTTTCAAGGTCATTCTAAAATGGTCCTTCAATCAAACCTTTTCTTCATCCTGTAAATCCTCCCAATAATCTTTAAAATATAAAACATGTGAATAAGTAGAGATTTCTAGTGTGTTGGTGATGCTACCATAAATATCATAGTATGACCTTACCTACAAATCCCTTACTGTCATCTATGACATCTATGATTCATCACGCTTGGATTTGAGTAGGGAGGGGCATGTATATCTTCTAATACTAATTGGGAAATAAATTCATAGCTTGTGCTTATTGGATATACTCTTATGGGTCTCAACAAGTTACCTTACCATGTCCATCAATGACCACTTATCACTAAGAAATATTGGGAGTCTATAGGGTCATCCACTAATTTTGGATAACCTAATATAGGAATAGGTGGGGAACTAAATGAAGTAAGATCCCTGATGGTTGATTTTTGTAGTTTTTACTTCTTAGAATCTCATTCTCCCTAGTTATTTGTCAAACATTATGATGATGCAATAGATGAATGCATCATTGTATCTCCTAAAGTGTGGCTATTTGGCCTCCAAATTGAGGTCAAGATAATAGGTATCCACTCTACTTATCTCACCAGATACTATGTTGAGGCATGAGAAGGATCTCCCTTTGGCCAATATGTATAAAAGCTAGGAAGTCATATAGAATTTCCCCATTGTTTACAACTTCAACAATTTCTTATGGAGGGAATAACTAATGAGTTTGGCCTAGTGGATGTATTGTGCATTCTGATGAATGACCCAAATATACTGGTACATTCACTATTGAAATATCTTAGCATTGGGACTACTAGTAATCATGTGTAACAATATTATTATGTCTCCCACCTCATATTTGAAGTTAATTCTTGCCAATGTCTTTGGTAATATAGTGGAAAAATCCTTTGGGTTCTTAATTCATTGTTTATTTGTCATTCTATGACATCCCTTTCTATTGTCTTGAAAGAAATGTTGGGATGTTTTTAGAGTTATGCCAAGAAAACTCTCAAATTCTATGATCACAAACACTAAATCAATGAAATCAAGGACTAGATTCAAAATATTTTCCCCTTTGTCATTCGATATCTTTCTTTTATCAAAATCATAGTGTTGCACTAGTTTCATCACCAACTCAGGGCTTTACATCTTCAGAGGGAAAGCTTCTAGTTGTGGCTATTCATAGACATAAATACTCTAGATCTAATCGTTCTTGAACTCTACATTTATTTGGGTCAAAAATTCCCTTAGGTCAATATGACCTGGGTCTATATCTAAGATCTCAATAGTGTTGTATTCTATATTGAGAGTAACTTTGAGGCATTTTGATTTAAACTTCATATCCTTTCTAGAAATGAATTCTAGAGAGATGTTTAGTGATAACTAACTAAAAAAAGTTGGTGAGATTTATAAGTGTTTAAAATAGGTAGAATCTTTGGTGGAGATTATAGGTGATTTGAATAGGTAAAAATTTTGACAAATTTTAGAGTTATTTTAAGTAAGTGAGAACTCTAGGGAACTCGGAAGTGTTCTACACAATAGGATTGTCTAGTGGAACTCGAGACTATTCTAAGCAGGTTGAAACGCCTCAGGGATGAGAAGTGCTTGAAATAATGGAGGATCCCATGGAGATATAAGTATTTTAAATATGTGTAAATCCTATAGAAGGGAAGGTGATTAAACTAGTTTCATTGTCCTTGGGGACTTGAAAGTATCTTTCACAAAATATTTTGATTGGTTATTGGGAATATACATGGATATATTCACCTGGTTATGATTTTGAAAACCCTAGGTTTGAAAGTGAAATATTGGGAGAAATTCTAAGGCTTTTTACAATGAAACCTAAGAACTCTAGTGCTCAAAAAAACTTTGAAAAACATGACCTATAATAAATCTCTATCATAAACACAAGATTAAATGCCTAAGAAAACTAAATGACACTTAAGCAATGAAAAACCCTAATAAATTTCAATCAATTCTTGTAGGAAATGTAAATAACTTAATAGCTTCAAATTTTAGTAAATGATGGAAATAATTACAAAGAAGACCAAGGAATACTGTGCAGGGGTGAAAATGGCATGGCATTTATCTTATAGATGTGTCTTGATGCATGTCTCAAGGTTGAAGGCATGGTCATTGTCAGAGCTCCAAAATATCACTTAGTAGTTTTAAATAATGAATTAAAAATCCCCAAATTGAATTATTTATATTGTAAATCCTACATGGAGGTAGTTGGTGGCATAAATCCATAGTTTTCATACAATTTTATAAATTTCATGTTGACCTTCAGATTCCATGGGAAGTGTAGGTTGATTTTTTTGGGAATGGGAAGGCAGAACCCTACGTGCAATTTAAAATTTTGCGAAATTGTAAATTTCTCTTCAAGTTCTAAATTTTGCATCTTAGTTTGTTTGTGGGATCTAAAACCTAGATTATAATTTGCAATTTTGAAAAATTGAAAATTTCTCTCTAAGTTCTAAATTCTAGGTGAAGTGTCTCATAAGAAGTAGAACTCTAAATACAATTTACAAATTTGCAAATTACAATTTGAGGTCCAGATTCCATGGGGTGTTTGTCTTATGGGATCTAGAACTTGACCTACAATTTGCAATTTTGAAATTTTTCAATTTAAAAATAGGTTTTTGAATTCCACCGGTTAATATATTTTAGGATCTAGAACTCAAGGTACAATTTGTAATTTTACAAATTACAAATTGCATCCAGAGTTTTGGATTCTACAATACAAAGGGAATGTGGGTTTGGGTCATTTCAGTGAATTTTTCCATAAAATTAGGGGTTAACCCTTAGGTTAATTTATGTTTTGATAGTTTTGGGACAAAAATATATACATTTTTGGTGACCTTTGTGGGATAATTGCCTACTAATCAGTTTGTATCCACTAGCCTTCTAGTTCATTGGGCATGGAATCATTTTAAGCTTAACACACTAAAATCTAGTAAAAAATAAACTAGGATTTTCCTAAACAAGAACAAAATAGGGAAAAGTAGAACAAATCAAGGAAACAAAAACTCCTAATGAGCTCATATGTGTGGAAGAACTTATTTTAGAAAACACAACTAACCCTATTATATAGAAAATTTTATTTTTTTGGAATGAATTCCTACCTCAAAAAAAGCTTTGAGGTATATCCCATTGACTAGGATAGGCAATTTTGATCCATTGAGCTTAGATAGCTAGAATGCATTAGCTTCTTTGAACTGAGTTATAATATATTGATTACTTCATATTACATCAAACTTGGTGTGCTTATCTGGTTTAGCCTTGTCTATATCCCATTTGAAAGTGATGACTCCTTCATTAAATCACCTATCAGATGCCTTTTTGTCAAAATTATTATTTGTTTGAGATTGATTCGCTTCTAAGACTCTCATTGATTAGTTTTAGATTTCTTCTAGTTTCATGAGTTAAACCAATCTTATTGGCATTTCATCATTGTCAATCAAATCGAATTGGTAATTGAGCTTGAGATATGGTAAGTCAATTGATAGTGGGACTCAAGATTAAATTCCATATACCAAAATTAATGGGTTATTTCCAATGACTCTCTTAGGGGTAATCATATCATCTCATAGTGTTGATTACAAGTTTGTGTGCCAAGTCCTTTGGTTATCTTCTTTTGTTCTCTTCATAATTTTTATGAGGTTCTTATTGGTAGACTCAGCCAATCCATTACCTTAAGGGTAATAATTGTAAGAATTACTTAGGTATACATTGTGATTTAAATCCCATTCACTCAATTGAGTGCCCACAAATGCTTTTCCATTATCTAAGATAATGGTGTGAGGAACACCAAATCTTGAGACTTTGCCATCTATGAATTCCAGGATAGATGCCTCCATGTCATATTTTAATGCAACTACTTCAATCCATATTGTGAAATATTCCATTTCTATGAGGACCCTATTATTGGTCTATACTATATGGTGGATTGATCATACCAATGAAATCCAATCCCCATTAAATAAATAGTTGATATGCTTGAATTGGTCTGAGAGGGAAAGCTGCTAATCTTTGCTTATTGGTGAAGTAAGCACACTTTTCATAGTTCCTTACCCATTTATGGACATATTTACACAATTTAGGATAATAATATCCCCTCTTATTATTTTGATGGCTATGGTTCTTATAGAGATATGTCCTCCTAATGGGCCATCATGAAATTCCTTGAGCACCTTGGGGAGTTGATTGTGCTCAAGACGTCTTAGCATGAATACATTAATATCTTTTATTAACAATATTACATCAACAATAACATAGGGAATATATTGGATTCAAAAATACCTTTTATTGGATTGTTAAAAGTCATACAGGTACTCACTAGTCTATAGGAAAATGGTCATGTTATGGATCCATCTATTAAAAGAGGTGGATCAGCTATTTGAGGTATACTTTGAGTATATACTATTTTAGATAATACTTTAATAGTCTTGATATTAGAAGCCAATTATTCATACAATCCCTTTCCTCTTACAAGCTTTGTGATTTTGATGTCCACATCTTATTTCATGACCTTTGTGATCCATCTTGCTCTTTTTTCATTTATCTCCCAACTCAGCAGGAAATATTTAGCACTTTGATGACTCACCATAATATGAATTTTATTTTTAGAGAGAATATGTATAAATTTATTGAGAGCTTTAATCATATCATATACCTGATTCTCCATAAAACTATAATTTTCTTCATAATCCTTCAGGGTTTGAATGAAGAAAGATATTGCAGTTCTAGTTTTTATTGATTGTGCTAAGTCAGAATAGATGAGATGCTTCCTTCCCCTCCAAAATCATAGAGAATGAAATATTTCTCATAGTTTAGGTTGACTAGGGTAGGATCCTGATAAATAGCCTACTTGATGGTTTCAAAGTTATCTTTTCTCTCCTATGTCTAGTTGAATATGATACCCTTCTTTAGCATTGTAATAAGGGGCTTGGCCATAGAGGAAAAATTTAGAACAAATCTTCTTACAAAGTTTATTTTTCCAAGAAAACTTTGTAATCCTTTCTTATGGATCGTATGTGCTAATGCAAATATAGCACTTATTTTATCTGGGTCTATTAGAAGACCCTCTTTTGACATAATGTGTCTTAGTAGTTTCCCTTCATGAAATGTGAAAATGCACTTTTGGGATTAAGGGAAGCCCCAAATTATCTACACCTTTCAAAAAAATTCTTGAGGTGATCCAAGTGTGCATTAACATGCTTTGAGTAGATAGTGATATCGTCTAAGTATACTAGGATCCTTTCATTTATAAAACCTCTGAAGCCATATCCATGGCTCTCTAGAATGTTGCACCATCATTAGTTAGACCAAATTTCATCTTATTATATGCATATTTACCCCATTTTGTGGTGAAATCAATCTTGAATTGGTCTTATTCTTACACTAGAATTTAGTTATAGCTAGAATAACTATTTAAAAATTAAAACCTTTTAGATCTTGATACAATTTATAAAATTTGTTCCATGGGGTGAAAAGTATAATGATCCTTTAGAGATGTTTTGTTAAAATCCATGAAAGGTACACAAATATTTATTTCATCATTTTGATTTCGTATAGGGACCAAATTGGCAACCCAAAATGAGTGCTTGATAGGGAAGATGATGTTATCGTACATCAGCTTAGATAGTTCACTCTTCATCAGGAGTTCTATTTTTGGATTAATTAGTCTTTACTTATATATAATAGGCTTGGTATTTGGATCCAATTATATTTTATGTTGGGCTAAGGTGGGGTCAAACCCACTTAGATCATGATAACTCCAAGTGAAGTTATCATCAAACTCTTGACACAAATCAAAAAACTCTTATTTTTTAGAATCATTGCATACCTTTCCTAATTTTAGTTATCTTCCTTCTGAGATGACCACCAACTTACATTCTTCTTAATTTACCATGCTAGTCTTCCTCTGACCTTTTAACAGATCATCTAAATTGAAGATTGTTATCTAGTGTAACAAGACCCATAGGTAGTTTGTTTTTATTCAACTTGATAATTTGATACCATATTGATCATGGAGTCTTGACTGGTTCCTATCTTAGAATTTAGCTTCTTCTCTAAGAAAGTTGACAATTTTTATCACAATTGAAGACTTGCCAATTAGTTATATTATCAGGAATAGATGGCCTTACTATCAACCTTAAATGTTGTCTATTTTTCTTCTTTATTCCTTCCCAGAGTTTATATTGGGAGCCTACAAAGGTAATATGATTAACATCTTTGTTATGTGTTCTTGGTATTTCTTTAATGTTCAAAGTGGTGATGTATTCTAATAGGTTCCAAACCTTGTGTTTATAAGATCTTATAAATTTATTCTTAGATACATTTTTAGATCTCACTTGGTAAATAATCAACTCACTATAATGAAATATTTGTAGGTATTTTATCCCTCTCTTTTTCACCAATTTTAGGCCTTGAATCAAAGCCTCATATTTAGCTACATTATTTATGTAGCTAAACTAAATTCTAAAAGAATTTAAATATCTCTCCTTTTGTGGATAGATCAAGATAATACCTACACTTGCACCATTCCTACTTCTTGAACTATTGAATAATAATTACCACATCCACTGAAAATATTTAGTTGGCTTTACTAGGTTCGAGATAATTGTATCATTTTCATGAGTAAAATATGTACCCAACCCTATTTATTGTACATAGTCATAAGGGTCAAATTGAAGGGTTGATCCCCATTCATGCAGATGGGTGTCTAGAATCTCTTCTATATGTGTTGCAACTTCATGATCCTCTTATTCTTCTTATAGATATTGTAGTGTAATGTTCATGTCCACATGGATAGGATTATATAGCTCAATATGATATTTTATGATTGTCTTAGCTCTTATTTTTACTCTAGTTCCATATCTCTTCCTAAGCAACATGTGAGACCAATTTGCAAATAGATATCCTCCCATCTGTGTAGTGAAATATCATGAAAGATAAATGGCAAAGTAATGGGGAATATCTACAACTAATATATCTTAAGATATTGATAATATTGGATAAGTGTTAATAGTGATATTTAGCCATTTTACTATTCTTACTATATGAAAAAAATTCCAACCTAGTTGAACAACTCCTTTATTTATAGGTGTATACTTTATACCAAGGGTATCACCTATTTTATTGGGCATCACTGAACTACTATCCCCTAAATCTACCATACAATTATGAATGAAATGATTACCTACTATAAGTGAAAGATAGAAAGGTAGAGGCTTACCATTTTTGCTCATTTTAGTTTTAGTTTATGTTTGACATAAATTAATTGAGGCATTGGGACCCTTAGCTAGAACCTTATATGTTATATATAAATTCTATAAAACCTCTTACAACAAATACCTTTACATGGGAATAGATAGTGCTTACCAGATAGTTACATTTAGATTGGTATTCTTTAGTTTCTCAATAATGTTAGAAGGGATATTATCAACCTTTATTGGTGCCTTTGTGGGGGCTATGTCTTATTTTACAAGATTTAGAATTATCACTTTTGCTTTGCCTTAGCCCATACATACAAAGGGTGGCCTTTGCACTATATTGTAGATGGTTCCACCTTATGGGGATGATCACTTTCTATTGCTCTTTTCTTTGAACACATATTAGCTATTACTAGACATCCACCATTGAATAATGTTTCCTCCTAATTTACACCACAAAATTTATCCTTTTACTAGTTTAGAAGAGTTATCTCACCTTGAGAAGGTTATTATATAAATACTTCTTAGGAAGTGGATTATTATTGATGTCCTTGAGTACTTGATATGCCTTAAACCATCAAGGCTTGATTCATAACACCATTAGGACAAGTATTCTGATTATGGGGCTAAGAACAAGGATAACACCACTTATACTATTGAGCCAGGTTATTCTCAATAGGTACAATAACTTTAGAAGCACCTAGTACAGGTAGAGCATGGATGTTTGGAGTTTTTGCTTGCATACCTTAACCCTATAGCTATGAAATGCCTTTATATTTTTATGAACCCCCTTGGTATGGTTGCATTTTGGGTTAGTATGTTAGGTTATCTTGTTGATAAGGCTTGTGGTTTTGGGATTATTTTTTTTTCATTGTTACTAACTCATTGGCAAAACTCTTGAGTAATAATTTCATCTCATATAAATCATTTGTAGCTGTAGGATTTAAAGCTAATTATTTGATCTTGATGGGATTTATAACAATTATAGGTGGTGGAATAGGAGGTATTTTTAGAAATAGATGGATTAGTGGCCTTGGGAAAATTTTCCCTGCTTGAATTAAATAATTTTCTTCCCTTATTGTAATATTTTAAGCATTAAGAAGTGTGGTACCACCCATTGAATAAATCATAATAGCTATATCACTATTCATGGCTCTCAAGAAATATAAGAAAGTGTTATTAAGGAATTGTCTTGACCAAAACTATAATTCTACTCCATGTCACTAGAAACATAAATTAAAGTTATTCATGTGCTCATGAGGAACATGTTAAATAATAGTTAGCTATTTAACTAGGGAAAGGTGGTCACTCTTATCTTTAAATTAGGTAAATAGTGCAGTGTCTAGCTCATCCCAAACTTAGATTGAGTTGGGAACAAAACCTTTGTATCATTATAAGGTTTTACCTTTGAAAAAGGAGACTAGAAGTCTAAATAAAACATTATCTTGTACCATGTTATGGACTAAAAAAATATTATAAATATCTTATATATTTTCCAAAGCAGTGGTGGAAGTTTCACTAGTAAAACATGGTAATCTTTTTAAGGTAGAGGTGGGTATATCATTGTAATGGGCCAACTGGAGTGGATTGCCTCCATTGAAAGCTACAAAATTCATATTTCTAGCCATTATGGGAGGCATAAAACTTATAATATCACTTGGAGGAGATGCAAATGAAATTAAAAGATATACTATAGGGCAAAGGGACCATTGATTTTTATCTCAAATTAGAAGGAAATAATAATTCTAAAAAATTAGTTCTCTTACCTTTAGTAGATGATCTTGTTTCTTTGTTTGGCATACATAAACCTTGATATTCTAAATTCATAGGCTAATAGAGTCACCAAGTGATTGTGAAATTTGTACAAAGATCCTAAAAAAATCATTAAGAATATAACCAATCTCTTCATAATTTTTAGGTCCCATCAAGCATTCCAAAAATTGTTATCACATAGATTTTGTACATGTTCCTTGATGTAGTATCTATTTGTGCAAAAACTAATGATACAATGGGAAACTTTCTAAGATATAGGACCTTGGTGAATTAATTTTAATCTCTACATAAGTTTGGATTCATTTCACTGAATGTGGTATAATTTATAAAATATTAGTTTTATAAAAATTCTACACCTTTAGTATTCCTACTCCTAAACTAGGGTTTGACTGGGAAAAGAGTTTGAGAATGAACTTTACAAAACTAAAAATGGTGACTACACCATATATTTTTATAGTAGATTTTAATGCTTTATTTAATGAATAAAACATAACAAAAAATATATTGAAATTTGTTTGAGCACTAATATATGTAAATGGGAAATCAGAGGTAATATCCTATTATTTTTCATAGAAGGAAAAATATTATTTTATTTTAAACAAACAATCATTGAGAAGGGTAGAAAGTACCACAAATGAAATTTTGTGACTAAAATAAGAATTAAAATTCCAAAAATATTTAAATAACTCTCATATATAGGGGTTTCTCAAACAAGAAAGGTAAAATGTTTAATTTATTTCATTCTCTAGGTTACATCTTGTAGAAAATACATTCACAACATAGAATAATATTTATAATAACAAAAATATATATTTTCTATGGGGTTTTTCCCATTTTTATACAAAATATCTCATAACTGAGATGAAATTATCAAAACTTCAATGTCCAATAGATGAATCATGCAAATCTAGAACTTTATGCAAAAAAAAGGCACGATCTTCTATTTGTGGCATCCTTGACTTGGTAAATGGTTTGGAAGTGATCATGCAAGAGCTAAGCGTGATCTTGAACTTGGTGTGGTGTGGATAGACTTGAGAAATATTCATTTAATTCCTCTCTTTCTCTTCCATGAAGTTGCAAGTGGATCTTCATGCAAATGGGGCACCAAAGTGGAACTTAATGTTTAATCAAAATACAACTTAGAAATAAATCAAGTTACTTTTTTACAAAACCCTAAGTTGAAATTTTCTAATGAGAATTTTATAACTTACAAGTCATACCACTTTGTCAAAACTAGAATTACAATTTTCAATATATGTTTTTACAACTTAAGCAATTATAACTTGTCAAAATGAAAAGTGTAATTTGTAAGTATGATTTTTACAATTTCTAACTTTTCAAAATATAAAGTGTAAAATACACATGGCTCTTTCTCAAAGAGATATAAAATATATTTGAAATTTACAAGATGCAAATTTCCAATTTTTTACAATATTGAGAATACAATATATGGAAATGTTTTTGATAGAAATAATTGATTAATTTACAATACTTCCTCAACCACTTTGTCTTTTTCACCCTACAATTTATGAACACATGAATCAAAATCCTTGAAAATATCCTATATTCTCTCTTCATCTATGCCAAAAGAGAAGATGTTGGTAATATCATAATCTATTAATGTGTCAAAAAGTTTCCTCCTTAAAGCCCTAATTTCCTTCATATATTCACCCATATTATCCAATGTATTATGACACCTAATGTAGCAGTGGATAAAGTGCAAGGTGAAGACCATATCTTTATCAAATTCCATTTCTACCACTTGTATGAATTTTATCTAAACCTCTTCTACTGTAAAGATGTTATCTTCATAATTTTTTGTCCTACATGATAACTTATTCAACCAATATTATATATCATACAATATTTCAATGGCCTTGTCATGAGCAACCTTGGCTTGATGTGCATCCTATTTGAGAAACTTTATCCTAATTTGCATATCTTTGTCTAATTCATTTTTCTCTCCATCATTTTTTAGTATCTTCTTAACAAGGAGGATGTTAATGTCAATCAAGTCTCTAGCTATCAATTTGTGATAGTACAGATTGAAACTTGTTATTTCTCCCTCATATTTGTTGACCAATTCTCTCAATGTGATCTTTCTTTCCCTAAGAATTGTATAGTGGTCCATTATAATGTCAATAATATTATTACCATTAGAGTTGAGATCCTATGACCATTCCTTAGTATCCCTTCCCATGCTTGTAATTTTAGTCACTACAATAATTGTTAATTGATCTAGAATCTAGGTTACTAGGTCTGCTAATTTAGGTTGTACCAATTGACCACTAGGCTCTAAAAATTTACTCAATGCAGTTGTAAGTTATTCAACCTTATTTTTCAACTCATCTTTACTGACCTTATCACTATCTGTTTTATCAAAGATGGAGTTAATGTTGGATTTCACATCATGTTTCAATCCATCCCACATAGGATGCCCAAGGTGAATATTTGATATCTTATAATCCCCCACCTCTAGATCCTCTTTATATTTATCTAGTGGGGGGACTACAATATCCACATATCTCTTCCCTGCTGAGTCACACAATATTTTGGAGAAGGTCCAAGTAGTAGTCTTAGATTTCTTCATGTCTGAAAGACTAAAATCTAGTATACTTGGGGAAATCATTTGTTTTCATTTCTTTCCCACTATTTGTGCTAACTAACTAGGGGTAGCATCCTATTGTGTAGAAACTATAACTTGAGAATTATAGTTGAAGTTGCTACACTGGTAAGCATGGTGATAAGTGTTGAATCCTATACTAATTTTGCCATTAATATCTTGGCATATGTTTATTCCATTCCATCACCATTTGTAGGTTACAAGTCCACATTTTCATTAAGGACTTCTATTTCACCTATTTCCACTAAAGGGGTTGGGGAAACTATGGAAGTAGAAGAGGTAGGGATAATGGGAATAATT
Source organism: Torreya grandis (assembly GCA_037957365.1). Taxonomy (NCBI): domain Eukaryota; kingdom Viridiplantae; phylum Streptophyta; class Pinopsida; order Cupressales; family Taxaceae; genus Torreya; species Torreya grandis. Next base: position 1,213,387 of record JARHVA010004048.1, on the reverse strand, counting down.
ATGTCTACTAGAGGTGTAGGAGATGGAAGTGATATTAATGGGGTAGTAGACATGAGGATTCAAAACTAAGGAATAGGTGGAAGTCTGTAATCCAAAACATCAAATGAGTCAATAAAATAGGTTGGGCCACTTAGGGCTAGTAAATTAGGGAAGATGAAAGGGGATGAAAATGAATCAGTACTTAACCTTAGAGTTGGGATGGCTAGTAGAATTGAAGTTAGGATGACTGAGTCCATGGATATATACTACTGAGTGGTGTTGGAAATCAATGGGGATGGAATGGAAAGAATTTTAAATGGAATGGAAGGAGGGAGTGAAATTGTGGGAAGGGAAAGTGGAGTGGATGCTTGACTATCCACTAAAGGGAGACCCTGAGTATCCATTTGACTTGATTACACTAGTTGTAATAGAATTATTGTTCTAGGTAAAGTGGTAAGAATGAAGGGTAGAGTGGAAACCTGAGACTCAAGGGGAGTGGATATAGGAGGTGGAGGTGTTGGATCTACAAGAACATTGTAAATGGGTGGGGGTGAACTATAGAGATAGTGGTTGTAACTATCATTGATATGAGAGTTGAATTTGGTGATGCTCTAACTAAAATTATGTCCTTAGATGAGATGTCTATTGGTTAGTCCATTATTGTCCCATCTTTTCTGGATTACCCCCTCTTGGCTTTAGATTTCTTCTTTTTCTTATTAGGGATGACTAGCCTCTCTGATTATTCACCTATTATACCATTGAGACCCTCTATTGATGAAGAAATTACTTCTTCCTTGAGTTTTAATAGCTCCTTTATGATAATTTGTATATCCTTGGTCACTTAAACCCCTTTACTCCTAAGCCAATTGATCATTAAGTTTATCACATGTGTTGTTCTATCTATCAAAGAGAAAGATATAGGGACTAACCACCTTATTGGTGGAAGAGGTTGAGTGATGATATATTTATAGTAGTTTATGTCCACTAATGACTCATCATCCACCAAGTCCTTGGGGACTAGTTCCAAATCAAATACATTGACTTGTTCCAAGGTCATTCTCAAATGGTCCTTCAATCTAACCTTCTCTTCATCCTCTAAATCCTCCCAATAGTATTCAAAATATGGAACATGGGAATAAGAAGAGATTCCTAGTGTGTTGATGATGTTACCATAAAAATCATAGTATGGTCTTGCATCCAAATCCCTTAGTGTCATCTATGACATCTTTGCTTCATCACACTTGGATTTGAGTAGGGAAGGGCATGTATATCTACCAATACTAATTGGGAAATGAATTATTGGCTTGTTCTTATTGGATAGAAGCTGATGGGTCTCAATAAGTCACCTTACTAGCTCCATCAATGCCCACTTATCACTAACATATCTTGGGAGTGTGTAGGGGAAGCCACTAAGCCTGGATACCCTAATATAGGAATAGGTGTAGAGCTAAATGAAGTACGAGCCCCAATAGGTGATTTCTATAGTTATTGCTTCTAAGAATATTGTTCTCCCTAGTTTTTTTTCATAAATTATTATGATGAAATAGATGAATGCATAATTGACACTCTTGAAGTGTTGCCTAATGGCCTCCACACTGAGGTCAAGATAATTCTTATACACTCTACTTGTCTCACCAAGTACTATGTTGAGGCTTGGGAAGTATCTCCCTTTGTCCAATATGTATACAAGGTAGGAAGTCCAATAGAGTTTCTTATTGTTTTCACCTATATTAATTGATTATGGAGGGAGTCACTAATGACTTAGACTTAGTGGATATATTATGCATTCTAATGAATGATCCAAATATACTGGTACATCTAATCCTAGAAGTTATTAGCATGAGGACTACTAGTAATCTTGTGTAATAATATTATTATGTCTCCCACCTCATCTTTAAATTCAATTCTTGACTGTCTTTGTCAATTTGGTGGAGGTAGCTTTGGGGGTCTTAAGCCATTGTTTGTTTATCATTTAATGGCATCCCTCTTCATTGTCTTGAAATAGGTTTTTAGATGTTTATGGAGTTTTGTCAAGATAAATCTCAAATCCTAGGATCAAAAATAGTGATTCAATGAAATCTAGATCCAGATTCAAAATCTTTTCCTCTTTGTCATTTAGGACCTTTCTTTTATCAGGATCATAGTGTTGTGCTAGTCTTAGCACCAACTCAAGGATTTATATCATCATAGGTAAAACTACTTATTATGGCAATCCAAAGTCATAAATACTTTAGATCTAATAATTATTGAATCCTACATTTATTCAGGTCTAGAAGTCCCCTAGGTCAATGTGACTTAGGTCTCTATCTATGATCAAAATAAGGTTGGATTCTAGACTGAGAGTCACCTGAGGCCTTTCAGTTTTAAATTCATCTCCTTCCTAGACATGAATTCTATAGATATTCTTAGTGAGAACCAATTGAAAAAAGTTGATGGGATTTGTAGGTGCTAGTAATAGGTAAAATTTGTAGTGGAGATTGGATGTGATCGGAGTAGGTAAAAAGTCTAGTGGAACTTAAAGTTGTTCCAAACAAGTGAGAAATCTATAGAACTGGGAAGTGTTTTGGGTAATAGGAATGTTTGGTGGAACTTAGGACTATTTTGAGTACGTTAAAATCCTATAGGGATGGGAGGTGCTAGAAATAATGGAGGATGGAGATTTTAGGTGTTTAAAATAGGTTGAAATCCGACAAAAATGGGAGGTGATTGAAATAATTCCAAAGTCCATGGTGACTTGGAGGTATATTTCAAGGAATATTCCAACTAGTTATTAGGAATTTATATAAGTATATTCTCCTAGCTATGATTTTGAAAACCCTAGGTTAAAAAATAAAATCCTGGGAAAATCTCTAAATCTTTCTAAAATGAAACCTAAGAACTCTACTGTGCAAAAACTTTGAAAAATACAAATTATAATAGACCTATATCATGACCACAAGATGAAAAGCCTAAGGAAACTAAATTATTATTAAGCAATGAAAAACCCTAATAAAATGTAGTCAATTCTTATGAGAAATGAAAATAACTTAACAGCTTCAAATTATAGGAAATGATGGAAAAAATGCAATTAAGACCAAATAATACCATGCAGGGGTGAAAATCGTGTGGTGTTTTGCTTATAGGCATGGCTTAATACATGGCTTAAGGTTAAAGGCATGGTCATTATCTGAGCTCCAAAATCTCAATTAAAAATTTTAAAAAATGAATTAAAAATCCCTAAATTGCATTATTTATATTAAAAAGTCTTATAATAATGCAGCCATGGAGGTAGTTGGTGGTGGAAATATGGAGTTCTCATGCAATTTCATAATTTTACAAATTGCATGTTGACCTCTAGATTTTGTGGGAAGTGTAGGGTGACTTGTTTGGGAATGGGAAGGTGGAACCCTATGTGTAATTTATAATTTTGTAAAATTAAAAATTACTCTCTGAGTTTTTGATTTTACAGCTTAGGTTGTTGGTGTGTTCCAGAACCTAGATTGCAATTTGAAATTTTATAAAATTTTAAATTTCTCTCCAAGTTTTAAATTTTGGGTGAAGTGTTTTGTGGGAAGCAGATCTTTAAATGCAATTTGAAAATTTACAAATTATAGATTGAGTTCTGGATTCCATGAGGTGTTGAGTTGTGGGATCCAAAACATGGGCTTCAATTTGTAATTTTGAAAATTGCAAATTGCATATACAGTTTTGGATTTTACAATACAAAGGGCATGTGCATTTTATGTCATTTTAGGGAATTTTTATAGAAAATTATGGGGTCTCACTTAGGGTAGTTGATGTATTGATATTTTTGGGACAAAAATATCAACACTAGCTATAGGATTCCACTCCACCTTTGCTTCATATTTCAACATTGCATGCAAAAGTTTAACAATTTTGGCAAAACTAGATATGAATTTGCATTCAAAGTTAATCTTATAAATGAATGACTTTAATTACTTTTTTTTATTAGTAAAATGTATCTTGGAAATCATAGGATTACTTTCTAAAAATATAAGTACCTTATTTTATGATGATGTGATTGAGAATCTTACCTTTGATAGTACCTAACATGCTTTTTTTGGTTTAAGAGAGATACAATACAATCTACACCTTTGAATATCTTCTAAAGATGGTGAATATGATTAAAATTTCGTTTTGAAAAAATAGTCACTTTATATAAGTAAACATCAATGTATTTACCTATCAAACCCTTAAAATAAAAGTCCAAGTCTCTTTGAAAAGTGGATCTTGAATTAACACAGCTAAATGGTATTTGTTTATAGGTGAAGGTGCCACATTTTATTACAAATGTAGTCTTGGATTTATATTATAAGTTTACCAAAACTCAATTATACCTTGATAATTCATCCAGGGAGGATATCATCTAGGATCCACTTACAATACATATTACCTCATCTAAATAAGGTAAAGTATAGTTATTTTTGTTGAAAACTTGGTTCAGATTTATAAAATCCACACGATCAAATTTATCTATTATTTTTATGAACTATCATTAGGTTATTTACCCACATAGAGTGGTGAATTGGGAAGATGGTCCAAATCAAAAGGAGTTGGTGAACCTTTCTATCGATAAATGGCTCCATAATTAGGTTCACATGTCATTTCCTCTCTCTAAATGGCTTATGGTTATTCTTTAAAGGGATAGTGTGGGTTATTTACTTTGGGTTGAAGACCCTAAGGTATTAATAGGTAGAATAAATAATGTCTTAGTACAACAACATCAATTTTTTGATTTTTTCAACTTCAACATGTTTAATGAAATTCAAATCTATATAGACATCTTGGGGATGGTTTGATGATCCTAGATTAATCATTTTATATTATGGTATGAGTGTATTAGCATGTCAATTCTATTTTTCAGATTTCCAAGGTCAAACAGTATCTCAAGGAATATCATCCCTTTTGGAACTTTACTTTGTTTCAAGTTCATAGTGTCATCCTAGTCACTTTTTACATTTATAGGGTCATCTCTTTCTACATCATTATAAATTAGGTCTCAAATACTCCCCAAATTTATTTAGTAATTTTAAAATTTGGTGGTCATCTTAAAACACTTGGAATTTATTCATATTGTCTGGTACTAAAGGACATGGGATTAGTTTCACTAAAAAAAATTATAGCCTTGAATCATCTAGGGGTATCAATATTGTAACCATGGTTTTTAGTGAATCAACCACCTGGTTTTATACTATAAGAAATGGAATGACATCAAATTCATTGAAAATTTATATCAAATCCCATGCCCTATGTTTGTATATCATAATAAAAGATAGATTACATTGGAACCTACTCCTAAGCTAGTTCACTACTAGCTCAAAATCTCTAAACACTCACAATTCCTTGACCCTATGCTTCAACATAAATTGTAATCCTAAGATCAAGGCCTCATATTCTTCTAGATTGTGGGTTAAATGTAAGTATAGCCTATATGTAGTTAAGTGTCATTTACATAGTGGGTCAATGAGAATAATTTTCACTCTACAACCCTATTTGGAATGGGTCTCATCGAAATAAAAGGATCATAAAACTCATGGTTCTAAAGATTTGTCATCTTGGTTTTTAAAATATTTTGTAGACAAAGCATAAACACCTATGTCAATAGATGTTAGGTTCACTATTTCATGAACTACCTTATATTTTGTGATCGTGTGTTTATTTTTTGGTTATATGTCTACACAAATTTGATTGGCTACAAATCTCCAAGGAAACCAAATATGGAAGAAGTCCATAGCCATATATCCATTCAAGGTTTTGGACTAGTCTCTAATAAGTAACATACCATAATCCTATGGGATATACAATACATAAATATCAATAACTTATTAGACCTTGGGTTTAGATTCGTGTTGCATATGAACATTAAAGATAATTACTACTACCATATCTTTAGACTTATCCAAATGGACCATTATTTTGTCTGACTTAATAGGTATTAGTCTAGGTTTTTTATAAATTCCTAAAGGAATGACAATCATAGAGTCATTTGAGTCAAATATATAGTTATGACTATACCTGTAGTATGTTAATTTCATGTTATAACTCTAAAAAATTTATAAGTTATCTATGGAGGTCCAATAATTCATTGTTGATCTTCCATACCATGTTTTGTATAGCATCCATCTCATTCTTGGTTTATTCCTAAGGCACACTTTAGATGTTATTCACAAGGGTGAATAGTATTTGATAATTATCTTAAGGTGCTATTCAACATTGATTGAACTAAGGAATAATAGGGTCTAATTAAGAGTAACATGTCTCCAATATAACTAGTTTGTCACTAGCACAACTAGTCACATGGGTGTACTCTATCTAGTGGTAAAGAGGGGGTTCAAATGAAGTATACTTGGTAGTATATTTATGATGGTTGCTTCCAAAAAACCTTAAGGATTCAATTTTATGACTATTTTTATGGCCTTATCATAAGCTATATATAAGTTTACCACTAAAGGATCTTTGCACAAAACCATACCAATCAAAGGGTTTAAGTAATTCATGTACATTTCAAGGGCTAGTTTGGCTCTAGTGTATATAGCATAGTGACTCAATTATAAATATTTGGAAACCTATAAATAAAATTTATTATGGGCTCATTTGGTTCCCTTTTGATGTAGGTGAATTATTGATATAATACATTTAGATCAATGTCTTTCCAAAGCTAGCAAGGAATGTGTTATTGAATTGGTCACAAATTATGATAAAGAATTTAAGAAATATCAAGAATTAATCATATGTAGCATATATTATATTAAATGATAAAATATTCTAGAAAGTGTCTTTACATTTAAAATTTAGAAGCCTAAGAGAAGTTTTATATATAATAACAATAGTAAAATCACTACTATGATAACAGTGATATTACAATAGAGAGCAAAACTAATGTTACTAGGAACAAAGATGCAATTATCATAAAAATAAAATTTTAACTTAAAATTTCACTCTTTTGACTCATTCACTCTGATATTCTGCATAAAATTAGTTAGTAGGTTTATTGAAAGATCCTTTATGATAAAATTTGTGGGGTGTAGTCCCATCAAACATGCCAAAATGTAGAGAGCATTACAAAGAGAGTTAGTCAAGCATTACTCAATAAATCATTAAAAATAACAAAACTTAGCCTATTTATTCATGTGGGAATTACAAAAGATAGCAATAAACAATTGAAAGAAAGCAACATCAATCACCTTCCCAAGTGGATTCACCATACAAGTATGGCTAAAAATCATGTTCTCCTTTGATCAAGATTTCTTTTCTTCATTAAAAATGGTGGTAGCTCCTCTCATGTCTCAAGAATTCTTTGCATAACCTAGGCTCAAAGTAGATGAAATCTCCAATCTAGCCTATCAAATGAAGCTTGATAATGAAAAACAATTATCAACACAAAGGATTATGGAGACAATTTAACATTATAACTTTGCACAAATCAAGCTTAAAAATGATGTTCATGGCCTCTCTATTTATAGATTTTAAATATTGATCAGGATCAACCATGACCATCCATCTCAATATTGAGATGTGTGGCCATGAATTAATCCAATTATATAATTAAATCCAAAAATATCCCTCATAAATATTTGGGATAGACGGGAAGAGAAATGGAGGGTCTTAATGAGGCATGGGAGACCCATAATCTTGATATTTTATGTATTTATGGCTTATGGATGCCAACCCATATGATGATGTCACTAGATGATGCAGTTAATAGAAATCAATTTCCAAAAATAAATATTCAACAACTCTCATGGAAAATCCACTTAAGCTCTTGATTTGGATCAATTAGCCTTAAACAATGTTAATCAGCATTTGTGTAATTATTTGTAAATTAGCCCTTAATTAATAAAAATGGTCAAAAAGTCATATTACTAGGTCATCATTTGACTCAAGAAGAATTGGAAGGTGATGTTAGATGCATTGGAACCGTATTCCCATTTAGGATGTTGTCAACATAAAATAACAAAGGTACATGATGTGTACCAAAAAATTATAAGAAAAGAGTGATTGAGAGCATAAAAAAGGCAAAATCATCATTTTAAATCAAAATAAATTGATCAAAGCTAGGTGTCACATAAAATGCATTGCCCTATTTAGGGATACTTTAACCTAAATCAGCACTTATAAATGACAAGTTTGAACCATTTAGAGTGTTTTAATGATTTTGACCTAAAATGTGCATTTGAGTGCAATTCAAGTAAGATTGATAATTTAAACACAAATGGTTTTAGGAATCGGATGTCTACATATTTTTGGGGTTATAGCATTTAGTTTTTAAGGTTTAGGGTTTATTTAGTTTTAGGATTTAGGGTATATGGTTTTGGGTTTGAGGTTTTATGGTTATGGGTTTGTTGTTTAGGGTTCAATTTTCAAGGTATATGGTTTAGTGCTTAGGGTTTTAGGATTAGGATTTAGTGTTAAAATTTTAGGGGTCAAGGTTTTGGGCTTTGGGTTTAGGGTTTATGGTTCGATGTTTAGGGTTTAAGGTTCATGATTTTGAGTTTTATGTTTAAGGTTTAGTGTTTAATATGAAGGACCTATAAGGTTAAGTTTTTATGGTTTAGTGTTTAGGATTTAGGATTTTAAGCTTATGGTTTGGGATTTATGGTTAGGGGCTTAAATTTTAGGTTTTAGAGCTTAGGGTCTATGATATAAATTCTAGGGTTTATGTTTTTAAGGTTCTATGTTTAGGGTCTAAGTTTTGGGGTTTAGGTATTATTATTTTGGGTTTAGGGATAATGTATTAGGGTTAAGTTTTCAAGTTTTATGGTGTTTAGGGTTCAAAATTTATGGTTTATGGTGTTTAGGGTCTGGTTTTTAGGGTTAATGGTTTAGGTGTAAAAGGAGTGTACTAGGGTGATTCGCTACATTTGTGTTTAATATGAGTGATTGTACGTGAATATAGGAATATGTCATGTATGAGTGATAACATACCTACACGTAGTACTAGGTATGGGGTAGATGTAATGTTTAAATGATTGTATCATTATTATATGTATGTTATAGGTTGAATTCTATAGGCTATCCATTTATGCATATTGATAGACCCATCAATTAAAAAACCCATAAATTATTAGGAACTCATCTTGAATCCACCTTCAAACTTTTTACATGAATGTCCCTAATAATTCCTTTCTATATATAGGTTAACATGATCCCTATCCTTTCAAGATATTTTTTAGGTTCTAGGGTTTAGGTATATTATTTAGCGTTCAGGGTTCAAGTTTTATGGCCTAGGGATTTGGATTTAGGTTTCAATGTTTAGGGTTCAAGGTTTAGTGTTTAGGGTTAGGGGTTTGGGGTTAATGGTTTAGGTGTAAATAGAGTGCACTAGGTTTATTATCTATATAAGATGTGGAACATGGTATATAAGCATCTAAGATAGAATTTCCACCTACAAACATACCTTTTCTAAGTAGGAACATAGTCATAATTGACTACAATTTAAGCTTAAGTCAGTAAAGAATACACTTTGAGGAGTTGGAAAGGAAGAATGGGTACTAGAGTTGATTATAACACCTTAACCATGGTTATACCAACCTAATTATATACTTAGGCTAAGAAAATTTGGGTTGGAACTGAGCTCAAGCCTTAACCTATAGTTAACACATAAACCCCGCACACAATGAGTGCTTAAGAAGTCTACCTTAGGTTTTATGAGGTTTTGAGGTGTTAGGAGTGTGAACCAACCCTAAAAATTTGTGAAAAGGGTCACCATAACTTTCCAAATCCCCTAATATCATAATTGTTTCTATTAAAATAAGTTAAGCGACCTCTTTTTTGTCTTAGATAGAGGGCACTCCCAAGAGGAAAGATCTTGTAGGCTTAATATGAAAAGTGTAAGAAAATGAGTTAGAGACTATTAGAACCTTTAAAAGAGATGTAGGATGATGTGTTGAAAATGAGAAAACACATGGGAGTCATCAAAATCATAAAAAATACTCATAGATGTTGATGAGTTGTTATGTGAAAACTAGGCCTACGGAGCCTTAATTAGGCCTAAAAGCTCTAAGTAGATGTAGCCTCAATTCTAACACCAAGTGAACCTTACAGAGCATTAGAGGACCTCCATGGGGATATATAAGGCATGTGAGAACATTTATTTTGTAAATAAGGCCATATAGAGATCATTTATTGGATCAAGAACATGATAGGGTGCATAAAATGTCTTGAAGAGCTTGAGAGGCCAAGTTTGGAAGCTCACATTAGTATGGATACCTAGCATGAGAGTTTTAGGAGATAGGATAGGTTGGAGAGGGTCCTAATAAATGATATAGTGGAATTTATTTAGGGTATGGATGTCATAATTTTAGGAATTATCCTTAAGGGTTAAAACTACCTAAAACCCTTGTTAATTACCTAATTGAGAAGTGGAAGAAAAGGCATTTTGGAGGGCTAATTTGACTAGGAAATGATCTTGGACTTGTAGAGGACTCTTTAGGTCTCCTTCTTATAAATTTGAATTATACCCTAACTATATGGACATGGAACATAATGGACTTTATTGATATTTTTTTATGTCTTACGGGTACAAGTATCATACCCTTCCCTATATGGATTAGATTGAGAAACTGATGATCATCTTAGTGCCAAATGTGAAAATAGGTCTAAAGAAGGGTAATTATGACTTTAGATAATGATAACACTTGTTCAAAGGAATATTTATGATTAGGGACACATCCAATGCATTTTGGAGCCTCTTTCCAACCCCCCTTCATAGTGTAATGATCTCATCTTTGAGTTAGTTGGTTTTGTTTGTTTGTGTGTTCCATAAGTGATCATGAAGCACAAGTGTGTGGTGTGTTGTTTTATGTCTTGTAGGGTTTTAATTTAAGTGTTTGAACTAGTCTGAGATCTTCATCAAGTTTAAAGACATGGAAGAGATTCATAGCATCAATGGTGGAGATATAGTATTGGTTATGGAACCAGTCTACCATGTACATAATCAATATCATACATTCACATATAGACCTCCTACATACACACATATAGGTGTTCCAAATAGATGAGTGGGAATTTTAATATTAAGTTTTATGGTGTAGTGTTTATGATTTATAATTTTAGGCTTATGGTTTATGTTTTAGGGTTAAGGGCTTAAAGTTTAGGTTTTAGGGCTTAGGGTTTAGGGTATAAAGTCTAGGGTTTAAAATTTTAACATTCTAGGTTTAGGGTCTAGGTTTTAGGGTTTAGGTTTTTTTTTGCATTTAGGGATAATGTATTAGGGTTAAGTGTTAAAGTTTTATGGTGTTTAGGGTTTAGGTTTAGGGGTCAACATTCAAGGTTTATGGTGTTTGGGTTTGGGGTTTGGGTTTTAGGGTTAATGGTTTATGTGTAAATCAATTATACTAGGGTGATTAGCTAAATTTATGTCTATTATTAGTGACTATAATAAGAATATAATAATATGTCATATATGAGTGACAACATACCTACATGTGGTACTAGGTATGGGGTAGATGTAATCTATGAATGACTATATTATTATTATATGTATGTTATAGGTTGAATGCTAAAGGCTATACATTTATGCATATTGATAGACCCACTGATTAAGAAACCAAAAAATTATTTAATAATTCATCTTGAATCCATCTTCAAGCCTTTTACATGAATGTCCCTAGTCACTCTTTTCTCTAGATATAGGTTAGAATGACCCCTATCCTTTCAAGATATGACTTAGCCATTGCCCCCTCTCCTTTCTCTATATAGGTGATAACTCAAGATTATGATTTATGGATAGATGTTTAAGATTTATAAATTTAGGGTTTAAGGTTTATGTTTGATGGTTTAAGATTCACAACTTAGGGTTTAGTATATAGGGACTAGAGATAAAGGTTCAAGTTTTAGTGTTATGGCTTAGGGATTAGGTTATAGGCCTTATTATTTATATTTTATGCTTAAAGGTTTGGGATTTATGGTTTATGGCTCAAAGGATCAAGAATTTAGATTTTAGAGTTTGGGGCTTAGTGTTTAGGGTTAGGGTTTTGGGTTTATGCTTTCACATTTAGGGTTTAGGGTTTAGGGTGTAAGTTTTAGGGTTTGGGTCTTAGGGGTTTGGTTAAGGGTTGGGGGTTTTAAACTTAGAGTTTTAGTATTTAGGATTTAGGATTTAGTGTTTGGGAATTATATCTTAGGTTATAATACTTTGGGTTTAGTGTTTATGGTTTAGATTTTATAGTCTAGGGTTTGGGTTTTAAGTTTAAGGTTTTTGGTTTTAGATTTGGGTTTAGAAATTTTAGTTTAGGAGTTAATGTTTAAGGTTTATGACTTATCGTTTATGATTTTAGGCTTTGGGTTTAGGGCTAATGGATTAAATTTAGGTTTCAGGGTTTAGGATTTTAGGTTTATGGTTTGGGGTTTAGGGTTAAGGTCTTACATTTAGGTTTTACATTTTAGGGTATAGTGTATAAAGTTTAGGGTTTAATGTTTTAATTTTATATGTTAAGGGTCAATAGTTTAGGGTTTAACAATTATTTTTTTAGGTTTAGGGTTAATGGTTAAAGGTTTAGGGCTTAGGGTCTAGGGTTTAGGTATATTATTTAGTATTCATGGCTTAGGGTTTATGGCTTAGGGTTTGGGGTTTAGGTTTCAATGTTTAGGGTTTAAGGTTTAGTGTTTAGGGTTAGTGGTTAGGGGTTTGGGGTTAATGTTTTAGGTGTAAATGGAGTGAACTATGGTTATTAGCTGCATGTGTGTCCAATATGAGTTACCATATCATGACCACATGAAGATGTCATGTGTGAGTGACAAAATACCTACATGCAGTACCATGTATGTGGTAGATGTAATGTATGAATGACTATATCATTACTATATATATGATATAGGTTTCATGTTATAGGCTATTGATTTATGAATATTGATAGACCCATTAATTAAAGTTCATTTTCTATTTTAAGAACAAGATTGTTAAGAAGATTCCAAGGCAAAGATAGTAAACTCCAAGTATAGTACATCTCCAACTTTGTTGATTGAGTATAAACCTCTTATGAAGGTCCAATGTTATTATGTAAACACTGTAGAATACTTACAAGTAAATTCATTCAAATTATTTGACAATTAATAAAATTCAATATCCTTCCAAATAAGTAGATTAGACCATTTAGACCTAAAGAGTAGAGTTTCCATTGAATTCTAATTCTTAAGAAAGCAATAAAGGAAATTGGTTTCTTATCCTTAGAGATAGTCTCCAAACATCTTAATAAAGCTTTATAATAATCATTTGATGAGATTATATTAATAACACCTTTTCAAGACCAAATATGCCTATACATAATATTAAAGTAGTGATTAGGACTTACTCATATTTTTGGGCACTTTGGTGATCTAATTGGTATCTTGAGATTGTGTAAAGACACCTATGAGTCTTGTTCATTATCTTGATATTTTCATTGAGTTTTTTAATTAAATGAGTCTAACAAATAAGGTGGTTGTATACCTCTTTGTATCAAGTCCTTAAGAGGTATAATTTGGCCCAATAGGCCTATAAAGGGTAGAGTTGTTATTATCTGAGTTTTGAGTTGAAGTTCTTCATGTACTAAGTGTAGACACCTAAAATTGGCCATCAATAACCTCCAACCAAGATTTTGACCAATTTTTAGCAAATATGCATAATTTGGCTTAAAAACACTAAAACATGCTAGGTAATTTGAAACTATCATATTCAAGTGCCAATTTTGGTCTGAGTATCATTAAATGAGGTAATGAAATTTATGAGGCAACTAACTTTGATCAATTTATTCTGAGTCAAAATGATGATTTTGCTCTTGGGTGCTCTAGATTTCTCTTTTATACCAAATTTATTGCACAAGACACATGCCTTCATTATTTTGTGTTGGAAACATCCTAAATGGTATAACGGATCCAACACATCTAACATCTCATCTTATTCTAATGCAGTCAAAATTTGAGCCAAGAATACAACGTTTTGACCAGTTTGATTAATTTATGTACCAAGGGCCAAACTTTGCATCAAAATTACCTAATCATGTTTAAAAGCTAATTAATTCAAATCATGAGCCTAATTAATAATTACATGGATATTTTTGAAGGTTTCTTTTTATAAATAAATATTGAATATCTACATCATCAAATGACATCATTTCTATGAGGTGGCATCTACAAGCCACAAATGCATAAAATATCATGATTAAGCCACCCCATGCCTCATTAAGACCCTCCATGCCTCTTAAATTCCCCTCTATCCCAAATATTTATGGTGGATATTTATAAATTTAATTACATAATTGGATTAATGCATGGCCACACATCTCAATCTTGAGATAGACAGTCATGATTGATCCTGAACCATTTTGAAAATCTATAATAAAAGAGACATGAACATCATTTTTAAGCCATCTTGGAGAAAAATTATAATGCTAAATTTATTCTAAAATCCATTGCAATTAGTTTTATAATGATAAACTTTTCAACCAAGCCAAAGCCACAACCACATGGTGCTAAGAGGAGGTGGAGGATAGCCAAGCTCCATTACAACAGACCTTTTGAATCACAAAGCCAAGAAAGACACTTCAAAAATATATTTTTATCATACAAGGAAGGTGAAATATTTCTGTCTTTACATTTTATTTGTGTTTATTATTTGGTTTTGTTAATATGTTTTCCCCTTGAGATAGTATAGACACTAGAAAACTACACATAAATAATTCTAGATGTTTGAATGCCTTAAGACCACCTAAACCTTTTTAACCCACCAAATCACCCATTGGACCTTGAGTTAAGTTATCTAACTAAGTTAAACTCATTAACTGACCCTCAACCTAACCATTTCAACCTAATCAACAACACTATTACTATTCAACAAGTCACTATTCCAAGTTACTATTCACCAACACTATTCATGTGTCACTATTAATGTGACACTATTCATGATGACATGGAAATTGACATGGAAATAGTGAGGTGGCTTAGAAGTGAGGTGGCTTGGAGTGGGACACCTTGGTCCACTTGGGAGACAATTGGAATCATCTTTTTCAACCCCACATGGGTGTACTTGGCCAGATAATAACTTTGGTGCATTTTTCCTTGTTATTCATAATGGAACATGTGAAAGAGGTCTTGTGGGAAAAATGGGATGAAAAATTGAGTGGTATAACCATTGATGACCTTTGGAGAAGTCAAAAGGAAGTAGGTGGAGAAAATCTCAAGCATGTGAGCACATCTTGCATAGTAAACTTGTCTCCTTCATTTTTTCTCTTCACATGGGATGTGGGATGCTAAAGTGGGTCATTTCAAAGAATATTTGAATAAAATTTCAAAAGTATTATTTAAAAATACTATTAGAGCATGTGTGCACATGCAAAATCATTATCATGTTCCTCACCTTACCTCTCTTCATAGGGCAAAGTCAAAAGCAATTATCAAGTTACAAATTTTATATTTGATCATGGGGCATGTATTTTTTACCAAAAACATGGGGAAACCTTTCCAATATTCCCCTCTTTCTTCCCCCTTTGAATAATTTTTAAATACTTCTCCTTACCTTGAATTTCCTCTTGATTCTTCTCCTAAAATCCATAAATAGGTGTCTTCTTTCTTTCATGAGGGGGTTGGTCATTTATCTTATGGGGTTGGTATCATTTTATCTTCTAAAGGTATTGATAATTTTGGAGATTCACTTATCTTGAGGTTGAGAATTATTATTTGGATATTATCATTCTTTTTCTAGGTTGAAGGCATTCATCCTAGAGAGAGAAGCATTCATCTTGGAGGTTCATCAATAATAACTCTTTCAACAACAACTTCCTCATCATCATCTTCAACAAAGCCATCAACCATAAGAATTTCAACAACATAACATAATCAACATCTTCATTACCATCTCCTTCAACCATAAATATATCAACAACAACATCTCCATCATCACCCTCAACAAACTTCAACAACAAGACTAAGTTTTTGTTTATGCATTACTTGGTTTAATGTTTTGGTATTCTAAAATTCACCTAAATGTTATTTTGTTGAAAATATTAGAATTTAATTTAAAAATATTTAGTTATTTATATTTATTACTTTCATGTTATGCTAATTTATTTTATTATCATTTTATTTATAAAAATCATTATCTTAAGAGAGTGGATTGATAGCCTCCAAGGAAGCTCAAGCTTCTTGGCTCTAGCTCACGCTAGGCAATCCACTTTACTACTTATCTAAAAAACAAGTTTTATTAGTGTTTTATTATTGTATTTTATTAATTTATAGACAAATATGAGTATACACCATCATTTGGATCATGTACGCACTTTATACCAGGTTCTCATAACCATTACCCTTATTCATAATTTCTTTCTTTTTCCAAAACTAAGAAAAAAGCAGAAAATAGAGCGAAACATTTTGGCACACTCGGTGGGGCCCTTGAGTTTTCTTGGGTTCATTAGTTTTTTTAGTAAATTTAGTTACATTAGTAAAATTTCATTTAGATTTAATTGCATTTTTTAAAATTAATCATTCATCTCTTTCAAAACGTAAGTTTTATATTCTTTTATTTAGAAAATTAAAAAAAAGTAGAAAGTTTCATTTTTTTCTTATGTTTCTAAGAAAAAATAAATAAAAATACCAATCATCCTAGGGATAGGTTGCATTTTAATCCTTCATTAAGTTCATTTTTAGTTTTTCCTTGTTTGCATGAAAAGACAACAAAATTTTCTTTTGGGTTAAAATCGATTGCATCCATGCTTAATGATTAGCTCACCTAGATTAGTTAAGTGCATTATGAATTAATCATAGCATACATATGTTACACAACCAAACCACTTGCATGAAATAAAAATCAAAACTTACTTGAGACAAGGCCCATTGGGATTTCATCACCCTTTGGATCACCTTACCCCACTTGACAATCCCACTTGGATTTCATCACCAAGGAGAGGACCCACTCCATTCTCTAGTGGAGTATAAAATCTAGACAAATGGTATATATTAGCTAAGTGGCCCAGCTCAGCTTCAGGTTCATGAAGTGTGGGGAGTCAAACCCCAGTATCAGACCACGTACCTAGTCTAGTGCATATTCTTTGAGCACCAAAACTTAACCCAAAACCATCCCTAGATGATTCTTCTAGTACCCAACTCATAAGACAATTTCTCCTTTCATACTCTTTAAGGCATAAGCTAAAAGTGATTTAAAATAAATCCTATTATTAATTATGCTTTTAGTGTGTGTTTTGTTTGCTTTGGGATTTTCTTTGTTTGCTCATTATTTGAGGTGAGAGGTTTTTTATCCATTTCTAAATTTCTCATATGGTCTTAACCAGACAAGTGAGAAACCAAAACAACCAACCACCATCTTTTTCTTTGTCTTCATCCATAGATTATACCTCGAACATTGATAGATCACCCCATGCTTCACTGCACCATTCTCCCCCACCTATGGTGCCTTCAATAGTCCCTGAAGGTGATATATATTTTGCCACCTTTCTAGACAATAATCCAGTAACTTTACAACACTATCTTAATACCTTAGCCTACTGTACTTCGATGTCTTTAGTTCCTCTAACAAATCCACTTTATGGTATGCCACACCACCTTATGGTTGGTGTTACATCACCCCACCCTTCTATTATCAAAGATTCATCTTATACCATTGGTCCATCTACCACCACCACTAAAACACTTATTACTCCAACTAATACCTCTAATGTTGGCTCAACTTTACCCCTTGTCACTTCTACCACTTTTGCCAGTGTGGTGCCTTCCACACCTGTTTCTACCATTCCCTTCAGCTTAACCAATATACCAACCTCAACCCCCTTTCAGAACATAGTACTCTCCATACCATAAATACTTCCCCTTATTATCACTAGGATCTCTACCCATCAACAACCCACAAACACATTAACGTTACCAACCCAAACCATGCCCCCATCAGCCAACCCAAATGTACCCCTAAATCAACTATTATTAGTTTCTCTACAAGACCCCATGACTTCCTATCAATATATCCCCAACCCATTGGGATATATTACACATTCCACCCAACCCTTAATTCCTATCAATTCTTTTGGGACACTATCCCAACCTCAAATTAGCACATATCAATATGTGTCCACATTTATACCTCCTACCGCATACCAATTCATAGTTGCAACCCAACCTCAATAGAACTTGCCACCAAATTATGCAGCTATCCAACCCCAACCTAACCTCATCAAGATGCTTGTAGATAAGATGACCCAACTCAAATCATCTATCTCTGGGTCCCATAATCTTTTATCCTATGACCAAATATGCAATGAACCTATCAACCCTTCTGTCCTAATTCATTATTATCCTTCTCAATGGGAGCTCCCCAAATTATCTAAGTTTTAAAGGAAGGAGGATCCTCAGCAACATTTGAGGGAATTTCACCATTCTTGTTACTTAATTTCCTTGCCCTCCTTGTCTAAATATTCCCTATGTCCTTATCAGGGCTCGCCTTGGATTGGTACAATGCCCTTCCTAGAAATTATATCTTCTCATTTTCCCAACTCACCCAAATTTTCTTAGAAAATTTTTTTGTCAATGTATCAAAGAAGGTATCCATAACCAACCTCTATTCCATCAAGTAGTTTGATGATGAATCAATTGTTGACTTCATTACACAATGGTGAGGCCTCATTAATCAATTATCCTTTTCACTACCCCAAATGAAACTCATTGAAATTTTCTCTTAGGGATGTGTAAAACACATCACTCCCACCCTTTGGGTGCAAACATTTAGAACCTTTGATGAAGCATTCACAATGGTGCATAAACTTAAAAATCGAACCATAGATGAGGGTAAATTGAAATTGTGAAATAAAAATTCCACTTTTAAACCCAATGACCCATTTTCCACCAAAATAACCATCCAACCTAATTCTAAAGCCAAAACATCTACAAATGTGGTTGTCTTGAAAATTGCCCCACCTCTATCTATTAACCAACCACATCAAAACACACCTTCCAATCCATCTTACCCACCAAACCAACATTAGAACCAAGTTCCCCCTAAACAATTTACCCTTGTAGAGGAATCTTATGTCTTTATGTTGGATAAATTGCTAATATAAAATTTTATTCAAGTTCCACCGATTAAGTCACCTCAACAATTTGACCCCTCTCACCCTGTGCCTAGGTGGTAGGATGAAAATGACCATTGTGCTTTCCATCAAGTCATTAGACATGACATACACCAGTGTAACATTTTTAAAAGTCTTGTCCAAAACCTAATTAACAATGGTGAATTGATTTTGATAACCCTAATGCACCCCCAAACCATTCTCTCTATATTTTTCACAAACCATCCTCCACCTACCCAAACCAATGAAAATTAATTTGAACCATCTTTATCTCATGAGGCACACATAATCAACGTCATCATAAATGATCCCATGGAGGATGAGCCTCATATTCCCATTTCTGCTTCACCAACCTCACCTATGGAAGAATTAAATTCACTTCTTATCTCTTTGGAGACCCAAGTAGAAGGATCTATAACCCCCACTTCTCCACTTGATCAAAAAATATCCATGCCCACCTCTTCTTTCATAGAACTAGCCATTGATTTAACCACCCCTTCCTCTACCCCACCAAATGAAATAGTAGAATTCTCTTCTTCTCCTTTAGATACCATAGCAAAGGAAGGAGTCAGGATCATACCTACACCCTTGATCAAATAAACATCCCCTCTCTTAATCACCCCACAAACAAACATTATTTTGAAACCTTCTATCTCAAGTAAAGATGAAGGAACCATCCCCTCTTCTTCACCCAAAGGCTTGACACTTGAAAAAACAAATCAATGAAGAAAACCCATTTATAAGCCCTTTTCTTAGTTAGTGCAAAGTTTGGAATTTTCCTCACAACCCAACCTAGATAGAGCCACTTTTTTGCATCATTTGGGGCTCCCATACCAAAATAGAGTCAAACCCTCAACTTTATTAGCATCCACTTTCCAACCTATTACCATCTCATCACCAAACATTTCTTTCTCTCAAGATGTGAGGGAACCATATCACCCACTTCCACCTAGATCATCTCATAATCTTATATATCTAAACTAGCCAAGAATTCGGGTATCCTTCCCACACCTAGCATAACCCATCCCCCCATCAAATTAGACCTAACCCCCTCTAGGTCACCTAAAAAACCACCAACTAAGATGGACTAAAGGGTGCATTTACCTAAACCTGATTCTCAAGGTCAACCTATGCTTCCTCCTTCTCATTTTTCATCTAGTTTATGACTTCACCCTTCTACCATCCTAGTCACTTATTCTACTTCAATTAAACCAATGCCCTTTTCTATGCCTACCCCTCCAACACCTACATCATCAACTTCTTCATCATTCTTAACTAATTTATCCCCCTCTACTTTTCCACCTTTTATTAACCCCTCATCCTCTACTTCAAAACCATTTACTATTAACCCTATCATATCTAATACAACCCAACCTAAACCATCTACCAAAATTGTCCAACCACCAACCCTATCTAAGGTCAAGACCATCCCTAAGAAGGTTCTTATTTACTCAAAAATCATCTCAACACCCTTAACACCTCTAAATGACTCTTACTATGTTATTTTATAGAGGTTGTTGCAAACCTCCTCCATTAAACTTCCACATATTAAGACATTCATCCCTTCTAATACCAAACCCTCTTGGTTTGATGATACTCAGATATGTGCATACCATAGGACACCAAGACATAACATGGAGAACTACAAATCTCTCCAAGCTCTTATTCATCGCTTATATGAGGATGATGATCTATTATCAGATGAACCACTTACTAACCCAACTACCAACCTAACCAATCCAACCACTATCCCAACCTATACCTACTTCCTCACTCTTATCTACAGTTAAGGGTGAGGAACTGAAATATGCATATAGTCTAACTAATCTCATTGTTCATACTAACCACATGATTACCTAATCTTGGGCTCAACAAAGGGGTAAACGAAGAGCCAACACATCCATTTTATGGACTTATTCTTCAAAATTTTAGCCTTCTAATGAAGTTCAAACACTAATGCCCATACCATCACCAAGACCCAAAGTGTCCATCCTTAGTGCCCCTCCCACCAACTCTTCTAAATTTATTCAATAAACTGTATTGAAGAATATTCACTAAGAATCGATGAAGATGAGCCTTTACAGCTTGATCAACACCTTACCCCACCATCTCCAGGCATTAATAGACACCCTGCAATCCATTGAGGTTCAGCCAAATGACCCTCAACCTCTTGCATCTTTTATTGGAGCCCCCCAACATTCTGCCATCATCACCTTCCAAGATTTTGAGATACCTCCAGCCCATTCAAAAGAGTTTGATCCTCCTATCTTTTTCACCACATACGTCACTCACATTCACGTCAAAAGGGTGATGATTGATGGAGGAACCAACATTAACATAATCTCCTCCCATGATTTTGATCAACTATAGTTACTAAAAAACATCATGGATAAAATCATAGTTGTCCTTCACTCCTTTAATGATACCATGACCACTACCTTGGGGACCATTATTCTTCAAATACTCTTGAAACCTCGCACCATCCCCAAGATATTTTATGTTATAGAGGGTGAATTCCAATATAACATTCTACTCAAATTCCCTTGGATCTAAGCTATGAGTTGCATCCCCTCCACTTTACACCATTACATCAAATTCAAATATGAAGGGCAAGTTATAAACATCAAGGTTGATCCCAATCCTTTTACATCTTGAAACATGACCTATAGGCCTAATGATGTCCTTCTTCCACCTTCATCTCCCTTACAATCAGTCAACCCTATTAACACAAATGCACCATCAACCTTGACCCTTAGTGCCTCTATTATCACCAAATGATGAAGCCTCAATTGGTGCCTCTATCTCTTCTTCCCAAATCCTTATTGAGGACTCCTTGACAGAAACTTTCCAATGTCTCTCTCTCGAATAATACCAACTTTTAGCCTTAGATGCCTTTCCCACTCCCCAGGAATATGGGAACCATCAAAATGACCCTTATTATGACCCCAACATAAGAACCCTCATCCCCTTTAGACTTGCCAACAATTGAACATATTTTGTCTATGGGGGACTCGATCAACACTGCTTGCTCCTATCACCACCCCATTTATTCAACCTTTCACTTCTAATTTTTCCTAAGTAATCCATCCTTTGCCAAAACCTATATTCATCATTATGCTTGGAAAGGATTTGGTATGGGCCTTTACGAACAAGGACCTCACAAATTGCCTATTAAACTTGGAAACTTTGTGAGTTTTTTGGGCTTGGGTTTGAACCACTAGAAGAGCCCCCCTCACCAAAAACTACTACTACCCCCATAGAAGAAACTCCATCCTCACCTAGTTCATCTTCCCAATCTAAGGACTCTGACATTATTCCATCCAACTTTTTTTTGGATCAATACCATTAGTTTAGGCCTACTAACCTCTCAACAAGGTGGCCAAACCAAAACCTTTCCTCTCATCCATCCTAAAATGATCGATCATGATTTACCCACCATTCATACCATTCAGCATCAAGATGATGATTTCATCCTCACCTACCTTGGTGAAGAAGATTCTTCTATCTATAAATCTCTCCCTCCTGAGAACTAAACCATTATTAATGAATCAACTATCGATATTAACCTAGGGACCCAAGAGATCCTCATATCATTAAACTGAGCCAATCCTTGAACCCAAATGAGCAATATGATTATCCTACCTTCCTTTGAGATCATAACATCACATTTTCCTAGTCTTATTAGGATATGCCTAGGATTGACCCCACCATCACTCTCTATAACATTGTTACCCATCCTGAGGCTAAGCTGGTATGAAAAATGCTTTTCAAAATGCACCCTTGTATAGTTCTTCTCATCAAGGAAGAACTTAAACATCTTTTGTCCATCAACTTCATTCAACCTATTGATTATCCATAATAGGTCTCTAATATCCTTCCTATTACCAAACCCACTAGGGGACTCCACCTTTGTGTGGATTTTTATGACCTTAACCTTGCATACCTCGAAGATAATTTTCCTTTACCCAACATCAACCAACTAGTTGGCCTTAACATGGGCCACAAGATGTTATCCCTTATGGATGATTTTTAAAGATATAATCAGATCTTGATCGCCTCCTTAGATCAACATAAAATTGCCTTAATTACTCCTTAGGGAACCTTCTATTATCAAGTCATGCCTTTTGATTTAAAAAATGTTGGAAAAACTTATCAATGAGCCATGACCTATATCTTCCATGACCTTATCCATAAGATTGTAGAGTATTATGTGGATGATCTCTTCAAAAAATCTAAGCATTGAAAGGACCATTTAGCTATTCTTCCTATCATTTTCAATCGACTAATCTAATACCATGTTTGGCTCAATCCCAAAAAATGCATTGTTGGTGTTCTTTATAGAAAGCTTCTTAGTTTTATCATCTCTCTTCCTAGAATCAAAGTAGATCCTACTAAAGTTAGAGAAATTTTTGGCATGCCTCCTCCCCAGCCTTAAGTAGCTACATAGCCTGCAAGGAAAACTTTAATCCATTCATCATTTCATTTCCTAACTTTCAAACTAGTGCCAACCTTTCCATCACCTTCTAAATAAAGATGTCTCTTTCAAATGGAATGGTGATTATAAAAATGCATTTGATTCTCTACAATAGTACGTTTTTTCACCACCTATCCTCACCCCTCCTAAGGATGACTACCTCTTTTACCTATATATCTCTACCACTGACCATTCCCTAGGGGCAATGTTGGCTCATCAATATGAAAAATATAAAGAGTAAGATGTATATTACATTAGTTACATGATTGTAGAATATGAGACTCAATATACAAATACTGAGAAACTCTACTTAGCATTGACCTTCGTGGCAACCAAACTCCACCACTACCTTCTTAACCATAAAACCTATGTCATCACTAATATTTAACTGCTCAAGTACATGAACTCTAAACCATATAAAAATCAATATATGGTTAAGTGGCTTATGCTCCTAGCTGAATTTGACCTTGAATTACTCTAATAGAAGTCGAATAAAGGGTAGGTTATTACTGACCAATAAACTAGAGCTCCTTTACCAAACAACCAACCACCTCTTCTTGCCTTTCTGGATGAGTCTATCGTAACTCTTTTTCAATAAGATGGAAAAACGTACCACATGACCATGTTATTTAATGTCTTAAATTTCTAATAAGGAGGGGGTGCTCGAGTTATTCTCATTCCTCTCGATGATGAACCCCTTCCTCTCTCCTTCAAATTTGATTTTTAATTCACCAATAATATGGCTGAGTATGAAGCCCTAGTGATTGGTCTCCAAATTGATCTAGCCTTGAGAACTAAGATAATCTATGTATTTGATGATTCCCAACTCATGGTCAACTAGGCCAATGGATCCTATCAATGTAAGAATGATTTCTTGCAAAACTATAAACTTTTAGTTGAAAAAATCTTAACATCATTCGAACATTATCTGATCCAATCTATTCCCTGATTTACCAACAAATTCATGGATACAATGGTTTGTCTTACTTCCCAGATCCCTTTTTAACCTTTCAATTCCTAAATATTTGTCACCATTCATTATTTTAACACACCCTCTTATACCCAATCTACCTCCCTACCATTTGTAATGTGGAGGAATCCCCATTCGACATTTGGTATGACCAACTTTCAACTACCTTAACTTAGGCATCGTTCCTCCCAACCTCTCTAGGAATACCCAAAGAGCATTTATTCAAATTACCTCTCATTACACCATCCTAGGGGGAATCCCTTACAAACGTGGTTTTGATGGTTTCCTTCTCTATTGCCTACATAGCTATGAAGCTTCCTATGCCATCAAAAAAACACATGATGGGATATGTGGGGGACACTTTAGAAGCCTAGAAGACACTAAACATATCCTTTGCCTTGGCTAAAACTGGCCCACCCTCAACCAAGACTATTGTGATTATGTAAAAAAGTGTGTTAAATGTCAACAACATGCTAATTTACATCATGCACCAATCAAAATCCTCTAAGTATCTAAAGACTTTTGGCCTTTATCTCAATGGAGGCTTGACCTCATTAGGGAAAATAACCCCCATTCTTCATAGCAACATATCTCCATTATCATAGCCACTGAATATTTCAAAAAGTGGGTAGAAGTTATCCCTCTTATCTCGACCAAAGTAGAAAATATTGTCAACTTTATCAACCATCATATCATCTGTCGCTTCAATGTTCCTCATAAGATCATCACCAATAATGCGAAATATTTCAAAAAAAAGCAAGTCCAATATTTATGTGATGCATTTGGAATTAATTTAATATTTTCCTCACCTTACCATCCACAAGAAAATGGATAAGTAGAATCCTCTAAAAAAATGCTCACCAAAGCTATTAGTGCTTCAAGTCAGGATTGACACTTGCACATCCCATTTTCTTTATGGGCCTATCATACTAGCATTTGAACCTCTACAAGTGATACCCATTTCTATTTAGTCTTTGGAAGAGAGGTATTCTTTCCTCTTGAAGTCTAAATCCCCTCTCTCTACATATCTTTACAAGAGTTTATTTCTAAGGAAGAGTTTCATCAGTACCATTTAGCTCAACTTGAGCTACTTGACAAGCATCATTTAGCATCCCTCACCCACCTTTGTGTCAATCAAAAGAATTTCAAACACACTTATAACAAGCACCTCAAATAATGAGAATTCAATATCGATGACCTCATCTTAAAGGAAAACCAACATGTGACCAACATGGAAAAGAGTAAATGAGGCAAGTTTGCTTTCAATTGGCTTTAGCCCTACATCATTACCCATAAGTATGGATCAGGAGATTATTATTTGTCCTCTCTCAAAGGCAAACCAAAACTTGATCCCCTCAACACTTCGTATCTGCATCTATTTTTCTATTAAAGAAGGATCAATCTCACTCCTCTTGTCTAACTTAAGCTCGTCCTTTGATTATAAGATTTTAACCTTCACTCATATTTCTCCTCTCCTTTTGAGGAAAATTGATTAAAATATAAAACCATGTGATTAACCATCATAGTCATAGCCTAATCCTAAATTTGGGTACCATGGCTCTACCCATATCATGGTTCTCATGGATACTTTTCATTTCTAACAAGATGGAATCCCATGGTCATTGTCTCTCAAAACCACACCCTTTCACATATCATTGACCTTTTTGTGTTAAAATTTTTCCCTCATAAAGGTAAACCTGTGAACCTAATTAAACTTGTCCATGTCTAAACACATTAAATCCAGACATAATTTGGATGCCAAAATACTGCTTGGGTCAATATCTTAAGCATTGTAGACTATTCCTTTGAAGGACAACTACCCATAAACAAAATAAAAATTGCCAAATGCAATGTAGACTATTTCCTTGAAGGAAAACTATCAAGAACATTAAACAAAGCCAATAAGGTTAGACCACTCCCTTAAAGGATGGCTAAGTTAACTTTGTCAAAGGTAGAGCAATTCTTTGGAATCTTCCCACATCGAGTAGCTTCCCATATACAATAATAAAGCAAAAGACCCACTATCACAACAAATTATAAAGCTGCACTCGAATCTCAAGCAACATAATACGTTGGAAGCCACAAACAATTTTCACATATAGGCTTCCCACATTGATCAGTCTACATCTAGCATATGACATGGACTTGTATATTACCATTCCTAGGTCACCTATAGAAGGGGCAAACTAATTCAAATAAGGTTATCATACATATCACCCATTACCCTTCACACCACCTATCACCCATCTTCCCTTTAAACTATCTATAAATGTGTGGATTTAGAGCTTACTTGACACCTTGTGATCAAGAAACTTTTTTTATCAACTAACGACCATTCATGTGTAGTGTTTGAAGGGCTTATATTCATTAATCCAATCCCACTTTGGGTGTACTTTTTGTCCTTCCAAAAAACAAATTGTCATGCCCTATTCTTATCTTATTATGCTTGGTTGATGTTTTCATCATTACTTTTACCATCCAGTGTTGCAAGAACAATAAGCATTCTTTTTACATTAAGTGAGAATACAAAAATCATAACCATATCACCGATAGCCATAACCATAACATTCATAGGTATCCACATAGCCTTAATCATGATAACATTTGATCAGTGACATCCAATGCATTTTGTACATGTTTACAATAAACTGTGCAATATTTTATTTAAGGTATGAGGAGTCACACGACACATACATAATCATTAGATTACACACATATTGCATAAAGCACATGCATACATTATTTTCCTACCTAAGCATCAAACCAATTATCTAGTGACTCTAGATTTGTGTTTAACCATCCTTTTACTTGATTACTCCCTAAACTAACATCTATACCATCCCCTATCTCAAAAATTACTAAAAGGTATACTCTGTTCTCCTCTCCCACATTCATCCCCATAGGATGAGAATCATATTATGATCTAGGTATCTCACCCCACTCACTTATCACAATCATTACATCCCTCTGATCTAGTTGTTCTACTCACAGAGGTAGGCCATCATGAATTCTTGACAAGACATTCACCTTCCTATCCCCTCTACCCTCTTTTTATTACCAACCCATTGCCATAAGCTTTGAATGTCAAACCCTAACCATTGGTAGTGCTTACTCAAACATGGCAGTCTTTTCTTTTGTGCCAACTAAGCATTCATCTATAACAGGGGAATGGTCACCTTTCATCTAGCCTACCCATGTAGCTCTTAGGTCAGGCACGATCCATCCTCTATCATTCACCACCCTACTAATTTTCTACCTTGTAAAATCTACTTAACCATCAAAGAAATTCTTTACAGGTCATCACTTCACTATTTACCTTAAAACTTAGCTCATAATGGTGATGCACCTTAGCCAACACAAATATGTAGATCCAGATAGACCCCCACCTCCTAAATCTTGGCTTGTAGTGATAGATTCCATCACTATGCTTATACCCTCACAAAATTTTAGGTGTAACCTCCTCATGAAGGCACCTTTTATTTTTCTTAGCTCCATCATAAGATATTTATGATACTTAGCCTTTTTCTACCCACTTCTTTATCCTACCCTACCCATCTGTGTCTTCTCCTCCTAATGCATGTGGGATTACTATGGTAACTATTCACCAATCTACATAATATACCTTCACCATCACCAAAACCCAACACCTCTATCAGCTAAAACCAACCCACTTATTTATCCTACCCTTATTGAACTACATTGGCTTGATGTCCATGGACTATGTTGGTGCTACTTCACTTCTAAGGGTAGCTTGACCACTATCAACTAATTATCATCCCCTTTTTTTTCTCGCTCACTTCCATCGCTAACAATGCCCTCTTGTTTAGGGCATCCTACATC
The DNA here is from genome assembly GCA_037957365.1 of Torreya grandis. NCBI lineage: Eukaryota > Viridiplantae > Streptophyta > Pinopsida > Cupressales > Taxaceae > Torreya > Torreya grandis. The sequence continues at coordinate 1,185,078 of JARHVA010004048.1, read as the reverse complement.
AAGGAATATTTGAATTATTTCTTTAGTGTCCTTATGTTTTAATACCATCTAATACTTCCTCTTAAGTTTTTCCCCCATTATTGTGAGAACTACATTGGCCTGAGGTCTTTTCAGACTATGTAGGTAGTGTTCAGTTACTGAGATCAACTCATCCACATCCTTTATTTTATTTTCCCTTCTAACCTAAAATCTCTTCTTATATCCTCACCACCTCCCTCCCTTCATCTTGTCAATATCTTTTAACCAATTTTCTAGCTTGTCAATCTCTTTTAACACAAGGGTTGAAAGTATTCCTCATTGGACCTTCTTATCTCCCATAAAACCACCAATTACTCTGCCTCACTAGCCTCCCCATCACCTTTCCTCATGCATACTTTATAGATCCCTCCCTCACCCACTTTTCATGTTTTTGGTCTCTCTCTCCACTTATTACCAACCTTGTCCTTTATCCCCTTCAACTTATTTCACTATCCTCATCATCTCTCCTCACCCTTGGTCATTTGTCATACCCTCTTTATCACTTTCTTTTCCTCACCAATTCCACATCATACTATGCATATTTCAAGATTTCTATTTCTTTTATTGTTGTACTTTTTCTTTACGTGTACCACCACTCTCTGTAATTTTGCCACTCTTCCCACTGTACCCATTTTCCATTCTTCTTGTTTGCTTTTTTTCCATCCTTTTTGTCTTTGTTTTCCTCCACAACTAGTTTCTACCTAGGTATTTATCCTTTGAGAAGCATTCCATAATTTCCTCTTTTCTTTTTCTCAATTCTCACCATTTTCCTTTTGCATTCCCCTTTTCCTCTTTTCATCTTGGTAATCACTTTTCCTTTGCATCTGTGTGAGTATTTGTGCTTTGTATCCCTACTTCAATTCTTTCTTTTTCTTCATATCATCCCTTATTTTCATCTCATTCCCTTTCATTGTGTTCCCCTATTTCTTCACCACTTCATCCCTTTTCAGATTTCAACCTCTTCTAACAAGTTGACTGATGCATACCTTATCTCTTTATCTTCTTCTTCACCCATGCTTACCTTCCCCTTGTTTTTTAACCCCTTTCCCATTTTCTATCTCGTTCTCATCTCCAAAACCACCATTTTATTTGCTTCATTACCTATCATCATCATCCATGCTTACTTGGTCAAGATACCACCTGCTCCTTCACTCTCTTGTCATCCTTTTTGTGTCCTCATTTCACTTCTTTTTCCTCTTATTTATTTTCCTCTATTTATTGATTTATTTTTCATTTTCATCACCAACCTATTTTTTCCCTAGTCTATTTTTAGACTTATTTTCAAACCCTTCATGGCCTCCCGTATTTCCTATCCTCCCCTTACCCTTAATGATTGTTACACTTCTCTCCCCATCATTTTTAATTCTACACTCTACTATTCTTTAGTACATCCCTCAACCCCCATCTTCTACCTCTTGTTTTTCTTCTCTTTTCTCTATTTATTTCATTTTTTTCATCTCCCTTGATGACAGTCCTTATTATTCCTAACCTTCCTTTCTTTACACATACACACACATGCACACGCACACACACACGCGCGCGTGCACACACACACACACACACACACACACACACACACACACACACACACACACACACACACACACACACACACACACACACACACACACACACACACACACACACACACACACACACACACACACATGTCCATGCATGGATTCTTCCATCCTTCTCCACCTTCATCTTTATCTATGACCTCATTGTTTTCTCTTCATCCATCTCCTGGTCTACTTTCACCTCATCCCTTGTTGGATCTCCCTTATTTTCTCCATTTCAACCTCCACCTCTTTAGAGTGTGGTCACTAGTTGTGCCACTTCTACATATATCTCCTTCCCTGATTCCTTGTGTGCTCTATGCCCTTGCTTTAATGCATGAAATCCACAACCTAATCCCTCATTTAATTAATTTTATTATTATTTTCCTCACTCCATATTCCAAAACTCCTCAGTATTTCTCTAAATTCCCTCAAAAACCCAATGCTTATTTATTTTGAGGACCCATTGGCTCAAGGGTCAAGGTTTTGAATCTTTTCCACTTCTCATTTACCCACTCTATTACTTTGCTTCTCCAAATCACTGAATAATACCATTCCATAGCCTGATAATGACATTGTTGTGGAGTGTGCATAATATCAGCTTATTTGGATGGTGATGAAAGAACTCATTGAATCACCATGGTAATTCGAGTAGTGATAGAATTTATAAAGATTGGTAAAGCATATTTCTCCCTTATTTCCCTTAAAATGGTGGCAAAAATTTCATGCTTGAACCTACTTATCCATGGCTGCAGATTCCTTTTACATAATTGATGCAATCATCTAATTGCATCCTAGGTAATCTCATCCACCATTTCTACCCAACTAATCAAAAAAATATTTGATAGCCATATGTTCCACCCTTTGGTACTTCCATTTCTCCAATGTCCTTCAACTGAACCTAACTACATGATCTAAAATTGGGGCAACCAAGTTAACCTACACTCCCTACCTCAAAAGAACTACATTTGGCCTAACATTCTTTTTGGATTCATGTCCATGGAATTATGTAGGTAGTGTCCACTTACTGAGTTCATCTAGAATCAACTTAGCCATCCCCTTCCAACCCATACCCAATCCACCTATAATTTTACCATGTCTACCTTGATGTTGGTTACTTTTGGCCTTAACCATTAACATGTTTTACAATGACTTTGTGTGGTCCTTTGACTGCACTGACCCATTTTGCTAACATTGACCATTTGAACAATGTACTACCTCATGCATAACTCAACCACTTATGTTGTTTAGTGGGATCACTTCCTCACCTAGATACCTACAAATGACACATACCTTATCTAGATGACTTGATGGGAATGACTCGATCAACTATGACCAATGTTTTAGACTGAATACCCTCTTTTATCTTTCTAAAACCTAACCTTAATTTATCAACATTGGAATCTTTAGTCTCTACACAATCTTGACTATTAAACTTAGTCTCATTTTAAGCACCCATTGGCATTTCACATGCCTAACTACCTTGTGGCACCACCTAGTGCCTCCCCACCAACTGCTTATCAAATCTACACCTAATTCAACCTTTCTTCATTGACTCTTGGTTTGAGGGAGAATACCTCCATCCACACTTAGGGCAACCAAACATTTTACCAAATTTTATTTTTGTTTTGTAGCTTGTTAATCCAAAGCTATATAATAAAAAGGGGGAAAATTTAGACACTAGAAAATTGCACATAAACAGTTCTAGATGTTTGAATGCCTCAAGACCACCTAAACATTTTTAACCCACCAACTCACCCATTTGACCTTGAGTTAAGTTATCTAACTAAGCTAAACACACTAATTATTCCTTAGCCCAACACTTTCAACCTAATCAACAACACTACTACTATTCAACAAGTCACTATTCTAAGTTACTATTCACCAACACTATTCATTGACACTATTCACATGTCACTATTCATGGTGACATGGAAAGTGACATGAAAATATTGAGGTGGATTAGAAGTGAGGTGGCTTGGATAGGGACACCCTGGTCCACTTGGGAGACAATTGGAATCATATTTTTCAACTCCACATGGGTATACTTGGCCAAATAGTAACTTTGGCACATTTTTTCTTGTTCTTCATCATGAAACATGTGAAAGAGATCTTGTGGGACAAATGGAATGAAACATTGAGAGGGATAACCATTCATGAGCTTTAGAGAAGTCAAAAGGAGGTAGGTGGAGAAAATCTCAAGCATGTTAGCACATGCTTGCATAGTAAACTTGTCTCCTTCACTTTTTATCCTCATGTGGGAGGTGGGATGCCAAATTGGGTCCTTTTAAAGTATATTTGAATGAAAATTCAAAATCATGATTTAAAATAATCATGTGTGCACATGGAGTATCATTTCCATGTTCTCCACCTTACCTCTCTTCATAAGGCAAAGTTAAAAGCAATTATCAAGTTGCAAATTTTATATTTGATTGTGGGGCATGTATTTTTGACCAAACACATGGGAAAACATTTCCAAGATTCTCCTTTGTCTTACCCCTTTGGATAATTTTGAAAAACTCCTCCTTACCTTGCATTTCCTCTTGATTCCTCTCCTAAAATCCATAAATAGGTGTCTTCTTTCTTTCATGAGGGGGTTGATCATTTATCTTATGGGGTTGGAATCCTTTTATCTTATAGAGCTATTGACATTTTGGAGATTTGTTTATCTTGAGGTTGATCATTCTTCCTTAGATATTATCATTCTTTTTTCAATTTGAAGACATTCATCTTGGAGAGAGAAGCATTCATCTTGGAGGTTCATCAACAACTCTTTCAACAACAACTTCCTCATCATCATCTTCAACAAAGCCATCAACCATAGGAATTTCAACAAAAAAACTTAATCAACATCTCCATCAGTGTCTCTTTCAACCAACTCCAACAATAAAGCTATCAATAACAACATCTCCATCAACACCCTCAACCAACTTCAATAGCAAGGCTAAGTTTTTGTTTATGCATTACTTGGTTTTATGCTTTGGTATTCTAACATTCACCTAAATGTTGTTTTGTTGAAAATATTAGCATTTCATTTAAAATTATTTAGTTATTTAGATCTATTAATTTCATGTTATGCTACTTTATTTTATTAGCATTTTATTTATAAACATCATTATCTTAAGAAAGTGGATTGGTAGCCTCCAAATAAGCTCACACTTCTTGGATCTAGCTCACACTAGGCAATCCACTTTGCTACTTATCTAACAAATAAGTTTTCTTAGTGTTTTCTTATTGCAGGTTATTTCTTCCTAGCTAAAGAGGAGTATCCTCCATCATCTGGATCATGTGCACATTTTATACCAGGTTATCATAACCATTACCCTTATTGATATTTTCTTTCTTTTTCTAAAACTAAGAAAAAAAACAAAAAATAGAGTGAAATAGATAGGCTTAGGGTGTTAGGTTAGTGTGTTATTTGTTTAGATTTGATTTCATTCACTATCACCATACTAATCTCCCCCTATTGCAATCATATGTTCACAAATGGCACTCCTGGTGGGACCTAAAAAATCCTACATACCAATAAGATCTATATACAAGTCTTAAATTAAGATTTGAATGCTTGAAACTTGTTAAATTTGATTTTTTAACTTTGTTCTATCATTTTTCTTTGTCACGGGTTTCCACAGTAACCGTTGATAGTCAATGCAATTACTGATAGTTATTTTTAACCATTGATGGTCAAATATAATCATCAACTATCAGGTATAACCATTGATTTTCACTATGGTTTTTTAACATACTTGAGAGCTAATAGGCCATTTTTTGGAGCTTGGTTTGGGGTTATCCAGACTCCATTTTTGATGATTTTTTTTAAACCACATGTTTTTTCCTAAATTTTTAGAATATGCTATAAATTACCTTCAAGTTAAATAGTTTTTTTTAACAAAATCAAGTTTATAACCAAGTCTAATCTAATGCATTTTTTTCTTGAGGTCTTGCCTTCAGGTCGATAAGTGTTTACTTTACAAAGTTATTTGCTCAATCTCATAAGTGTTTCAAAGAAGGCAGTCCTAATATTGTTTTTATAGGTTGAAAGGATGGTTTAGAAGTTAATTTGGGTGTTTTAACTAATCATACACTTCAATTTACATTTTAAAAAGAGCTTGGTTAAAATCATACACACTTCAAGTTTGGTGCCTAAAATGAATCTTTAACATGCTAAGTCTTGAACACTTCAAATTTTGGGTTTAAAATGAACTTAGGTGCTTATTGTTTCATTTAATATTTTTGGTGTAATATTTAAAAGTTTATACATATTAAATCAAAGGGGATAAATAACACCACCATACTTTTCAATTAAGTGCTTTAAAATTAAACACAATTTCAAATTTTGTATTCAATATATTAGGGCTTAATTAATTTTATTTGATAAAAAGAAAGATCATGCATGTATACTCTCCCATCCATCCATTTAAAGGGGATTTTTAGATCAAAAGTATCATCTTATTACAAAGTTCCTTAGTCCAAATGAGTAGAAGAGAAGTTGTCAAGGCTTTCCCCAAGACCTGCATGGCTTGGGAGACCTAGAAACAACCTTTAAAGCTCTTTTACTTGTCATTTATTTCATGCCTCTGGGCTTGTGAGGGGGAATTAATTACCTCAAATGAGTTCTTTATGGAAGCTTTGACCCAAGTTTTCATCTCCCAGAATCATATTCAACTCCTCTCTATGGAGGGTATATAAATTGGGATCCCCTCACTGGGATGATGGTTTGAGTGGTTAAACCATCTTTGTTAGTAGAGGCTAAGCCTGGGACATTTGAGTATGTTGGATATCGTACTACACTGAGAAAGTGATGGATGTAGTGGTTATAAAAAGGGAAAGACCTTTTTACAACAAGCCATATGATGCAGACCCAAATGACATGTTACTTCTCTTATTTGATGACATAAAAGTTGGCAGACATGGGATCTATCTAGAATGATCAAAAACCAAATAGTTTTAGTCAACCTCACTTTGCCACACCCTTGATAGGAATTTGGACGAGTTACTTGTATTTTTCCATTTTTTTTTCTTGATGTTTTGAGAATAAAACTAATGTATTTTTTTATAAACCATGTCAAAACCAATTTGTTTATACATCACTCTTTTATCTAAAGAGGTGTTATGCTATTCATTTTACACCACACTTGTGCCTTGAAATTTTTGCTAAACATATTTGAATGTGTGTTAATTGTTTGATATGGGTACCATTATACTACCCACATCATTATTAAGTTTGAGCCTTTGAGTCTTTAAAACATAACATTAATCACATCATTAGAGTATGCTAATGTCATTATGCTGCTCAATTTTTTTTAAGACTTGTTTACCATTTTATCAAAACCATTGTTCAAAACTAGTCACATATACCATTTAGACCTTGTTTATGTGTCATCATGTTGTCCAATCTTGTCTAGCTTGTTTGGCCAAATCCTAGTCTTCAACATTGAGTGTTCAATTAACCTTGTCAAGTTTAGATTCAAACATTGATTGATTTCTATTTGGGCCTCAATTCATAGGGTTGATACACAGGTCTTTCTATTTTGGGTTGAATAACTTTGGATAATTGATTACCCAAACTTGATGACTATTTATTGTTTGTTTGTTCAATGACTATCTTCATCATTGCTTGTGCCTTTATTTGGAAGAACATAGTCTTTCTCTAAAATCCTTTTGCCTTATGGCTTATGCTAAGTGATCATGTTTATGTTTGATTCCATGTGTCGGGTCTATGTCAAAGTTGTTTCCAAACTTGTTAGATTAAATCAAATCACATTAACCCTTTGTTTGAAACCTAGATTTTGATGTTGTTTAGCCAAAATTCCTAGCACAACCTATTTGAGCCTAGTTTTTGACTTCATGTTTGGACAAAAGACCTAGCGGCTCTTTTCCCTTTCCTAGTTTAGACCTTGTTTGAAGCACTTTAGCCTAGACCTTTGACATACCAATTTTTATTCAGATGCTTGACCTTTTATGTGTACGACATTTAATGTTAAGAATTTGATGTTGGACTATTTGATGCCAAGTCTTAACACAAATCATTTTGGAAATACAAATCCATAATCAAATCATTTTTTGGAGATACAAGTCCACCTTTTTGACCAAGTTAGACAAAGTTTGAACCATTTGTCCTTTGGACATTTTTTTTAGAGTTTGTATAACTCTAAGCCTTTTTTTTCAAATATTTCATCATTTATGCAAATATGTCTAGCTACACTTATGGTAGAGTCACATAAAATCCAAGTTATGATAGAATGGCCACACAAAATTTGACTAGAAACCCTTATAGAGATAGATTTTTTAAGAAGTTTTATTATTCTCCTTAAAATACTCCATGTGGAGAACACAATCAAGAAACAACTTGAAATCCAATTCAAAATCTTGATTGGGATGATATGGTTTATGAGGAGGACTTGGATACTTTGGCTTAAGTGAGCAATTAGGATCTACCATATTGCACCATTTTCATACTAATACCTAGTCCTTTGACTTGTGTGAGCAATCAAGTTCCCCACTACCTTGATTTTACCATTTTAGGACTTCATCCTTTGGCTCTTATGATTAATCACACTCCCCAATACCATACCATTATCCAACCATAGGCCATTCCTCATTTGGTACCAATACCATCCAAACCTCAACTGAGCCAATCATTAGACAACCAAGATGTGTTCTAAAATGGTATTTTCAACTCATTGAAAACCAAGGCCGAGAGAACCAACCAATCCTAGATGTTTTTGTTGAACCAACCATTTATGATAAGTCAACTAATGATTAATCACCTTTCAATCATATACCTATTGTCAAGAAGTCTCACTCTGATGAGATAGTCTTTGTTGAGTCACTTCTTGATGATTATAACCACCTTTGGGAAAATCATTACCTCGACCATATGCCCATTTTTCAAGGGTCTCCCTTTGACAAGCTAGTCTCTAAGGAGTTGTCTCTTGATCTTTTTTCCATCCTAGAGGAGTCCCACTCTGACAAACTAGTTTTTATGGAGCCCATTATGCCATTGCAGGTCATTACTTATCCAATACCAAACATTTAAAAATATAGCATTATAATAGAGTACCCATCAAATGAATAATCATAGTTATATTTAGGTTATATTCTTGAATCGACATCATATTTAACATCATAATTAGATACAACATCAATCTCAACATTGGATTTAGAGTCCATTGAGTTAGAATCAGATTCATAAATAAAATATGTTTATGGTTATTACAATATTGGCTATGCATGCCTTGCAAACCAATTTGATTACATTTGTGATCCTTCTATGGTTTTTGAGGATGAGTGCTTTATCATTGAAATGAGTTCTCCTAATATCTTATATGAGGATTATGTAGTCTTTCCCCATTTCATTACTATTTCACAAGCCATTACCACCAACCAACATAGCCATATCATTGACATTCCATCTCCCACAAGTGTTTATTGGGACAAATATAATCACACCATTTTTAATTGCATCCATGGTGACATATAAATTGAAGAACAACAAGGACAATAAGACCAAGATCATATAGAAGAAGAACAATCTCCTAGTGAAACCTTTTCATAGGTGCTAGGGGACAATCAAAGTTCAAACTCAACATCTTCTAATGAAACCTTTTCAAAGGTGTTAAAAGACAATCAAAGTCACAAGTCAACATCCCTTAGTGAAACCTTCTCAAAGGCACTATGGGATAATCAAGATAAATTCATTGGTGAAAACCTCATCAAGGCACTAATAACTGAGCACAAAATTTCTTCACTATTTAATGAAGACAATATCAAAGATCAATTCAAAATAGCTTCCTCTCTATAGCCTAATAAGATGATAGCTAATCTCAAGATCAAATTAAAAAAAAATCTAGTAGTCCTATTTAGAGCATCTGTAGAGGTCTTCGGCCCTGCCACATATAAATTTATGTCAAATCTAGCATCAAAAACATTATATGTGACTGAAAGTACTGATGTTCATTTGTTTCTCAACTATTACATAATCCATTATCATCTACCATTCTATTTTACAAACAAACCTATCATCCAAATTTTATTACTATTTACCATCCATGGTTGTACTTTCCTTTGTAGAGGCTACAAAGATACCTTATCTCAATGTTTGAAGGAATCATAATTAATAACCAATAAAGATCACAATAACATTCTTTGTATCCAAATCTACAACCACTTCTTGATAGAACAACTATTCAAATGAGGTGTGGGGTAGCAATTAACATGATTGATTATTTTGTTTATATTATTTATTGATTAGGACGTGCATCTCCACTTCAACAAGAATAATATAAGTATATGTCATTTAATATACCTAGACTAAACAGATCAAAAACCAATAATCACTCAGGCCAAAAATATGTACCATACCATTTCATTTGACATATTCATTTGCCATTGTCACATATCCTGCCAGTCACCCCACCACTTGGGGGAAACCCTCTTACCATTTTATCCAATATACCAACCTATCATTATACTAGAGCAAGAGAATTCCATTTTACCATACCATTCCTATCTAGACCAAAGCTTGTTTTAAGACATCCTATCCAATCTTGTTTTGATCTTGATTACTTTGGTTCTTCTTGTACCTTTTACGAGGAGATTCTGATCAAGTTTCAATAATCAATCAAGTCTATGTTTAAATGACATTCTATGAAATTAATGTGACAATTTATATGGCAAGATATATTTTATTCTCAATCCTATATCAAGTTTATTTATGTGAGCCTAATTATAACTACCTATGGGCAAATTAGTGTTTCACCAATCTTACTACTAATTATAACCACCTATAGGTAAATTAGTATCATTGATCTGATCTATTATATCCTAATTATAACTATTTATGGGCAAAATAGGGGAAATATTTATTTATCATGCATTATCACATCACCTTACTATTATTGTTTTTATTTGACTGGCCATTTGCTAGATTTGAAAACTTGTTGTGACCTAGGCAAGTTTCTCTCCACCTTTTGTGTGGACAGAATTATTATGACTTGAGGTCATTTTGGGACTATGTAGGTAGTACTCTATACTTTTTGAGGTTAGCTCAGTCACCCTTTCCACCATGCTCTCTCAATTTTGTGAGAAACTTAAACCACACTCTCATCATTTTGTGAGTAATTTAAGCCACACTCTTATCATTTTATGAGCAACCTAAGCCATGATCTCACCATTTTATGAGCAACCTCAGCCACACTCTCATCATTTTGTGAGCAATATAAGCTAAATGATCTCACTATTTTGTGAGTAGGTATTTTTTCATTCTCTAACAAGTTAAGATACCTAAAATTTACAAAAAAAAATTAAAAATTTTCAAAATCCAAAAACATTTGTCTTATCTGAGGCTTGTTAGTTATCCTAGATCCACCATACTGGGGCATAGTCATTGTTAAGATATTTTATTTTTATTTTGTATTTAGGATTTCTATTTGTTTGTTTATTTTAAGTTGTTTTTTTATTTCTTTGTATGATTTTTATTTGTTTCTTTGTTGTTTATGTGCCTATTTGTTTACTTTTAGCACTATTACCTCGACTCAATCTATATGCATTCATTGGGTGATTCCTTGAGCACATTATTCTTGAGTATATCCATATTCATATGTTGACATTGTAATCATGGTTTTTATCATTAGTGTATTGTTTTTGAGTGTTTATTAGATCAGGAGTCGGTCCTTATGCATATTTTGACCAAGTCTTCATGGTGTTATATCATGATGCCTATCATCACATGCTACAGTAAAAATCAGCTTCAAAAAAGTCTATAATCAATGGAGCCACATAAGTTTCTCCTTAGTACCTTGAAAAAATCCTCCCACCCCATCTTGATCAAATCAACCCATTGACCATTCTATTTATATCAATGCTAATGAATATGAGCATCTCCTCATTAGTAGGTACAAATGAATCATTTATAATGATCAAATCTTGTTCTTTTATTCATCTCTTTCATCACTTTGCATCCACTCATCTTTAATTTATATTCCAAGTTATATCCTTGATTTGTGCTTGCTAATCATCCCTAATTGGGGAAAAACCATATCAAACATCAAATTTAGCCAAATAAGGTCATCTTAATGATTATAGCCACCTATGGGCAAATCATTCTTTCAGCTTTTATCCCTGATTATAACCACATTTGGGAAAATTAGTATACTTTTTATATCAATACATGCAAGCATTTTATCATTTGGATTAATATAAACCATAGGTGAATCCTAATTTTTTCTTTCTTTTTTTTAGGGACCATTCATCCACACATGTGATGGCCACTCTATTAAGCACAAAATATACTGAGAGGGGGGGGTGAATCAGTATATTATATATCTTATAAAACTTTTCCTTTATCAAATTCCACTTAATCAAACATTCAAGATATGTAATAAAAATCAAACAATAAACATCACACAAGATAGAGAGAGAGACACCAGATATAACGTGGAAACCCAATGTAGGAAAAACCATGGAGAATAATCTCAAGTATATTCATGATAACAAACCCATAAGAGCACCATACCCCTTTGCCGAGTACCAACCTCAGCTACAATTCGTGGGCACCAACCCACAGGAGCACCAACCCCTTTGCCGAGCACCAACCCAACAACAATTCATGAGCACCAACCCATAGGAGCACCAACCCCTTTGTCGAGCACCAACCTAGCAACAATTCATGAGCACCAACCCATAGGAGCACCAACCCCTTTGTGTATACCACACACCTATCTCTCAATGTTTCTATCTCAATAAATGATAGATCAATACATCTCTTTCTTCTCTCTCACTTTTGCTCTTTTAAGCTAGATATAACAAATACAAATCATATTCATCTCTCACAATTTCTATTCTAAGCTAGATATTACAATATCAAATCAACCTCTCACTTCCATATTACAAGTTGCTTCTCAAGCCTTTATTTATATCTTTCCAAATGACCTTTGGCCTTCCCCCTTTGTGACCCTTCAATCCTCATGGAAAATGGTGCCAAACTTGTATGACCCTTCATATTCAAGCCTTTGAAAAGTCATGTGGTGACCCTTCATGATCAAAAACGTCCTCCCCACTTTTGTCCTTATCTTTGGTGACTTTTCGTATTCCTTAAAGTGTCCCTTCATGAGAAATTGAACCCTTACTCTTTTGTCTTCACTTGGTGACTCTTGGTATTCCCCAAGATGACTCTTCATGGGAAAATGTATCCCATCCTTCTTTTGTCTTTACCCCATGGCTCTTCGACTTCTCCATGGGCCCTTCTTTTGTCTCATATGCAACCAAAAATATATTCGTAAATATTAAATAAATATTAACTCACATTAGCCAAGATAAACAATTTTAAATGCAATGGGGCCTTTATCGCCAATAATACTAGACCTTTGACATCAATGACAATATTTCCAACAATCTCCCCCTTTGTCATTGATGGCAACCTCAATCCTAAAACTACCACATCCTATCACCTGCACATCCTATCATCATACAGTGACTCCCCCTTATTGTAGCAACCTGTACCTGTTCCTTGTACTTTTTTTTTGCTCATGTACCTATACCTATTATTCTCCCCCTTTGACGTCAATGGCAAAGGGCCTACCTGGAGCTAACACTTAGCTCCCCCTCACTTGATGCTGAACATCAATGGCAAGAAGTAATAGAAATTACTCCTAACTCCTCTCGCTGATATTTGAATTTATCCTTTGACCGTGCCTTTGAGAAGATATCTAACAATACATACACATTGTTCCCTGTCCTTTGAGCATCTGCAATCAACTCATTTGAATCTTTTCTTCTAATCTCACAACGTTTAGCATGAAACCTTAATGTGTATCCTTGATCACATATTTGACTAACACTTAACAGATTATGCTTAAGACCTTTTACATACAAAACATTCTTAGTCTTAGTTCTACCATAATCCAAACTCAAAGTACCTTTTCCTGCTATCCTGGAAGTGGTTTTATCTCTGGATCTCACAGTACCACCATTGATCTTCTTTAGAGATATGAATTTACTTTCATCTCCTATCATATGCCTTGAACATCCGCTATCAATTAACCATGGCTGATCTTTACCTCTTACATGCAATGCTGTCTAAACCATCATTGAATCTTCAAATTATTTCTTCTGCCATGAACATGTCTAATCTTTCTTCCTGATGAATAGATCTTTGACACTCTGATTCTTCTTCTTGATGAATGGAGCTTTGAAACTCTGACCCTTCTTGACTGACACGAACATGCTTTTGCAATACCGAGCTATGTGTCTGAAGTTGTTGCACTTGTAACATACTATGGTCTCTTCATCAAAGATTGATATAGGATCAAAAGAGTTGTGACTTCTGCTTGACTCTACTTGACTTTCCTTCTCCTTATTTCTGAAATTGTTAGCTCTTTTTCTACATTCTAATTTATTGTGACCATATCCATTTCAATAAAAATAAGACCTGTCTATATATCTCTGACCTGATTGCCTTTTGTAGCTTTGTTCCATCCAGCCCTCTCTATTTGGAATGTCCTCTGTATTCTTCACTTCTCCCCTTTTTGTTTTCTCTTGTGTAAGAGCTTCAGCATAGCTCTTTTTCTTTTTAAAATTGATCCTTGTCTTATCTGAATATGCTTTTTGATTTTCCATTATCTTACTCAGCATGTTAGTGCTATCTTCAAATTTTGAATCACTGACTACTTTATCACTGACTGCTTTCTTATTATCTTCTTTTAAAGAGGCAATTTCAATAACATACCTTTCACAATCTTTTCTTTCTATTTCCAACTGTGCTGTGAGGTCTTCTTCATTCTTCTTGGCTTCTTCAAAGTGTGCTTGTAGATCTTCAATCATTTCCTTTGAATCTTGTTGATTTTTCTCGATCTGACGCTTTAATCTTTGATTATTCTTCTAAACAGCTTCTAACTCTTCTAAGGCACAAATGAGCTCTCCTTCCATATTCACTTCAGCTTCCTCCTTTTCTTCTTCTTGATCATCTTCATGTATGGCCATGAATAGAATTTCTTCTTCTTCTAAATCACTGACTCCATGATCTTTGCCTGGACTAGGATCCTTAGAATATAGGCTCTTCTTCTCGAAACCCTTCTTAGATTTGCCTTTGAAATTCTTTTTGTATGTAGGTTTTTCTTCTTCATCATCATTAACCTTATCAGGGCATCTAGCTGAAAAATGTCCAATCTTTCCACAATTAAAACATTTAAAAGCTAATTTTTCTTGATATTTATCTGTTCCTCTTTTCGGCTTGCAAATGAAAAGTGCTCCATTATCATCTTCATCATCACTAGAACTATCACTTGATTCTTGAATCTTAGCTTTCTCCTTTGATGTCTTGAAAGCCACTTCTCTCTTTGAGGGTTTATCTTGTTCTATCTGCATCTCATATGTCGTGAGAATACCATGAAGCTCATCCATCTTTAGCTTGGCTAAATTCTTCAACTCCTCAATTACTGAAACCTTTGCATCATATCTCATTGGTAGAGATCTCAAAACCTTTTGCACCACCGTTGACTCATCCAATGTTTATCCAAGACCTTGAATCTGATTTACGACTTGATCAGCTCGCAAAAGATAACTTGTTATAGCTTCTTCTTCTTCAATCTTCAAACTTTCAAACTGTCTTCTAAAAGTCTACAACTTAGCTTGCTAAACCTTTCCATCACCTTTGTAAATATTCTCAAGTTTTACCCAAGTTTCATGAGAAGATTTACATTGCATAACTTTAACAAATTTAGATTCACATAAACCACATATAATAGCATTTAAAGCTTTAGCATTACATTCACTTGCCTTATTTTCTGCTAGAGTAATTGTAGATGTCTGTGGCTCTTCATATTCCTCCACCACTGATTTCCATATGTCAAATCCAAGGGCCATCAAATAAACCTTCATTCTCATGCTCCAAAACGCATAATTCATCCCATCAAACAAAGGTGCCTTATTTTTAGAAAATCCTTCCTATGACACAGCCATCGTGCTTTCCCGATCTACCTTCAAGCTATAAAACTTTTCTGAAGGAACTTGCTCTGATACAAATTGTTAAGCATGAAATATATTGAGAGAGGGGGAGGTGAATCAGTACATTATATATCTTATA
The DNA here is from genome assembly GCA_037957365.1 of Torreya grandis. Classification (NCBI taxonomy): domain Eukaryota; kingdom Viridiplantae; phylum Streptophyta; class Pinopsida; order Cupressales; family Taxaceae; genus Torreya; species Torreya grandis. Next base: position 1,169,418 of record JARHVA010004048.1, on the reverse strand, counting down.
AAACTTTCCCTTTATCAAATTCCACTTAATAAAAAATTCAAGATATGCAATAAAACTCAAACAATAAACATCACACAAGATAGAGAGAGACACTAGATATAACGTGGAAACCCAATGTGGAAAAAATCACGGAGAACAATCTCAAGTATATTGGTGAGAACCAACCCACAGGAGCACCATACCCCTTTGTCGAGTACCAACCTCAGCTACAATTCGTGAGCACCAACCCATAGGAGCTTCAAACCCCTTTGCTGAGAACCAACCTAGCTACTATTCATGAGCACCAACTCACAGGAGCACCAACCCCTTTGCCAAGCACCAACCCACAGGAGCACCAACCCCTTTGCTGAGCACCAACCTAGCAACAATTCATGAGCACCAACCCATAGGATCACCTACCCCTTTGTGTATACCACACACCTATCTCTCAATGTTTCTATCTCAACAAATGATAGATCAATACAACATCTCTTTCTTCTCTCTCACTTTTTCTCATCTAAGCTAGATATAACAAATACAAATCATATTCATCTCTCACAATTGCTCTTCTAAGCTAGATATTACAATATCAAATCAACCTCTCACTTCCATATTACAAATGGCTTCTCAAGCCTTTATTTATATCTTTCCAAATGACCTTTGGTCTTCCCCCTTTTTGACCCTTCAATCCTCATGGAAAATGGCACCAAACTTGTATGACCCTTCACATTCAAGCCTTTTAAAAGTCATGTGGTGACCCTTCATGATCAAAAACGTCCTCCCCACTTTTGTCCTTATCTTTGGTGACTTTTCATATTCCTTAAAGTGTCCCTTCATGAGAAACTGAACCCTTACTCTTTTGTCTTCACTTGGTGACTCTTGGTATTCCCCAAGATGACTCTTCATGGGAAAATGCATCCCATCCTTCTTTTGTCTTTACCCCGTGGCTCTTCTACTTCTCCATGGGCCCTTATTTTGTCTCATATGCAACCAAAAATATATTCGTTAATATTAAATAAATATTAACTCACATTAGCCAAGATAAACAACATTAAATGCAATGGGTCCTTTATCACCAATAATACTAGACCTTTGACATCAATGACAATATTTCCAACAAACTCCCTCAAGGGGGCATCATCATAGGCTTTTCAAAAACCATTTGGATCTTTTTCTTTAATCATCATCTTATTTTTGGCATATAGGCCTTTACTCATTATTTGAGAAGATGTTATTGTGCTTATATCCTATAACACCTTCCCAAATAGGGGCAAACTATAGACACCTAAAAGTGGCCACCGATAACTTCCAACCAATTTTTTGACTAATTTCTAGGAAATATGCACAATTTGGCTTAAAAACACTAAAACATGTTAGATAATTTGAAACTATCATATTCAAGTGTTGATTTTAGCCCGAGTATCATTAAATGAGGTAATGTAATTTATGAGGTAGCTAACTTTGATCAATTCAATCTTAGTCAAAATGATGATTTCATACCTAAGTGCCCTAGATTGCTCTTTTTTACCAATTTTTTTACACAAGACACGTGACTTTGTTATTTTGTGTTGGCAACATCCTAAATGGGATAATGGATCCAAAACATCTAACATCACATCTTAATTTTAATCTAGTCAAATTTTGAGCCAATAATATGATATTTTGACTAGTTTGATTAATTTGTGCACCAAGGGCCAAATTTTGTATTAAAATTACCTAATCATGTTTAAAAGCTGATTAATTCAAATCATGAGCCTCATTAAGAATTTCATGGATATTTTTGAATATTTATTTTTGGAAATGAATATTGAATATTTACATCATCAAATGGCATCATTTCTATAGGATGGCATCCATAAGCCATAAATGCATAAAATATCAAGATTAAGTCACCTCATGCCTCATTAAGACCCTTCATGTCTCTTAAATGCCCCTCTATCCTAAATATTTATGGGGGATATTTATAAATTTAATTATATAATTGGATTAATTAATGGCCATACATCTCAATCTTGAGATGGACAATCATGGTTGATCCTGAACCATTTTGAAAATTTATAAATAGAAGAGCCATGAACATTATTTTTAAGCTATCTTGGTGCAAAGTTATAATGCTAAATTGATTCCAAAAGCCATTATAATTATCTATATAATGTCTAATTGTTCAACCAAGCCAAATCCACAAGCCACATAGTGCTAAGAGGAGGTGAAGGATAGCCAAGCTCCATTGCAATAGACCTTTTGAAGCACAAATCTAAGCAAGCCACTTCAACAAGCTATTTGGAGCATCCAAGGAAAGTGAAATATTTCTTTGTCTTTGCATTCTAGTTGTGTTTCTTTTTTTTTGTTAATATGCTCTCTCCTTGAGATAGGCTTAGGGTGTTCTTTGTTTGGATTTGATTTCATTCACTAACACCATACTAATATCCCCTTATTGCAATCCTATGTTCACACTAAGAAGCTTGAGTCAAATAATTGGTGAAACCCTCATAGTATTGTTCAAAGAAGTGAGGATGTACAGTTGAGTACTTTAGGAGTAAAAGAAAGGTTTTGATTGAAGGTAGATTACTATCTTAGGACTGAGTACCCTATTTTAATTCATTGAAAGTGTCTTTTGATCTAAATATAGAGGCTAAGAAGTCAAGAGATAATACTAAATAATATGGTCATTAATATTCAATACCAATACTTTGAAGACCTTATATGATAGACCAAGATATAATCTATGGTTAGGAACATACCTAATTGCAGGCAAGTTTCTAAACGACATTGAAGTAGACTAGGTTGAGTAAGTGGAACACTTAATTTGACACCAGTAGGAAATAGTAAATATCAAGATATGGCTTGTGTATTTAGGTAGGGAATACTCCTTGAGATCAAGCCATAGACATGTCATCCTCAACGGTATCTAAAACTATTACATGTGTAACATGATTTGTAACATTGTTTCTCATTTTATTTTTTAATCCTAAAAGTCTGAAAACTAAGCATTGGCTGGAATGAAATTTAAAAAACTATCTTCTAAATGGTAATTCCTATAGGTCTGTAATCAATTTTAGAAGATGTTGAGTGGCCCTAATTTTCTATATTTAGTAAAATAAATTTAAATAATATAAAATGTAAAATTAAATTAAATAATATAAAATGTAAAATAAAATTAAATGTAAACTTATACTTAACATTTATTTTACTAAATATATGCTTGTAAAACCAATACCTCTAATTGTAAAATAGAAAAAAATTATATGGCTTTCAAAAGAATGATTGAAAAAAAAAACATGGCTTGCAAAGGGCGTATGCCCTTTGAAAAAGATGCACGCTCTTTGTAAAGGATGCACACCCTTTGCAAAGGGCATACACCCTATGTAAAAGACACATGCCCTTTGCAAAACACATTAAGGGTTGGCCCTGATCATACAGGGTGTACACCCTTTGCAGTCCAAAGGGCATACACCCTTTGAACTACAAAGGGTGTACACCCTGTATGATCAGGGCCAACCCTTAATGTGTTTTGCATTATTTAAAAAAAAAAAAAAGGCATATGCACTTTTGAAAAGGGTGTATGCCCTTTATACAAAATGATTTATATTTTCCATTATGTCACCTTTTTTGTCCCTTAACTTTGTGCATCTACCCATTATATATTTTAATATATTATAAATTTTATTATATTTCAATATATTATATTATATAGTGTATTATATATTTAAATATATTATATATTGTAATATATTTATATAAATACTAAACAAGTACGTAAAATCTAACCTAATATAAAATATTCACTAAGAAAAATTACTAAAAAATAAAATAAAATTTCATAAAATAACATAAACCTAAAACTAATAAACAATAAACAAAATGAGCGAAAGATGTTAAAATTGATAATCTGCAAAACCATAAACTCATGGTGTCAACATTTTAATGGTGAAAACAACTTATTTTTTTCTTTACCTCTTGTGAGATGAATCTGGCACTAAACAAAATTATTAAAATACAAAACCAAATTTCGTAAAAAACATAAACCCAAAACTAATAAACATTAAACTAAAAGATCTAAACTAAAAACTTAATACCTCTTAACAAAACAAAATACCATGAAGTGTATGGAGAAAACCATAGCTAGGATCGCAAAGGGGTTTCAAAAACTGTGGTCATTGTTAAGTAAGACCAGATGGGAGCAAAGTGGTGGAGGCATAAGCCATGGATATAGCTGTGGAGATGGTTGTCGTGTGGAGCCAATGGCAAATAGCAAATCTATAGAATTGCTGACTGTGATGACAGGGGACATAAAAAAATGGCACGATATGGGATCAAAGTATAGAGTCTCGCTATCTCAACAGTGGACACTTTATAGTGTGAATGTGACTTTTATTCCAATGCTCTTTCCAAGTGTAAGTTTTAATCAAATATTTATGTATGAAAGATTGGACCTCTTACCATTATTATTCTCAAGAATTAGCTCACCAAACATAAATGACATATTATAAATAAAATAAAATATTAATAATAAAATAAATAAATAATAATTTAAATAAAAAGAGAGAGAAAGAAACATAAAGGTTGTAATTTAATTTTTCAAGAGGGATGGAATTTTAGCAAGATTAATTCTACGGGCCCTAATTAATAGGTGCCCTTAATTAGTATAGCCTGCATTAACCTATTAGCTTAATAGAGGGCACTTTTAACGGAGCCCATCTCTTGATTTAGCAAGTTTTCTAACATGTTAACTTGATCGTTATAGAATTGAGTATTTAAAAAAAAGGTTATTTAAAATTACATAAATAAATTTGCGTAATTATTAGGGATCTCTCAGACAGCGGTGTCAAGTGGTATAATATTTCTCACCGTCTATCCCTCCAATAAAATTTAAATTCCTAAAAGTCATCCTATTATCAAAATGTTTCAATAATGGTTATCAATACAAATGTCAAGTGAAATAAAACAATTGACTAGATTTTGAGAGAGCAACTGTCATCCTCCATTTTGGTCATGCAAGCACCTTCCAAGGCCACCCATGCACTAAATGGGGAAAATGTTGCTCAGGTGGAGCCAAACACATTAGTTAAGTATTAAAGCCCCAATCTCACCTAGCAAACCTATGAATTATATGTGACAATGGAGAGCTTTGAAAGTAGATTTTTCTAAGTTCTAAGGTGCTCACTATTATAAATAAACCACCAATAATAAAAAGGAAATCAAGGGGCTCCATGCTATTGAAAAGATGTGATATTCAAGAGGCTCTTCTTGTCCACGTTCCTCACCATAGGGCTTGAGTAAACATTCAATATTGAGATCATTTGACATGGCTAGTATGAATTCCCTAATTTTATTATGTGGTTACACAAAAATACCAATTCTATCTATGGATAAGTTGAACCATCTCTGACATTCTATCTAAAGACAAGTTGAAATAAATATTTTGGAGGTTCCCAAATTTCAAATTATTGTGATGTGTTGAGAATAAGAAGCATAGGATGAAGATGGTCAATCCTCCCTCCCAGCGTGAGCTAAATTTGGGCATTGAAGGGAATCTTACCAGTTATACAGGCATGCTATTCTCTTATCTGTTTAATTTTTGTAACAAGAAATGAATTTAGAGGTGAATTAATATTGAATATAAAATAAATGTGCCATTCTAAAAATCAACTCTCTGAAGGAAAAGTGTCAATATTACATGTAACAACACTAATGCGTGGTGGTTTCCATCACTATCTTGTGGACACACAGTACCCTTTTCCACCAATTCCCACTACTTAGAATGTTAATTTGGCCTCTGCCCTGCTCCTCATTCCCCTATGGAGGCAATGTGTTCTTCACCAGGTCTCAAAAAATTGGACATCCAAACCAACCTTAAACCTTATTTCATTCTCGTCTATCTTTCTAGCTTGGGGGATTGCAGGAATGCATTCATTATAGAAGAGGAAGTCAGAAAGCAATGCCAAGGGCCTCGTCTTCTTTTGCCAGGTTAGGGGGACGAGTCTGAGATGACTATGCCAATGCAAAGACCTGATTTGACAGAAAAGGGTGGAATTTTTCATGGAGAAAGAAGTAGACATTTCAAGTTTGGGTATCTTGGTGGTTGGCATGAGTACAAGCACAAAGGTGAGAAAGAGAGAGAGCATGAACATGTGCAATTTCTAGGAAAAAGGTAGGAGAATGGGGAGTTTTCTTCTGAGACCATACATGTCAGCATTTAAATGGGACTGAACAGAATATTCATTTTGTTGATCTTTGTCTTCTTCATTGCCTTCACACAATCCTTGTTATCACCATGTCCAGGGTTTGAACATCTCAAAATAATATTTTTGTCCAACAACATTAACATTGTTGCCATATCAAGTTCTGTTCTTTTCTTTTCTTTAACTTAGCCCAAGAGCAACATCGCCACCATTCTTTTTATCTCAGTTATTTTAACTCAAGCGGATCGCATTCCATTTTAGTCAAGGATTTTAACAGACTCAGAAAGCCCCTCTGTGCTTTCAACAGACTACAAATATGCATTTATCAACAATAAATGGTATAATGCACCACCAAACCGATTTACACCACCACCTCCCCCAAACCACCACCATTCAAAACCAGGTTGTTAACAACAAAATATGCCATTTTGTCTCTTTGTGAGATGAATCTTGAGGCCTTGCCCTACCACATAAGCCTTTGACTTAAATATAGATATAGGGGCTATACGGATTATTCATTGTTGAGGGGTTGAGGAAATGGGATTGCTTTCTCAATTAAATTAGGATACTCCAATGGATCGTGGAAGATTCCTTCTTCATTTAGGGGAGAGATGGGGCATGCAAATTTATGGTGTCCAAATTTATTTATCGATTTTTAGGTTGGATTTAGGTATGGTGTATATTCATTAGTTTGATTGATCGATTTCAAATAATTGAGTTGAGCATAACTATAGTCTATATAACTAATTCCAATCAATAAAAAGTCTCTATCTAAATATAGATATGGGGCACTCATCCAACCATAACTATTTATAATTTTTTTTAAATGACGAAGGAAAATCTATCTATATATGCCTCAATCCAATCATCTCATATGAAAATGAAATAATCAAAATTATATATAAATGCATACATTATTTGCATTTCATTTAAAATTTAAAAAGAATATATATATATATATATATATATATATATATATATATATACACACACACACACACATAGATGGATATATATATGGAAGACTAAATCAAAAACGTTTATCATTATTTAAGGTTTATATTTAATTCTAAAAATATGTAAAGAAATTCATTTTAATACTCATTTTTATTTTGACAATAAAAAACACTTTCATTATTAAATTATTTTTTTAGACGTTATCTATTTTTTAAATTAATAGATTAGTTTTTTAAATTTGTTAATTGATAATTTTTTATTATAACCAATCATCACATTGGTAACATTAATACTTTTTATCATAGCCATGATCCTAGATATGTTCTCATTAATATTTATGTGAGGATTATTATTCATAATTGGCATGATTTTGGAAGTGATGTGAGTTTTGAAGGACATTTATAATAAAAAAGGTTTTTTTATTACATAATTATTATTTATAATTAACATGATTTTAAAAGAAATGGAAGGACATTTATAATATAAGGTTATTTTATTACATAATTATTAATAGGTAACAAAGACATTTTTATTAAGAGTTTCTCTTGACTTTGGAATAATATGGAAGGAGATAAATGTTGTATTGAATTCTTGAGTGTGGAATCAATAAAGAAGAAGGTTATATTATGGAGGATTTTTCAACATGATGGATTATCAACTTTCATAGAAAGAATTATAGGTTTTGATTCACACATTTCTATGGAATTCTATTTTTTTAAAGGTTCGAATAATGATTGCGAGGGGTGTATGGTTCACGGTTTCGAAAGACTACATTGTATAAATAACATTTATGAGTACTTAAGGTATAATTTTCTTTAAATCAAGGAGAGATAAGAATGAGGAGGTTACATTTTTCTTAAAAGCGAAAGAAAAACTTATTGATTTTGAAGGAGGTTATTTGAGAGACTCATACTTGTCATAAGGAATCAAGTTCTCCATCAAGTGATGAGATACATTACTTTTGAAGGTAAATTTAAATGCATATATTCTTATCATTTTGTCTTTCTTAACCACTTCAGTGATAAAAAATTGACAAGTTTTTAATTTTATATATATATATATATATATATATATATATATATATATATATATATATATATATGAAAATTTAGTCTTAAATATTCAAACGAGAAAAATTGTAATCCCCTTACACCAAACTTTGATTTATTTTCTTTACCTTCATGTTAGAAGTCAAGTTATTGGACTGAATCCTAATGTCAACGTTGTCAAGTCCAAAAACCTTAAATTATTTTAAATTGACAAAAAATTTAAACTTTGATATATCCAACTACTTTACTTTATAATCTTCTCTAATTATATATATTTTTTATTAATATAATATAAAACATTCCAATAATAAATTTATTCCTAAATTATTCAACAATAAAAAATTCAGACAAGAACAACAAACCATTATCACAATAAAAATAAAACCGGTTCATTTTATTTCGTTAATTTAAATCCTTTCTTGCAAATAGAAATGTAAATGCAGTGCACGTATACTAAAGGGACAAATCTAATATTAAGTTTTCTGTTCTTTTAAGATGGACACCAAATTTATCCGGGACGAGATTTTGGTTTGCATCGTTCCTTATCACATGGGCTGCTGCGCTCCAGGTAAAATCTCCATATTCACACTCGAAAATATGAATTATGCCCAACTGTATATTTACATTACGTTGAATACGTTCTACGTTTTCACTGCTCCACCATCAGATTAGGATAAACCAGGTTTTAATTTTGATCCCAAATTCCTTTCTCTGATAATTGGAATGGTTAATTGTTTTCTGCTCTTCATCACAGTTATCCTGTACAGGAGAATGCCCAATTGTTCAAATTTCGGCATTGGGTATCGACTTATTTTTAGTAAAGCCATTGGAAGGGTTTTATCTTCACTGGTATTTTGATAAAGCCTTAGTTCAGGAGGTATAATTTTTCTTTCGTATATGGGGTTATGAAGGAAACTTGAATTAGAAGCAGGGAAAACCTAGGGGATGGAATTTTTTTTATAAATGTATATTAGTACCCAATGTTTCCAGTCCTAAAAATAAGAAATGTATGCAGAAAATCATATGTTTATTGTTTTTTAATAAATTTATGTATATGTTAGAGTTCAAGGGGGTTGTGATGAAATGGTAATGGGGTAATGGGAGACTTGTTGAGCATGAACAGCAAGGTTGTATTATATGATAATATATTACATCGAGCAATGCCCAAGTTCAAATCCTCATCACTGCGATAAAACTGCCAATGACTCCAAGGGACATGTGATGAGGTTGTGCTGTAATGATAATGCAGTAATTTAGAGCATGATCCTTAGCCCACTAAGATGCGCCATATCTTTAAGGAAATTGTGTCAGGGTTGTCATCCATATTTTTAAGGTGTGGTCCAAGTTACTACATTGGCACTAAATGATGGCTCATAACCTCATCCAAAAGTTTTATACATTTAATATAGAAATCTGAAAAATAAGAAATATAAGTGTTTGAGGACTGTGGTCCAACAATGAATCTTAGGGAGTTTATCACGGTTTACACGGGCTTAAGTTATGGCCTGACTCCCAATAATGGCATCTCATCTCAAGTATTCATAATAAGTAACAAGTTTTAAATCATTTTCATTTGATTAAATCAAAATAACTTTATATGCTTTTTATATACGAAATTGGTAAAAATTTTTTATTCAGAACTGGAAACTGCAAATTTACTTTTGAAACTTCCATGAAGAAGTAGACATGAAAAATAGGATAGTATCTAGGAATGTATGCATAACCGCATCCCTTGGTGACTATATTCAAATGTAATCTAGTTGTACCCTTCTTCAGATGTTCCCACGTGCTGTTTCAAAATGACGTCCCTGTCCCCATTAAATTTATGTAGTTAGAAGGTACCCAGGGTGGAGGTGAAGAGTTTAAGAGGAACAAGGTAAAAGTGATGTTCCGAGGGTAGATGTTCTAGGACATTATTTGCATTTTGAGGACGATCTAATAATACATTTTGAGGACGATCTTCTTAGTTGTTTAATTCAATTTATTTATGGATTGCAGAGAGGAAATGGGGTGTTCCAAGTATAGATGTTTTAAGGCAATGGCATAGCATTTGGAATACGGAAGTTATGTTCAGGGACCAGAAATAAAAAGAATTCGAGAATTTCTTTGGAAGATATTTGAAATTTAGTCCATCCTAGAATATCACAAGTTGAGTTATGTTCCTGCACTATGCGATGTCCAATATCTTCCAGATTTTGATTTTGGTATTTTAGGATGATTTCTTTTTTACAAGTGTATAGTAGTGGCCAATTATTCCAGTCTCAGAAATAAAAATTGTATGCAGAAAATCATAGTTTTATTGTTTTTTAATTATTTTATTTATGTGTTGGAGTTCAAGGGGGTTGTGATGTAATGGGGTAACGGGAGACTTGTTGAGTATGACCCAAGTTGAAATCCTCCCCACCACGATAAGAGAGCAACAAGGTTGTATTATTATAATAATAGATTACATCGAGCAAGGCCCAAGTTCAAATCCATTATTTACAGCTGGACTGTCAGAAGATTTGATATGCTATTTTCTTGCTCTGTTTTTATTTCTGTCAGTTAGTTAGTTGGGTGAAATCTTTTCGGTGATTTCCCTTGTCTTTTTGGATTGTCTTGCACTCCAAGTAAACATTTACGGCTGTTGGTTGTTGTATTCTCAAAAGATGTCATTCGACAATTATTATGGTGGTTTTTTGGTATTATTTTTGGCTGTAGCAAAAATTGTGTAAGTAGAAATCCCCAACTCAAGTCTGGGTGGTTTTTACAAGGAGAAAAATCTTCAGAACAGGGTTGTTTTATGTATGAATGCAAGTTTTATGTATTGCTGTTGCTGCTGTTAAATTTTAGAATTTTATTTCCCTTTGTGCAATCTGTTATTCATCCCTCATCTGGTATCAGAGCCAGGTTTAATGGCTTCTACTTCTGGTGCATCCCTTGTCAATGTGCAAAGCCCTGTTTTCATAGGCAAAAATTATGAGTATTGGTCTTTAACTATGAAAGCCCTGTTTAGGTCTCAAGACATTTGGGAAATAATGGAAAATGGCTATGTGGAACCAGCAAACCAGGCAGCATATAATGCTCTTACACAAGCAGAGAAGGATGTCTTGAAGGATCAACGGAAGAAAGATGGGAAGGCATTATTTTACATTCATCAAGCAATGTATGAAAGCATACTCCCAAGAGTTGCAGCAGCTAAGCAAGCAAAGGAGGCATGGGACATATTGCAGATTGCTTATCAAGGTATGGATAAGGTAAAGACTACCAAGTTACAGCTCCTTAGAAGAGATTTTGAAAACTTGTCAATGAAAGACTCAGATTCAGTAGAATCTTTCTTTACTCATGTTGTTGGTCTGATTAATCAAATCAAGTCTCATGGAGAGGTCATAGAGGATAGGAGAGTTGTTGAGAAGGTACTTAGGAGTCTTCCTTCTAAGTTTGACCCTTTAGTTGTTGCTTTGGAGGAAACCAAAGATTTGACCCAGTTTAGTGTTGATGAGCTTCGTGCATCTCTTATCAATCATGAATATAGACTAAACAGATCACACATTTCATTAGAGAATGCATTTTCATCACAGTTATCTATAAACCGTGGAAGAGGCCGGGGAAGGTTTAGTCCTAGAGGTAGAGGGAGAAATTCTCCTAGAGGTGGACGTAATAGCAGTCCATCAAATATTGGTGGAAGAGGTCAAAATCAGAATTTTAGTTACCCAAGTGGCCAGAGATTTGACAAATCACACATTCAATGTCATTATTGTAAGAAGTTTGGGCATTTTGCTTATGAATGCAAGAAAAAACAATATGACCAGTAGAAGCAAAGTACAAATCAGTCAAGTAGCACATCCATAGGCACTATGTTCATTGCATGCACTGAAATTGCTGAAACAATTTCTACAAACTCTCCAGTTGAGTGTAATATTGTCCAAGAAAGCCCATGTGATATATGGTATTTAGACTCTGGTTGTAGTAATCACATGACAGGTAATAGAGATTTGTTTTCTAGCTTGGATGAATCAGTTCAAACTAATGTCACACTTGGCAACAACAACAAAGTCAATGTTTTGGGTAAAGGTGAAGTTAATATTCTAACCAAAAGGGGGGAGCTGAAAGTTATCCCTAATGTATATTATGTTACTGGTTTAAAACACAACTTAATGAGCATTGGACAGTTGGTACAAAAGGGCTATAGAGTGTATATGGAAAACAATGAGTGTGTAATTATGGACAAGTTTCCAAGCAATTAGATCATAGCCAAGGTGAAGATGACTAATAACCGTATGTTTCCACTAAGAATAAGGCCAAACATAAAAGGAAAAACAGCTCAAGCTGTTCATGAAACAAAAAATGTAAATACTGGAGCAGCCTTTAATGTAGAAAATACAGAGTCAGCAGTAGCCATAGATAGCTCTAGAATAGTTCAGCCCAACTCTATAGAAGAAAAGGATTGTTGTGTAGAAACTCAAGAAGCTTTTCAATCAGTGGTAAAAGATGAGTCATGGCTATGGCATTTTAGATTTGGTCATTTGAATTTTGGAGGGCTAAAGCTACTATATATGAAAAACATGGTGAAAGGTTTGCCACTAATTGAAAAACCGGAAAGAGTTTGTGAAGGATGTATCATGGGAAAACAACATAAGAATCATTTCCAGTTGGCAAGTCAAACAGAGCTAAAGCACCACTTGAGATTGTGCATTCAGACATTTGTGGGCAAATGCAAACACCGTCTATAGGAGACTGCACTTATTTTCTTACATTTATTGATGATTTCACAAGAAAAACATGGGTATATTTTCTAAAACACAAGTCTGATACTTTTTCTTATTTTCAGCAATTCAAGGCACTTGTGGAGAAGCAAATTGGCCACTACATCAAGGTTCTAAGGACGGATAGAGGCGGTGAATACATATCCAATGAGTTTCTAAATTTTTGTAAATCTCATGGCATACACAAGCAATTTACAGCCCGCTATTCACCTCAACAAAACAGTGTTGCGGAGAGGAAGAACCGAACCATTATGGAGATGGCTCGTAGTATGATGGCAGCCAAACATTTACCTAATGAATATTGGGCTGAGGCAGTAGCAACTGCTGTTTACATCATGAATAGATGCCCAACAAAGAGTGTGAAGAACAAAATCCCTCAAGAGGCTTGGACAGGTAGGAAACATAGTGTTTCTCATTTGAAGGTATTTGGTTGTGTTGCATATGCACATATTCCGGATGAGTTGAGGAAGAAGTTAGATAATAAGGGACAAAAATGTATATTTGTTGGTTATTCGGAGAACACAAAGGCATATAAATTGTTTGATCCTATCAATAGGAAGGTTATAATCAGCCGTGATGTTCAGTTTGTGGAGGATGAAGCATGGGATGGAAGCATAGAGAGGACTGTCAAAATTGCAGTTGTTGTTCCACATGTTAACATGGCAGATGAAGTGTTTCCAACACCAACTATAACTCAAACTCCAGTCCCTTCCACTCCCGGGACAATGCCACAAGTTGTAGCTCAAGCCACACCTTCATTCACACCAAGGAGATCTTCAAGATTGATGTCCACACCAACAGAGCAGCAAACTCTTTCTAGCAGTCCAAATAGTTCCTCATCTCCAGACCCAACTCTGTCAAGCATGATGCCACGAAAAACAAGGAGTCTAAGTGAGTTGTATAACGTTGATACTACAAATTCATTTTCTGCTTTTGCCTTATTTTCTCATATAGATGACCCATTAACATTTGAAGAGGCTATGAGTAGTGATATATGGGCACAAGCCATGGATGAAGAGATTGAATCCATCGAGAAGAATCAAACATGGGAGTTGGTAGACTTGCCTGAAGGCAAAGATGTAATTAGTGTCAAATGGATCTATAAGACTAAACAAGATGCTGATGGAAATGTTCAAAAGCATAAAGCAAGGTTAGTTGCTAGGGGCTTCACACAAAAGCCTGGTATACACTTCAATGAGACATTTTCTCCTGTTGCTCGGCTGGACACGGTTAGGACTGTTCTAGCTATTGCTGACCACAAAAAGTGGCTTGTATACCAAATGGATGTGAAGTCGGCATTTCTAAATGGATATTTAGAGGAGGAAGTATATGTGGAACAACCACAAGGCTATGAGATACCAAGTCATGAAGACAAGGTGTATAGGTTGAAGAAGGCACTTTATGGATTAAAGCAATCTCCTAGAGCTTGGTACAGCCGCATTGACTCCTATCTCATTCAAAATAGTTTTCAAAGAAGTGGTTGTGAGCCAACATTGTACATCAAAGTCAATGAACAAGGTAACATTTTAATTGTTTGCTTGTATGTGGATGATTTAATTTTTACCGGTGACCTTGGCATAGATTCGTTCAAATCAAAGATGAAGAGTGAATTTGAAATGACTGATTTGGGGCTTATGAGGTATTTTTTGGGCATTGAAGTCCATCAATCCAATGATGGTATATTTATTTCTCAATCTAAATATGCAAATGAAGTCTTGAAGAGATTCAATATGGCAAAGTGCAATGCAGCCCCAACACCGGTTATGACAGGATTGAGACTAAGCAAGGACGATGATGGAGCATGTGTGGATTCTACACTGTTCAAGAGGCTAGTTGGAAGCCTTATGCACTTAACAGCAACAAGGCCGGATATTATGTACGGTGTAAGTTTGATTTCAAGGTTTATGAAGTCTCCAAAAGACTCACATTGGCAGGCTGGTAAGAGAATATTGAGGTATGTGAGTGGTACAAAGGACTTTGGCATACATTATTCCACTTTAGATGATTTTGGTCTTATTGGGTTCACCGATAGTGATTGTGGAGGTAGCTTAGATGATAGAAAAAACACTTCTGGGTATGCTTTTCATTTTGGCACAGGGGTTGTGTCATGGGCGTCAAAGAAACAACCCATTGTGACTCTTTCTTCAGCTGAAGCTGAGTATGTGGCAGCCACTAATGCCACATGTCAAGCCGTTTGGATGCGGAGGATGTTGAAAGATTTGATGCATGAGGAAGAGGAAGCCACTACAATATTCTGTGATAACAATTCAGCCATAGCACTGTCCAAAAATCATGTATTCCACAAGAGAACGAAACACATTGATACAAGGTATCACTTTATTAGAGAGCTTGTAAATAACAAAGAAATTTGTCTTGCTTTTTGCAGCTCTGAAGATCAGTTGGCTGACATCTTCACAAAACCATTGGCTAAAGACACATTTCAATATTTGCGAAGTGGCTTAGGAGTTTTTTTATTTTTCTCAAGTTTGCAGTGCTGAAAATATGTTCTTAGATAGCTCTGGAAGTGCTGCAGCAACTTTTGGACAAGTTTGATGCAATTTTTGATGATCTCCAGCTGTTCATAATTGAGGGGGAGTATTGGAAAATGTTAATTATTTACAGCTGGACTGTCAGAAGATTTGATATGCTATTTTCTTGCTCTGTTTTTATTTCTGTCAGTTAGTTAGTTGGGTGAAATCTTTTCGGTGATTTCCCTTGTCTTTTTGGATTGTCTTGCACTCCAAGTAAACATTTACGGCTGTTGGTTGTTGTATTCTCAAAAGATGTCATTCGACAATTATTATGGTGGTTCTTTGGTATTATTTTTGGCTGTAGCAAAAACTGTGTAAGTAGAAATCCCCAACTCAAGTCTGGGTGGTTTTTACAAGGAGAAAAATCTTTAGAACAGGGTTGTTTTATGTATGAATGCAAGTTTTATGTATTGCTGTTGCTGCTGTTAAATTTTAGAATTTTATTTCCCTTTGTGCAATCTGTTATTCATCCCTCACAATAATGAATCTTAGGGAGTTTACCATGGTTGGCACGGGCTGGACGCAAGGTCTGACTCCCAACAATGGCATCTCAACTCAAGTATCTGTAACTTTTTTTTGTTAAACCATCTCTATTTTATTAATTGAAAATAACTTTATATGCTTTCTATATAAGAAATTGGTAATGCTGTTTTTCGTAACTGTCAATTGTGAATTTAATTTTGAAATTTCCACGAAGAAGTAGCCATGAAAAATAGGACAGAAACTAGGAAACTTGGGTTTAGGGACAGGGACAGGGCCTGTCATTGTACACATACCCACATCTCCTGATGACTATATTCAAATATAATATAGTTGTACTTGTACCCCTCTTCATATGCTTTCATTTGCTAGTTAAGAATGACATCCTGTCCCCATACCCGTCCCTGCACTCATATCCCACCTCTCCTGTGACTAGAAAATAGACCCTAAAATTTCTGTACTTAGAAGCGCCCAGGGTGGAGATGAAGAGTTTAGGAGGAACAAGGTAAAATGGGTGTTCCAAGGGTAGATGTTCCATGACATCATTTGCATTTTGAGGACAATATTCGTAGTTGTTTAATTCAATTCATTTATGGATCACAGAGAGGAAAAGGGGTGTTCCAAGGCCAGATGTTTTAAGGCAATGACATAACATTTGGCATACGGAAGTCATGTTCAGGGAACAGAAACAAATTCCAAAATTCAAAAAAATCCGAGAATCTCTTTGGAAAAATAGGTAAATTTTGAAATTGATTTCATCCTAGAATATCACAAGTTCGGTTATGTTCCTGGACTATGCAATGTGAAATGTCTTCCTGATTTTAATTTTGGGATTTTGAGGCTCAAGTTAAAACTAACCCCTGAGGTCAAATCTCATCTGCGGAGAAAATTTCTAGCATGAAGTATGCACCAGTCGCCTAAGGCTAAGCAATTCCCTAGACCTGGGGATTACGCCTAATCCTAGAGGAGTCACCTGAGCCCTCCAATGATAAAATCCCAATAGGCTTAGCTTTATGTATGTGGCAAGAGGGTTGCCCTATTGGATTGGCTGCTTTCTGTTAAAAGACTGGACTATTGATGGCCAAAAAACCTATGAAGAGGGGCTATACGAGTGCTGCTCATTATGGATAGAGGATAGGTTGATTGCACTGCTGTAGTACGAGGACTATTTAGTTTAACTTTCAGCTAATATTAGCCACATACACATATTAGTTTGATTTTAATTCATGTTTGTTTCATATTATTTGAAATCACGAACTTCCAGGTCTCTAAGTTGTGAGAATTTGGGAAAAATTTAGAAAATGTTTGCAATCACCCTAATGCTTACTTTTTACACAATAATGTTCAGGTGGAGGGTAAAAGCTGTTTGATGGGATGTTTTAAATATGTTGATCAGTGGAAAGGAGATGGCTGAAATTGAGGGGATGCAAAAATCCGAAGGGAATGTGATCTAATTTACAGTTTTGGCAGTGTGCCTCTATATTAGAGGCCTCTCCTTGATTGGATTGCAAGAATAAGGAACACCAAAATGTGTCTGGACATCAGGGCCAAACTAGTATGTCTTTGGCTTGAGACAGCCGTTCTGGTATCCTGTGCTATGTTTGAGGACATGGGAATCGAGACGGACCATCTCCAGGACACCTACCCCAAGTCTGGGATGTCCCTGATGCATCCTGGCCATCCCCTGGACATTCCTTAAAATCTCAGGAAAAATGGGATGCCTAGACATCCTTGGGATAAAGAAAAAGAGTGAGAGTGAGAGGGAGGGAGAGCATAATCAAAATGATATAAATTTAGGAAAAAACAGAGCTTAAGGAAATATGTAAGAGCTGAATGCATGTATGGAAGTTTATGGAGGCTGATTTGCATTCACAACATGATGCATATCAAATGTTATTAATCAACAATCATTATCTCATCTTTATTTTTGTGTGTTACATTTGAGTTAGAACAATAGCGATGAGAGAAATGCTCTTTTCTTCTATGGTTCAAATAGATATTTCTATTTCTGTTAGCCATGTCTCTGTGTTCTTGCTTGTCAGAAAATGTTAAAGGGGCACAACCTTAAAGGTAAGAAAAAGGTTGTATTGAGTAGGTCAATCTCAGGATTCAGGCAGATGACTAGTGTATATTAGGGACCTATGTTTTTGATCATCTTTGCTGACTTAATAAGAATGAGGATTAGGATCTCAATATACACCCATATTGAAATGTGGGAATGGTAATATTATCAATCATAAAGAGGATGTTCGCTTTGTGACATTGATATCATTGTTTGCATGTGTATTTCACTGTCAGCTTGATTGTATATTGTATAAGATTATGTTTACTGTTGCATTTTAAGATAACAAGATTTTGTTCTCATGAATTTGACCTTTTGTAACCTTTTTTGGCACATGTTGGAAATTTTAGTTGGAAACCCATTATATATATATATATATAGACCAGTCTATGATGTTAGGGTGCATGCTTTTTGGCAGGCACATATGATGTGGTTGAGGAGACAGGAATCGTTTCAGGACAAGTTTGGTGCTGTTAAGCAAAAAACAGACGAGGGTAGCAAGAAAGTAGATGAACCATCCAAGGACAATCTGGGAGAAATTTATGATGATCAAGCAATATCTGAATACCAAGGAACAGACAAGGAGCGTCTTGAACGAGATTCCTCTGACGTTAAGGCTCTTTTTTATGTTATCTAGCGCAGCTCATTGCCTGAGATAGCTGAGCCTTCAACTTTACCTCTGAAGTGGCAAGTTTGATATGTTTTTACACCTAACAAACTGGCTATGATACAAGAAATTGATCAACAACCTATCTATTGTTGTAGAGCATATTGACATCACCTTTTGAAGTGGTAAGTTTGATATTATTTTCCCTCTTTTCTACTGTATGTACTTTCATGTTAGTTGACCCAAAATAAAGGTTCTTGCAGTTTAAACTTCGTTTGCTATAGTATCTTCTAGCATAAAATAGTTATCACTTTGTAACTGCTTCATATGAGGTTTGATGTAAAATGGACAAGTCATATATCATTTCCCGTTTTGTGCATTATTTGATTACCATGGATTCTGTTCTTCCTTTTCAGGTGTAATGTCTACTAACCATCTTTACGCTAGGACCAAGATAGATGAGAAATAACCTTTATGAAAGTCAAATGCAATGATACAATAGTTGTAAACACTCAGTGCTTGAATACTAGATTATAGCCCAGTTACAATATTTGAATTGCAATACAAGCTCAAATACAAAAGCGTTCTTAAAGAATGCTTAAACCAAGATTTATCCTAATTGTGGTGGAGATATGCACAGAAATATTTCACGTTGGTTTAAAGTTACCAGTAAGCAAGCGTCCATGAAGTGGAATGGGATACATAATTCAACCTATGACACCCATATGTATGCAGAACATTCTAAAAACTGTTTTTTAAATTTCTAGTCTCTTCCTTCAAAATCATGTCTTTGAAAATTGATCAAATAAATTCTTGGAATTCCATTATTTAAACATTTAATTGGACCACACATAATACTATACACTAGGATGAAGAAGAGCACAGTGGCACTGAACCTTGCATCAGGTCACAAGTCAAATAAAATACAACGATATTAGTTTGTTTCTTTTTTGTTTTCCCTTTTGAATGTAGGTTGATTTGCTACCTAAGGCTTTGGCTAGCTACTTTTGTCACCCATATCATTGGATTACGTCCAGTGATGTGGTTCTTCACATAGAATAACTCTGGCACATGTTTCAAGTTAACAATGCTATATATCAATCCTCGTATCTTTTTCCTTTGAATGTAGATTAACTTTGACACAGTTCAATAATACGTAGTGAGAATGCCAGCAGGCTAATTTTAGAAATTTCCCTTAAAGGAGCTAAAATGAAAACATGAGTGCTCTTGAGGCTAGCAAGCTGTTCGGTAGAAACCCATGCAAGCTGTCTGGTAGTGGGGATGAATCAGCTCATGTGCTTGAGAAAGAACCCCATGCATACTGTCCTGAAGTGGGGATGAACCGGATTATGTGCTTGAGTGAGAACCCCATGGACGCTGTCCGGTAGTGGGGATGATACCAACTTATGTTTTCATATCTGTTATCCTTTTTGGGTTTTGAGATAATTTTTTCTTTATTATCCTAATCTTAAAGTTAGATAGAACTAAGAATATGATATTGAAAGGTAAAATTGAGTTGTAGACGATGTAATGAAAAAGACATGGCCTGACAAAGAATCTTGTCTTTAACAACTAATATATATCTAATATTTGCTTAAATTAGTGTCATAGTGTTTGCAATACTCAATTTCTAGAAGACAACGACGATGAGTGTGAAACAAGATTGTCTCATTTTTTTTTTGTTATTGTGAATCCACGTCATTTCAAATTAACTTGAATATTACATTGTCGAAGCATCTCTTTACTTTCAGATTGGATTATATGCAAAATTGATAAATTAGCCCAGAGTGCTTGTTTTCAACCCATTATAAGTAATTATAAGGGATTAACTTTCTAAATTTCTTTGATAAGTAATTATAAGGAATGATTCAGAATTGTGACACACACTTGTAGATTCTTAATCGATGTTTTTTCTTGTTTTGATGAGGAATTATAAGGGATGATTTGTAATCAGGGTTTTCTCTTCTAATTTTAGACTTAATTGAGAGACATAACAACTTTTGTTGTTGTTTTAAAGCCAAAAATTTTTGTTTGGATTTTGATTAAATAAAACGTTTTAAATTATCTATGTTACCTTGTATTTTATTTAAGTTTTCAATTAGTTATAATCTCCAATTCACAAGTTTTTTGCATTGTTTGTTCTGATAGGGGTTGTTGCTTTGAGGAATTTGGATTATTGATTTTACCAAAAGACTTATGCTTTTTAGATTTCATTGCCACAGATGCTAGAAACTACACCTTGGTAACACGATGAAGCCATCAAATAAACCATAGAGCAAGGTGGAGGATTGTAGTCAAAATTGTATAAGATTGTAAGGTCTAATGCAAAGATCTTGGTAGCCGTGGGATACACTTCCACCTAGATTTGTCATATAGTTTGCCAATTGATTTGCATCCCTGTATCAACGTTTGGTGGAAATATCATCAAACATAGGAATATAGCTATTGAATGAGTTTTATACTCTACACAATTTACACTAGTTGATGATCCTTGTCAGCATCTTCTTCTCCAGGGTTGGTAATCCTTGTCGGCACCTTCTTCTAGAATCAACTATCCTTGTTGGCACCTTCTTCTCTAGAGTCATCGATATTTGTTAGCACCTTGTTCCCTTGAGTCAACTATCCTTGTTGGTATGTTCTTCTCCAAAGTTGGCAATTCTTTTCAGCACCTTCTTGTCTAGATTCAATAATCTTTGTTGGCACCTTCTTCATGGGTGGGCTATTGGTTTGGGACCAGAGTCCCCTAAGGTTTTTCCATTTTTGTTTATCTTTTTGGGTAGTATCTTGGCCCATGATTTTATACCCATTATATTATAATACTATTTAGATGGTTTCCTATTGATGTGCCTAAAAATACATGCACATGCACTAGGGTTGAGTAGAACTTTGAAATACATCATTGTATTGTAAACGATTGAGTTAATATGGTAAGGAAGAAGGTTGTTATGTTGGGTTTTTTCTTGAAAGGGTTCTTTCCAGAGGAAAATTACACATATAGTATTTATATGTGTCATTGTTATTTTCTAATATAATATAAGATTTTATTGGCATTGCTTCTCCTGCATAGGTAAATCAATTTATTTTCTTCAGTGGCTATTGTCATTTTTAAGGATAGCTCAGCTTTTAAAGTTGAGTTACAAGTACTCATCCTATATATTACGATCATGTAGTTTCCATTGATCTAAAACTTTATAACTTTATTGACAAAAATTTAGATGCCACAAAGCAAATCTTACCAATTGTAGAAGGGTTAGAAGTCTTTCCATGCTTGTTTCTAATAATACCATCGCAACCATCCTAGCCTGAATTACACTTACAAGGCTGCTATCAAGTTTAAGATTAAAGCAACATCCTTTCTTTGGGGGTTGCCTTTTGTTTAATGCCCTTGAAGGGTGACTGCCTCTAACACCATTAGCATGAGTCTTGAGGGAGATTTAATATTAACTATTTAAGTGATTTTTTGTCTAATTTGGATAAATTTTCCTTTTTCATTCATATTCTTCCAGCCTTGAGTTGAATATGTGAAGACGTAAGTTGGAACTCATAAAAACTATAATGTTATGTTATTTCTACCCTTGCCAAGACAATTATAGGGGTAGCTTTCAAAGAATTTATTTAGTAGAGGGTGTAGAGGAATTGAATGATGTTTGAGGTACTCATCCAACAAGCATTCATCATGGTAACAAAAATGCATCATATTTTCCAAAAGAAATCAAAGTGTAGTAGACGATCAATTGTATTTGATTCATCACAACTTAAAACATAGATAGAGGCCTTGTATAACCCATCCTTCAACATCTATTCTAGGTCATTATATTATGGTTTGCAACCAAACACAAAAATACCATACCTTGGGCAAACATCCCTTACCCAAATTTTATTCCAATATGTGTTATTTTGATTGAACCCAACCCTCAACAAGGAAAGAAGATGCTTAAACCTTAATGAACAAGTACCTTGCCATTTGAGACTACAAGACATGAACATTAGAAATGTTGAAATAATGGAGCAAGAAATATATCTTGTTTGTTATTCCCAAAGTATTCCATTTCTTGACTTGGATATTTCCATTTTAGTGTACATCTTAGTGATCCTTTACAAGAGATTCTTAGTTAGAAACAAAGGCATTGTTATAGATAGGCATTTTTTGTATGACATCAGAGGCCTATTATGTTTGCATCATCCCAATTTTTTTCTTTAGATCCACCCTCGAGTTCCAACAATTATGATTCTTAATAAGATCTTTACAAGATCTCAAATAAGTTTGAGGTTTGAGATCATTTCTAAGTTGCTAGATCGGGTTTGGGTTTGAAGAACCATGTTCATTGGTATGACATTTTTTTGCCTTGGATATGGATTGAGTATGACAATACAAAAAATATTAAAAAAACTAAAAATATAGAAATTCTAGTCTAATAAATATGAATTAAGTGACATTAACCACATAATATGCATATAAAAAATAAAATAACCATAAAATTTTAACCGAATGCCAAATGTCATGATAATATTTATCATAAAAATCAATTATAATTTATTATACCAAAATTATGATGATTGTAATCCATGAATTTTTTGTACTATCAAAATTACCCTGATCTAAAATATGGGCTCCTCAATCAGTGTAGGAAAATGATTGCAATGTTGCTTGATGAAGCTTCAACCCTAGATGAGCAATGGAACGTAGGTATGCAATGAGATAAAGAGAGTTAAGTGCTTTTGTTTGTGTTTTTATTTTATATTGTACTTTATTTGGGTTTTCAATGTGTTTTTAATTATTTTTTATCATTTATTTGTCTAATTTTGAAAAAAAATAAATTAAAAAAAAATGCTTTTTAAATTGTGGGTTCTTCCTGAATGACCTAGGTTTGCCCATGTTATTTTGAAATACATAAATGAACTTGGTTCATCCATATTTATGTGTGCTAAATATGCAACAAAAGTGAACTCATACTTGTATCGAGGATGAACTGAAGTAAGATTTTGCAAGGGGGTGGATCAACTACTTAGGATCCTTTTTATGAATGTAGTAAGTTGATTGATAATTAGCTTGGTTAGTTCGATGTCTAATTCATCAACACAAATCTTCTCTGCTATTTTCAATAATTTATGTAGATCAAGCTCTTCACTAAGTGCCAACTATAGATAGTCTTTTTCGTTCTCCTCTCCCTCTCAATTGACTACCGACTATGATAGATTAGAGAGTGACGATACATAACGAACAAGCTAATAGTAAAAGGCCTCATAGTGTGTTTTCAAAATTGTAAAAGTTTCATTTTTTTAAAGATTTATTTTGTTTATTAGTTGAACCCTTTGCCATTTATTTATTTATTATTAATTTACACGTTATATATTTCCATGTTAAATAACCTCACTATGTTGGAAAATATTAAAATTTGATCATTTTATCAACTAATATTGGGTTAGAGGTGAGTTGAGGTTAAATTAAGTAATTGAAAAAAATATATCTTTGTTTCAAAATCATAAATTTTATTATAAAAATGTCATTTTTATAAATCATAATAATCACTTGGCAAACACTCATTAATTTGAAATTAAATTTAAAAGTGGGATTGAAATATGGCAGATGTTTCAATATTTTACATGATATTTCTCTGATTCGTTCATGATATTTACTCGAATCTTACATGATACTTTCCTCTTAAAAACCAAATTTAACGTATGATGGGTAAAATACATTTTTTTTATTGCTTTAGACACGTGTGTGTGTGTGAGAGAGAGAGACAAATGACCAACAAACAATAAAAACAACTTAGAATGAATTTAAAGTTTTTTTTATTGTTTGTTGGTCATTTCTCTCTCTCTCTCTCTCTCTCTCTCTCTCTCTCTCTCACACACACACACACACACACACACACACACACACGCATGCATGCACACACGCACACACACACATTAATTTAATTCTAAGTTGTTTTTATTGTTTGTTGGTCATTTCTTACACACACACAACTTTAATTTAATTCTAAGTTGTTTTTATTATTTGTTGGTCATTTCACACATTTAGAAAAAAAATTACTCAAGACCCCCACTTATCAATGTGTGTAGACCTGGACCTATAAATGTTGCAAAACTCTGTTAAAAAATATTGTATTGATCATCATTTTTTTGTAAATTTTATCATTATTGATCATTTCTTATAGAGAAAACATCATACACAACATTGCATAAAAAAAACTTTTTTTGTTATCATTTATGTTTGTCAGTTGGTGAATGCAAGCACATTGTCGTTTATGTTTGCTGATCAACAAATGCAAACACACTGTCATTTATGTTTGTCAGTCCTCTAATATAATTACAATCATTTATGTTGGTTATCTGATACAAAAACACACCAAATATGTCTTGCTGATACAAAAACACAACAAATTTGTCTTTTTGTTCGCTAGTCATCTTTTTTTTCATCCCTTTTACGTAATATTTTTTATTGAAAACATTTGTATATTTTTAATTTAAATTCTCTTACAATTGAGTTTAATTTCTTTTTATGTAATTTCTATACAATGATGTTTTTTGAAAGCCAACAAGAATCACAAATCGTTTTGTGAAGAAGAGGATGACCTAAGCCTAATGCATTTTCTCATCTTCTCATATTCCCACAAAACAACATTCCAATGGAATACATTCAACCTAAAGAAAAAATGATGGTTTCCCATGGTGTTTATGTTCCTTGTCAATAAGAAAATAATTTTGATCAAAACTACTTGGCTACTAATTTCATAATTCCACTATCATCAACAAATTCTAATATAATGGTTGGTAGTATTTCTTAAGACCCCAACAACAAATTTTTTAAAATTCTGATTGATGTGAATTGCACTCAAACCTTTTGAGAGTATACACTACAACCTTTTCGCTCTAATGAAAGTATTAACAAGGGTTAGGTTAAAAAATGCGCACTCCTAAACAACCTACATCAAACTCAATTTCAAATTCCCTTCATGGTAGGTCATCAAAATCCTATCAACATAGTAGGTCATCAAACTCGCTTCATGACAAGGCATCAAATTCCATTCAACATAGCAGACTATCAAACTCCATTCTTGGTAGGACATCAAATAATATTCAACATGACAGACCATCAAACTCCATGACTGGTCATCAAACTCCATTGAACATGGCAGAGCATAAAACTTGATTCATGGCAGGTCATCAAACTACAAATATAAGTGTTTTTTCTAAAGAAAATTGGTTATCAAATTTTATTTAGACAAGATGTGGACAAGGATTAAAATGATGTACATTTTTATGCAACAATTCATAATATAGAGATTGCAAATCAAGAAAATCTAATCACTCAACTTGTTCAAGCTTCACTGTGAATTGAAGGAAGTGAATCCAATGTCACAAAAAATGAACAATGAAACACTTTATGAACCTAAATAAAGGGTCAGGATGGTATTATCACCAAATGGTAAAGGAAAAATAATTATTTAGGGACGTAAGGTCATGGTTCTCTAGAAAATCTGCTAATGATGTGGATAAAAACAACATTATTGGTGCAATGAGGTGCTAAATAAGTAAAAATTATGATGAAAGGTCTACAATGGAAGATGTGATCATGTCATTTGATAAGTTGTTAGAAAAAATCTAATCAGTTGTTATGGATGATATCTGCAATGAATTTAAGCCTCGTAACTTAACATTAATGTTTGTTGAATCAAGCATGTCTCATAATCCCATGATGTATTTAATATGCATCAACACTCATGGAGTGTTTTGTGGGGTTAGTGCAACCTAAATTTGTGAGATGAAGTTGTGAGCCAAAGATGTTAAAGCAAATGAATATGAGATTGCACTGAATAGATGGTGTTACCATGAGTGTTAAAGTGAATGACATAAATGCATATGCATATTTTATGGTTGATTTATATGAGAAAGATTTTGATTAAGAGGTGATGATGCTGCTTACAAACTTGGTATTGATTATTGTGTCTATAAAGAAAGAGACGACCAGGGGTGTGAGGTATTACATGAGTTACTACAAGATAATGGTTTGATGGTAAGGATTATAAATAGGTTTTAGCCCATGATATTGATCTAGAAGATCAAAAAACATAATGAATCAATTATTGTAACTTTGTTTAAATGGTATTAAGATGTTTGATGATAGAGATATCAATATGAAATTGTATGAATGCCATAATTATATGGCCATAGTAAGTCTAGTATGCAACAATAAAGTTGTAGTTATGGAAAATGAATTCTATCATTGGTACATATTCTTAAGAAAGAAATGCACATGGTTACAAAGAAGTATGTTATAATTGATTTTTATACTTTCTACATTATGTCCAAGTTATACTCAATGACATTGTACTTGCTCTAAACAATTTTCTGAATAAAATTTTAATTAATTTTTATCTTACTGAGTGTCATCATTATTTTATATTATTTTTTGACAATGCATTACATAACTAGTAGCAACTGAACCTTTTGTCGGATCTAAACAAACAACGGGAAGACCAGTTTGACGAGTGTGTTATAGATGTCACCCTATCATTAGGTAGTTGTGAATTAACAATTATGAAAAACTACATTGTTGATATAATCAATGATGCAAATGTATTTTACATGTTACACTATTTTTAATTTTACATAAAATATATATTTAATTGATTTAACCTTTTAGGGTTTAACTATGTAAATCCTATGTTTAGATTAAGGGTTTAATGATGTAAATCTTATGTTTAGATTAAAACGCTGAGATATCTAAATCAGTTAAATAAATTGCAATAATTAATCAATGATTTGTTAAAACATTTGACCTTCTTCAAATTTTTTAAAATAACAATAAATAGACATAAATATAGACTTAACTAAAAAGTGATTTGCATGGATAATCTGTATTTTAAAAACTAGGTTTTGGGCAATTCAGAGTGTTGTCAACATGATTCTAGAATTTGTTTGCTCACTAGACAATAGCGTCCCATAAAGATAGTAGCACCATGTAGTTGTAGTGTTTCAAAGTGGTGGTATTATCCTCTTTATGGAAATTTTCATGTTTTTTGGGAGCACTTACGCCTGTGTTTTTAGGTCATGTTCCTACATACATGAAAACTAGAGTTCTGTGTTATGCCTGAAAAACTAGATTTAGTGTGCAAACCCTAATCCTCCTTGCACATATGCCATGATCAATAATTATGTGTTTGTTAGTAGGATAAGATGAACATCCTCAATACCCCATTGTGAAGAGATTTGCCTACATACCAATACTCCGAAGAGGGATCAAGCTCGATGTAGTTCTCCCACCTAGTGCTTGATGCAAGTGAAAGTGAATACTAAAATGAGAGTGGACTTGGATGCCTTGAATGTGCTTGAGCTTTGAAATATTTGAAAATTGAGCTTATGACTATTTTAGATGGTAGTATGCAGAAGTAGGGAGGAATATGGATCAAATACCTTAATTTTGCTCAACTTGTCTTTGGTTTGAATGTGTTTTTTGAATCTATTTTCCATCTAGTGAACAAAGGTCAATTAAACTTATATTTATAGAGATATGCAGCTTGTGTAGATAAGAAAATGTTCCTAGGCTGACCTTAAGAGGAGTACACATTTGAAAAAGTATCTATTGGGAAGAGATAGGGCTAAGGACAATAATATCCAATGGAGAAAACTAGTACCATGTGGTTATAGTGTCCCAAATGTGGTGCTAATGTCTATTTAACACAATGCTAGAAAAATTGGGTTGATATCTAAGAAGTCAATTATGAGATAGTATTTTCACTAACTGTGGGTGACTGCAGTCTACTCAATAGCTAGAAAAGTATGTCTAAGGATCTAAGATAGGTCTAGGGCTAAGCTAGGAATAGGTTAACTTAAGCAACACTTTTAACATCCAATTATCACTTTTAGGTGAATACATTTTCCCCTCCATGCTAGAAATGCAACAAAGCAAAATGACTAGTATAAAGTAAAAAGAAGCATACCTGGACTTAACCTTGGAAGTGAAGCTCGTGTAGTTGAGTCTGAGTATGCAAATATGGGTCTGTGTATGTGAAACATGATCCAAAGCAATGTCTTATAATGAAACATGCAAAAAATAGTCTTTACTTAAGAGATGGTAAAAAATTAAAAAACTATGCTGAAATAAAGTAACTGAGTGAAGCTAAGCAAAGATAGAGGTAATGAATGAATACACCTTGTTGGCTACATGAATTAATGCATGAACCTAGATACAACCTGTGTGTATGAGTGTACATAGTGATCATATCATTGAATAACTTGGATTGAGCTAATGGCTTGCTCAATCCCCATATAGGTGGCTTAAGAACTCAATTTGGTTTTGATTCCATCATTTCCCACCCTTACTCAGTGGACCCTGATCTATGAATAATTTGGATAAGACTGTAACTGTGTCTAACCCTCTCATGTGGGTGGCTCAAGAACTCAAGTAAGACATGACCCCATCATTTCCCACTCATGTGAAGTAGATGCATCTGTAATTAAACTAAATAAACTCTTGAAAGTATCTAAGTCTAATTGTGTATGTCAGTTATGTGACCACTTAGGTATATTAGGTAGCTCTGGGCCACTCGAGAATACCAACCACTACAGATGGAGTAAATCATAAATCTGGTGACAACTTGGGATGTGATAACAAATGTATACAATGTAGATAATGACATGGAGTTTGCCATTTCATCTTATCAATATGTGTGTAGTTTAGTATATGGAAACTATGTGCCACACACATGCCCCCAATTTGATATTTGAGTATACTGAATATGAACTGAGTATGTAATAACTGAATCTATGTGACTAAGTTTAATTTGGGAGTGATCATGCTCCACATAATGCCCATAATCTAAGCAACTGAAATGAATCTGAGCTGAAATGAATGTATCTAAGAAAAATTTGAACATAACTATCAAACTTGTGATTGTATATGTGCAAATTTGTACTGTACCTAGTGTACTGGTCTAAATGATGTGAACTGTCCTAAAGCTAAGGCTACTAGACAATAACACCCTATAGTGGAAAGTAGAACCTGTGACATTAGTGTGCCAATCTACGTGCTAATGTCTACTTGGTTTGAAATCTGGGTGATCTAAATTGTTATCTAAGTCTTTATTTTTTCTATGTCTGCCTTGTGTTTAATCTTTAAAATTGAGCTTGTGTGTTGAAATTTATTTGTGAATGGTAAATTAGGAGCCCAATCTTTGTGACAAACCCCTGTGAATGCCTCCTCTTTTGATGGTAGTTGTGAAATATGTGTAAGAATTACCCTCTAAATATATAGCTTTACAAAATGTGTTAGTTGGAGCATGTGCATGATATTCCAATATAATGTACCACTATAACATTAGAATGTAAATGAATTTGAGCATAAATAGGTAATGTAAGATGTATGTTGTAATCTAGCATTGCATAAGGGTGTCAAGATATATGTAATCAATGTGTATAACAACAAATCTGAGTAACTACCTAGGGGGATGGGGTATGATGTCCATCATAAATCCCAAGTAGGAAGGGTAGATGCATGAGATCCCTCATGACATCAAAAATTGATGTGTGTGTAACAAGAAAATAAAAGTGTCAGGGTGTAGAAGCATAAACAGAAGCATACATACAAGCACATGAGGCATACAAAGGTAGGCCAAGGGGCCATAATACGAGGGACATGGACACATGTCACTAAATCTGAGAATGAATACATGCATGGACATGTTCAAATGTTCACATATGCAAGTAAAAAATAATTTGACTTAGAGCCACATAGAAATACATGTTTAGATGTCTACATATAGAAATAGGAAAAAAACACATAAGGGACATGAGTACATATCCAAGTCATACAAATAAAGAAGTGGCATAGAGCCAAAGAACAATGGCATATTAAATACCCTCAAAATGGAAGAAGCATAGGAAAAACAATCAAGTCTAATCTATAAAAACTAGAAATGAAAGCATGTGTAACTGTGTAATACAAATCTATGTAGATGTTAGGATGCATATATACTAAGTCTAACTAATGATAGTCAAAAAAAAATCTATGCAATGAGTAACAATGATCAATATCAAGATGTATCAATGTGTAAACTAAAATGTATAGTATGTAAATATAGAACTTGGTAGTAGCAACTATGTATAAAATGCCCCTGAGTGGGTTTATGTATTATATGTATAGACTTGGATTGGTGTAAATTCCCCCAATTGGTAGATAATAGCTGGTCTAGATCAATGTAGTGGATCAGAGTCCTGTCTGGAATCTGCAAGCACTTGATAAGAACAAGTGAAGCATATGTGTATGATAAAACCAACTATACTAGGATAGATATCAATATGCAATATTTAGAAAGTAGTATAAATGTAAACAAAGCAATGCATACAATCTATAAATTTTGAGTTTTCAAAATATTTGAATGTTTTTGGATTTTGACATGTTATATTATTTTTGTGTTTTTTTAGTATAAGCTATGTACAAGCAAATGAAAATAAACTATGTACAAGGATAAAGAGAGAGAAGTAAATAATTGAAATGTAAATGAAATAGTATACAAGCAAAATGTAATGTCTCTATAGACCCACAATCACATCCATGGGATGTGGATAATCAAATGGTGGATCTAGTGGAAGATCATCTAGTCAAATACTGAACATGTCCAAACTCAAATAAGTCATCATCATCATGATTATCATACCAATCTATATGTATCGGTGGGGCCTTATCCTTGGCATGAGTCTAGAGTCTGTGCATTCGAATAGAGCGTTGCTTAATTGTGTAAGATGCCTCTCACATGGTCCCAGGGTAAACCACATTAGATTGCAGAGTATTTGTGTGAAACTTGTGGTTCTCATCTATATCATCATATAAAGTATGAACCATGCATCCATCATGAGTGAATTTCAAACATCTCTCTAACTGATCAACTGTGACATCCATCCCCTAAACCATGTATTATAAAGTGTAACATGTATATGAGTGTCTTTGCTCAAAATAAAGAATCATGTATTGGCCACCTTGGGGCCACATGCAATTGGTAATGTAATATGTCAAATGGAGTCTCGATAGTGTATAACATGTTGTATCTCACTCTCCTGATAACTAATGTGGTGTAATAATCCCAAAGTGCAAGTATTAGGATCAGAGTCATCATCTATATCCAAATGGGAAAGATATCTATCTGTTATAAATATCTATATAGTTAATGGATCATGTTATGAACATCTATGTCGATGACAGGTCTATTGTGGTGCTCATATATGTGTAGTAGATCGTATCATTAGTGGTGTTGGTACCTGTGGAGGTGGATGTTGTATGATCTAGATAGTTCCCTTAGCCTTAAATGTATATAGTTTATGTTGTAGTGAGTCTATGGAATTGGAAAAATGGTTTCCCTTCCTATGGTGACAATCTTCTAGCTAATATGTGTCAGACAGTGGGTAATATCATCAATCCTATATTAATTAATAGCTATAATATTTGGTGTGGTCTATCCAATGAGCTCCCTGCTTGAATTTGTATGATTGAATCGGTATACATGGTTGTGACCATATACACTGAATGGATCAAGGGATTTGCTACTAACTATGGCTAAGTATGGGATCCTCTAGCTGTAGAATCCTAAGCAAGTGAGGCTACTAGTGTAGGGCAAGGTTTAAGTGCCTTTGAGTCATCTATGTATTCTCCTAGCCCACTAGTGTAAAGATCAATCCACATAAATAGTCATCGATGTCTATAGGTGGTTCTTGATCCTCTATGGTGGCCTATGAATCTATGTTAGAATTATGAATGTAAGCCTCTTTGAATTGACAAGTAGTGGTAACTAGATTGTGAGGATCTCATCATCAATCCTAGATGAAAATGTTTGTAGTGTGAGAGGTTGTCCCTCTATGCTTGGTGAAGGTAACTATGCTCAGAGAGGTTGGTCCTCTATCATCGACGAAGGTGCTTGTGTTATAAGAAGCTATGGAGGTGGTATATGAATAGCCTTACTAGACTCCCCCACCTTATAAGTATGTATCTGCTCAATGGGAATTTGGTGAGGTGGGGGTTTGACGAGAACATGAGGTGTCCTGTATAATGATGTACTCGATGTAGGAAGCTTAGTGAACCTATACTATCTAAATGGTTGATTATCTGCTAGACATGTGTATAGGTACCCATTATGCAAAAATTCGACATATTTGTGAAGAGTGGAAGGTACAACCTCCATAACATGTATCTAAGGCCTCCCAAATAGAAAATTATAATGTAAATGGTTTGGCATCACTTGAAAATGTGTAGATAATGTTTTTGATCCCACTATAATGTCCAATGTGATTAATCCCAATGTCTGTCTAGGAATGCCATCAAACCCTCAGATGTTCTTGTATGTTTTTTGAAAAGATGCTATATCAACCCCCATCATTTGAAAACATGTAAGGTTACATATATTGAGTCCTGAACTGCTGTTGATGAGAAATCATTTAATAGTTGTGTTGTTGACTTGATCTTGATTAAAAAGTGGTAAGTTTTAATCAATTGCTGATTGTGAAGGTAAATCCTCATTGGAAAAAGATATCACATCTTCCACATCTTCGATAGTATTCATGATAGATGAAAAATATGATGGCTCAATGTCACAGGCATAGAGGCATGATTAAGTTTTTGAAACATAATATTTTTGAAGATTATTTCTTTTTATAGTAATTCCAATATAGATATTTTGGTTGGTGTATTCCTCAGTTGATCCATAATATCAAATTCTCTTTGTTGATCTCTAGGTATTGTTGTAGTGTGATGCGGATGAAGAGGGATGGTAGGGTTATGATACTCTTGTATAGGCTGAGGAAGCACCCTATTCTACCTAGTGATAACTCGAACCACATGATCTACTATTTGTCAGGGGCGAGTAGTAGAGGCAAGATGGGAGTGTAGATAATCAAGTGGTTTAGGTGGAGGTAGAACAAAATGAGTCCTATGAGTTATCTATCTCCTAATATTAACTAGAGGTAGCTCAAAGTGATCCATGTAAAAATTATCCACAAAATAATGGGGCTCACATGATGGAGGACTAGTATGTAAAACAAGTTTAGCTCGAGCTAAATCCATGATAGGAATAACATACATGTGTACCTTTCTACAAATAGTTGGTAATAAACATGATAATCAAAGTACCAATCTTTGTACCATGAAGTGAAAGATGGCTTCTATCATGATAATCATGGTAGCAAGCTATAAATTGAGATTTAGTAATTGCTAGAAATGTGAACCCTAGGGTTATCTAGGGTTAGGGTTTTTGAAGCTAGGGTTTCTTTGCACCAATTTAAATTATATGTAAAATAAATTGAAACCCTAATGCGAAATTGATTTTAATTAGCTAGGTTGTCTAAAAATAAATAAATAAATTAGAAGTAGGTAGCCCTAAATTATTGTACAAAAATTTAGATTAATGTAATCTAGGTTTTGAAGCAATATTCAAATTAAGTTTGGTTCACCAAATGACTTAATATTTTAGGGTTTAACTATGTAAATCTTATGTTTAGATTAAAGGACCAAGATGTCTAAATCAATTTAATAAATTGAAATAATTAAGAACTAATTTTTTATAGCATTTTACCTTTGACTTTCTAAAAAAATCAATAAATATGCATAAATATAGATTTATTTGAAAATTCATTGTGGTGGATGATATGGGTTCTCAAAATTGGGTTCTGGATAGTTTTGAGTGTTGTCAACATGATTCTAGAATCTGTTTACTCATTGGATAATAGTGCCCCATATGAATAGTGGTACCATGTTGTTTTAGTGTCCTCAAAGTGGTAGTAGTGTCCCATTTACATGACTATTCTTATTTTCTAGGAGCATTTGCACTTGTGTTTTTAGGTTCTATTCTTGTGTACATGAAACTTGGAAATCTGTGTTGTGCCTGGAAAAATTGATTTAGTGTGAAAACCCTAATCTTATTTACAAGTATGGCATGATAAATAATTATGTGTTCATTAGTAGGATAGGCTAAAAATCTTCAAGATCCCACTATGAAGAGATTTGCCTACATACTAATACTTTGAAGAGGGATCAAGCCTGATGTAGTTCTCCCACTTAGTACTTCATGTAAGTGAAAGTGAATGCTATAATGAGAGTGGAATTGGATGCATTGAATGTGATTGATCTTTGAAAACTGGGTTTAAGTCTACTATAGATGGTACTAGGAAAAAGTAAGGCAGAATAGAGATCAAATACCTTAATTTTACTCAACTTGTCTTTGGTTTGAATGTGTTTTTTACATCTATTTTCCATGTAGTGAATAGAGGAGAATTAGACTTGTATTTATAGAGATCTATAGCTTATATGGATAAGAAAATGTGCTTAGGCTGACCTTAGGAGGGGCACATATTTGAAACCTTTGGGAAGAGTTAGGGCTAAGGACAGTAGCACCTAGTTTGAGACACTAGCACCATGTGGTTGTAGTATCCTAAATGTGGTGCTAATGTCCACTTGGTAGATTGCTGAAAAAATTGGGTTGGGATCTGAGAAGACAGTTCTGGGACTATGTTTTGGCTGATTGTAGGTGATTGTGTTCTGCTCAATAACTATAAAAATGTGTCTATGGCTTTAGGATAGGTTAACTCAAGTGATACTCTTAGCATCCAATTACTATTTTTAGGTGATTACACTAATGCAATTTAGATTTAAATTATTTTCTAGAAACTATAATTTACAATTTACACCTATTATGATGATCAACTCTATTTATTGTGCTCGCCATGTTGGAGTTTGAATTGTTGTTGAAATGTTCTGAGAATTTTGAAAGATCTCATAAGATTACGACAAGAAACACCTATCAAAGAAGCACGAAAAAGATAAATTTATTATGATTTGGGATGAAATAGAAAAAGGGGATTTCATGTAGGTTGGGGCAACTATACCATTATAAAGGTCAAGAGTACAAGGATATTAACTACTTACAATCAGATGGTTTGACTTGTGATAGGATTCTCATTTGGCATGAAAGAATTTTAAAGGTTTTTAATTTTTTTATTAATAGTGTTAGGAGCGATGTTTTTCATATATTAGTGATTTTATTTGGGAAATTGTCTCCTATTGTTTTTTACTAGGTAATTGAAGGCTTTCAGATGAATAAAATTATATAAAGCTTGTAAGAATTTGGAAATGTTTCAAACATTTCCACATGTCGTAGCTAAAACTATTTAGAGGAGATGATACCACACAATTTGAATATAAAAAATGTATATAAATTGTTAGTTTTTGATGACTTGTATTTTTTAGAGCACATATAATTGAATTGAGTATTCATTTTCAGGATTAGAAGCCTAACTAATGAATGGCTTTCACTATGTTCTTTGTGTCCAAGAGAGGAGATTGTCCTTTATATGCATATTCAATGATCCCATGCCTTACATATTACTAAGTTAACTCATCCTTTTACATTGGGTTAGTTATGGAATGAGGCTATGGAATGTAAACACAATAAGATGAAAAATTTGAATACCAACTTTGGTGGAAGAAAATTCACTCTTATGGAATATAAAAACATGGTCAAACATGAAAAAATATGTCTAGTTAATGAGATGAGAGGAAAATTCTTCAAGATGGTCTTTATATCAAAAGGTATGTTTAAAATAAAGGTGTAAAGAACTTTTTTACCTTCAAACACTAAAACCCAACCTAGAGTCCAATATGAGATGACCTAGGAAAAAATTACAAGTAATAGGGAAATGAAGTTGGCATCCCATTTCCCTAGTGTTGAAACTAAAGAAATGAAACAAGTCTTTAAGTCATGAGAAATATAAGTCTAAGAAAAAATTGGGTAGTTCTTTGAAACAACCCCATTTTAAAAAAAAATTTATCTATCAAGGTACATAATGAAACATCAAAATATTCCACTACAAAACTAATGGAGTGCAATGTACCTCAGCAAATCTACATAAAGTACAAGAAATTCGTAACCAACATCCCAATTGTATCAAAAGGGGTAAGGCTATAATCAATCGGATTGGAGTTGAGCACATCCAAGAATGACTAGTTATCCCCAATTGCTAGATAATCAATAATATAAGATGGAAATGCAATACATGAGCATGAGTCCTAAAAGACTGAACATAAGGTTCCATCTCACTACTTAGTTAACAAGTCTTATCACATAGTGAGATCAACAAGAGGAGATTTCTAGACCACTTCTAAAGCCAACACGATGTAAGTTAAGGGATTCAAAACCCTTTGGGTGCAATACATGAGCATGAGTCCCAAAATACCAAACATAAGGGTTCATCTCACTACTTACTTAACAAGTCTTATCACATAGTGATATAAACAAGTAGAGATTTCTAGACCACTTCTAAAGCCAACGTGACATAAGTTAAGGGATTCAAAACCCTTTAGGAAAGCACCCAACAAGGACTACTCCATGTCCTATCCCCATATCTTACCATATCCTGAACCAAGGTCATTTAGGGGAACATTACACCTTCATTCCATTAGTAGATGGAGGCCACACAAACACATGATAAAACTGCATAGAGAAAGACTTGTTCTAGGTAGATAACATGACACACGTGAGTATCCTAGTGAACAAGCATACCTTTAACATTGGAAAAATAATTACTCCTCATGCTAAAGGATCACTTGACATATGCTAAAGGATCACTTGACATGTTGTAGGATCACCATCCCATGAACCATCCATAGGGGGTCTCACACCTAATGTTACCTAATTATCCCTCCATGTTATTAAATAACATAGGTGTTTGTGCCAATTAAATAGCATGCATAATACCACACAAGTTTGTTATTTAATTAGTCTCAAGAAATGTCTTAAGGGTTTATTAAGGAAGATTATAATTTATCAACTCATTACCAAGGTGGACTATTTAATCACATAATCAATTTTTAACATTAAAGTTTCCTAGCTTACTAATTCTTATTCTTATTCTAGGATTATTCACCAATTACAAGATTATTTGTGTTTTACTAATCACAACATGAGGTATATCAAGAGTTCATTGATAAGGTGCACTTATACATTTAAACATGCATATTAACTAACACAATGATTATCTATCCACATAAGATTATCCATGACAATATGGCCAATTTCCCTTAATCAAGGTTTGCATTATAACCAACTGAATTACTAGACTCTTAGAAATCGTGTCATATATCCAAATCACTATAACACTAAAAATAGTATAATTTATAATCTATAATGTGGTCCACATATGATGAACATAAATCTAGCTTACTCCATTTATTAATCAATAGAAGTAAGCCTCCTAAATGATATTACAACCAATTCAAAGGAGTGGCATAAGAAGTATACAACAAAAGATCTCATAAAACTCATTCAAGTAAGTCCACTTACTATTTATTATTAAGTCAAGTGGAATAATATTGAATAACTAAGAATTGATTGTTCTTTCAATGGCCATAAGATTTCCATCAATATTAGTTGAACCAATAATCCCTTAATCATCCACATCTATTTTATAGTACAATACTTAAAAGCCTTTCCCAATAGTCACACCATGAAAGGTCATAACCATTTCCAAAAGAAACAAGTTCTACACTCAGTGAATCATCATTATCATTCAAAGTCATTTAATGTTAATAGAATGATTTTAAACCATATAATTTATCATCACCAATTCTTCATGGAGACGTTACACATTATAAATAAGATAAATCATCGAGACTACAATAGCTCATTCCCACTTTAAACTAGTTGCTATTCATAGGTATAACATATTTGAATTTATTAAACTCACCCACTATATATATATATATATATATATATATATATATATATATATATATATATATCATGGAAATAATGGTGTATCTTCCTAAGCATATCATAAAAGATAGTAAAATAAGGAACTTCCTTTACACAACTTGTAACAATGTATCAACCATCTCTAATATGAACTAGTTATAAAATAACTATCAACATGACAAGATATACAATTTTCTACTTGATCAATTTCAGCATAGTGTTCTTGACTTGTCAAGTAAAGACACATTGTAATTATGTACATGGCTTTAGATGTTAGTCATAATTGATTAATCCATGTTCTAAGTCTTGATATACATACATACAAGTGATAGGTTCAACGATTCGATTCAACTCTAATAGCATAACATACCAATGTTCTACCATAAGGCAATACCATCATTATTCCATGTAATTCAAGGTTAAGAAAATAGTTACAGCATGTTCTCACAATAACCTTTTACCAATCCATGCCAACTTAAAAACAACAAGTACAACTTTAAATCATAAATATACAATGAAATGTAAGGATCTAGTTTAACATGATATATTATAAATACATTATCATGATAAATAAAGCCTAACATAAATGCACACCAAGGAATAATTACAGTTGGTTAAATATATAAGAATGACACAGCTATCAACTGGATTTCTTCCAATGTCTACAACATGTCCACTAATGTCCATATTTTAACTTAACAATATTACAAAACTAAAAATGTAATAAGATGACCTTTAACATAAAAAAAGTAAATAGCTACAATCCACCTGGCCAACAACATATGTCAACACACATGAACAAGAGAAGTTGTCATATGAAATCCATGTAATACAAAGAAGAAGAATAAACACTAAAAGAGGGAGACCCTCAAAACTAGCCCTATGAGCCCAACCATCGATGACTTTTACCACCCCAACCATCAACTTGGTGGAGGGTTTCGACAACCAGGTACTCAGATAAGGTAAGTGATAGACACATAATACCAAGCCACCAGTAAGGACAAGATAACAAGACATACAACATAAAATTATAACCCTTAGTCAAACCATGTTTTGAGTAATGCCAAGGCATACCATGAAATTTAATCAAAATCATACCCTCAAAATAGCACCAGAAGTCTTACTCCAAAGCCACATACAACATTTGATAATTGAGATCAGAGTCATACAAGGGATATGGGTAACCAGTTTGCAAAGCAAAAAAGAATCCATTCAAGATTTGTACATATAAATATATAGGTATATATTCAACAGTTCCATATTAAGTAAAATATGTGAAACTTTGTCTTGAAATTGGAAGAGGGTTAAAATATAGCACCCATAAATCCATAAAAACATGCATACAAATATAACCAGTATCAACCCTACTACCTAGGTGACCCAACACGAAAAGTAAAAGGATTCCTTCTAATTTTAAGCATATCTAAATAACCAAAATGGGTCATTCACTTTACACACACAATTGTCCTAGGGATGATTCCCAACCATAGGGTGTTTCAACAGGACATAAAAAGGCAACATGTATCACAATACTATATATATATATATATATATATATATATATATATATATATATATATATATATATATATAGTGTCAAACAGATGGCATTCAATAAACTTAGGATTTAAATAACCCCTAAGTCAATTTAGTTACAGTCACATGGTGGCATTCATAAGTTTGAACAAGAACTGGTTCCTAATACAAATAATCATGCCAAAAGATCTTAATAATGCCACTTCTATTACAAAGTGTTGCAAAGGGGTAAAGGTTAACAAGATAAGAGAATATAATTGTCTTAAAACATAACAATATGGTTTATAGTGAGAGATCATGGTGTATATGCATAGAGTGAAATTTGGCATGCAGAGTCCACTCAACCACATTAAAACAATTTCTAGTTCAAAATATAATGATAGGGACATACATACAAGTCAAAAATAACAGATTTCATCTCAATATGCAAATCTGTTTCCCAAGAGAAAATATATATGTTGAATCTTTGTGGAACGTTGAGCATCGTATTGTTTATAAATTATCCTTATATTAGAAAAATACCCAGTTTAAATGCAAAATGATTTTCTTGATCAAGGGAAGAGGAAATAATGTTTGTGAGGCAGGTATAAGAATGCCAAAT
This sequence comes from Torreya grandis, assembly GCA_037957365.1. Classification (NCBI taxonomy): domain Eukaryota; kingdom Viridiplantae; phylum Streptophyta; class Pinopsida; order Cupressales; family Taxaceae; genus Torreya; species Torreya grandis. The sequence continues at coordinate 1,128,950 of JARHVA010004048.1, read as the reverse complement.
TTCTCCTCCATGCCTCTTTCTTACCTTCTCTTCTCTCTCTACATGTTACTTCTATCCCCTTGCCCTGCACCATTCCCAAATGCCATCTTCCTTCTATTCCCTGCTCCTTACTTTTTCACATCTCTCAATGCCATCCTCTATCTCTTCTTGGCTATGTTCCCCTTGGTCCACACCTCTACTCCTTTCGACCATCCCCCTTCTCCTTCCATCCAATTGTCACCTTCCTCCATATGCAGGGCTTGTCCCCTCTTACATGTCTCTTGCTACCTAACTCACCATCCCCCATAGGTTATGGCATCCCCTGCCTTCTCTATGCTCCCAACCATACCGACACCAAGCTCTTCAGTCAATTCCCTATCATTTTTCATGTTTTGCAAGTTGGGGCATAATTCCATACAACATAATAATATTATTATAATAAGTAACAATACAAACTATATATAAGTAGCTAGAAATAAATAAATGTATATAAAATAGTAAATGCTAGAAATATAATGTTAAACCTCTAGTAAAATAATAAAATCATTAAAAAAATTTAAATAAATAAGATTTAATAATTAATACATTAACACAATCCATAAACCAATAATAATAATAATGAAGTCATTAAATACGATTATTGACCTGAGTCGAAAGTCATAAAACTAATTAATTAACAAAACATAATGATTATAAAACAATAACAATAAAATCATTAATACTTAAAAGTTAATAAAAAATGCCAAAGCTATAACTATAATAACAATAGTAACTAGATCATATACGTCCACCCATGATTGAAAGGTTACCAAGATGTTCTCCATGGTCCAACGGCCCATACAGCCTAGTCGAACCCAACTAATTGGGCTAGTAGGACAAGACATTCCTATAGAGAAAACACATGTGTCTATGACACCTAGGGAGGTTAACCAAACTTGATGATAAAACCTCAAGCATACAAGGATAGACTAGAGGGATAGTTATACTAACATCCGATAATCCCTATAAGGGATAATAACAAAACATGCATACTCACAATGAGGCGAGACCAAAAGGCAAAAATAAATGACACAAAGGAATATAACGATGGTCGATTAATATCATATAGTACATGTTATACCTGTTGGCGTAACACCCCAACTACCCAATCATCCATGATATACTCAAGATGTCTAAACCCAAGGTCGAGCCTAGCTCATGGTCTAGTTCTTTCATCCACCAAAAAGGACATCAAGAGTACCTGAATGTTGTCAATAAAATGATAATAATAATAACTTAGCACAAATTATTAGATATGAAGTGATAAATCAAGTATAATCAACTATAGCTGAGAAGGGTAAGAGTTAGCCTTAATAACCATGACCATGAGTACGCCTTGTGAAAATAATCAACAGCTACAAAAGTCATCCAAGCAATTATCATCAGTAAAACATGATATATGAATGACATATAGTAATGTAACTGACTAGAGTAATATATACATAAAATAGGATAAAGTGAATTTGATGTAGGCAGTATGCATAAGAGGATATATTGAATCCATGATAAGTATCAATAGTGACATAACATATCATCTCGACCATCTAAGGTACCTATATCACAACCATCTAAAAATAAGACCAACATCAATAGTTGTCAATTCAAGTGTTGTCAAAACATGCTAAGGTAGGTCTTAGTCGAATGTCCAAAAGGGGCCACAAGGTCAGTTCATGACATCTTCCACCCTTAAAGAGGAGCCATCCTGATGACCATCAATAGATATGTACAAATTATCTAAAAAGGTCTAACAAAACCAATCCAAACTGCTACACAATCTCTCCATCCGTTATGGGGTGGCCATGTTTTAGCTATATCTCACTGAATTTCTTATTTGTTGTCATTAGGATAGTCACATTATCTAATGATTTAGGCTAATTAATGGCCTCCTTTCCATCTTCACATGTATTTCATGGTATCGAAAGGGAAAAAAATACTCAAATAACACTAACACAGTAGAAATTTCCACCAAATCTATAAACTTAGTTAGAACCTTTCCACTCTCATGCTTTAAAAAGGCCATCCAAAACATCAAAATTCACTAAACTAGTTATGATAGGTTCACCGAACCCATAAATGCCTGCATCAATTAACAAATGTTTTAGGTAACAACTACTAAATATAGTACCACACTTTTGAAATAACCATTCCATCCATTTATGGAGGCGGTCATAAAGCATCACAAGCATATCATGTCCCAAAACATAACAATGAACACTTACCTTAACAATATTCCCAACAAGGATACTAACAACACTCTCGAGAAAGAATTTATATCTAAGGAGCCATAAGACAAAAAGTTGTATCTAAACCAAATCAACAATCTGAGTATGCAACTTAACTAGGATCAATGTCATTGGTGTCAACACACACATACTCGAAATATAAGGTCAATAATCATAAAATCCCATCAAATTGTAACCAAAAAATATATCAATAGTGGAAATCTCCCACAAAATATTATGGCACATGTATAATCATAAGAGCATTCATCATTAAATGTCATATCATAGTGGTAGTAATCCCTACTATTATGGTTACAATTGGGGTTCTAGATTTGTATCCTAGTTGAGGAAGAAATTATTTAGATCTTCCTACTCAAATATAGACTAACACGGGACTAACCCTAGGCTGTGGGTCACCTATCATGAGGTCAGACCTTTGGAGAAGGTCAACTTCATTATGGATTTATCACCTAAACTAAAACTAATTGAGAAAATGGAGATGAAAATGGGTAATAAAGCATGAAAATATGTAAAGAGGTGATGCAATAGTAATATGATTATTCATCCACTCTATCTGAACTTCTAACAAACACTAATAAGATCAGACCTGTAACTCCAAATGGTTGTATATGCATTAGTATTTCATGCAAAGGTTCACCAAATGATCAAAACCTAAGGGAATTGACGGGGAGGCCTAATTCAAGGCACTAACCAGTCAATTGTATCCACTTACTAGCTTTAATAAAATGACATTTAACATTGAACATGACTTGCAAAACAATGTAATCTAGTAACTAGATGATATTCAGGATTTAACAAGGGAGAGATTTATACCACATATGCAAATCAATATGATATTAACACAATATACCAGGATTATGAAATCTGAAAAAGAGTCCTTTATTTATCTCAAGATGTTACAAATATCAAATCTAGGCAGATTCTAGTCATGCCCAAGAGAGGGATTATCAAGCTATTTTTTAAGGCTTAGAAGGTTGTATTTATAGAAAAGAATGAGAGAGAGGGAAATTTGCATTAGACAATGACCAACTGCTTCTGATGGATCAACATCGTTGAGAATGATGCTCATTGATCTTATCAAGAAGGCACAATTTTGAAGGCCTTACAAAATAATTTAATGCTCCTTTAATCCTTATCTGGCCACCAGGTCATCATCTTGAGACTCCATGCTACTTCCAATTGATCTATTGATGAGGACTAATCCCTTATGCCTTGGAATTGACATAGTCTCGCTTGATCTATTTTGAGTGGTTAGATGTACCTATTTTTTGTGGCTATAACTAAGTAAAAATCACTTTATAGATTGTAAACTAATCATTTTATTGGCTTTCCTATAGTTTCTCTATTTATGGAAAGCTTATAGACCATATAGTTTTTCTCTGAACCTATTATGGTTTAAATAAACCTATTCTACCATTTGAACCTCATATAAACTGAGATCTCAATGTATGCATAGGTCCAGTTTTCATCACTAAACTATTGATCTTGGTCTATATTAGGTCTATCTGACCTATTTATCTTTACATGGCTTTAATGGAAACCTTTGATCCTCAAAATGTCTATCTGGTTCAACTTGGATCACCATTTTGAGCTCAGTTCCTTTGTTATTACCTTGCTTGGGTCAAAAACTATCTATTTGACCATCATCAAAATGTCTTGGGGCTCAATTCTTCTCATTGGTTATTGAATGCTGACTTAGAGCCTTGACTTCTTTGACCTTTTTCACTCCATTGATCTGCCTATGCATAGATGCCCATGAACCATTAATTTTCTATCAACTAAATACTCTTGTGCCACTTTTCCTTGACTTATTAGCTCTTTGGATTCACTGACCAATTTGACTCTACTTCGCTCCATCTAATCAAGATATACAAGGTCATGCACACCATAGATCTCCCTAGTTCCACTTTCTTGTTAGTTCTTGAGCTCCGTCAGATCATTAGTATGATTGAGTGCGAGCCCTTGATTTATCTTAGACCCATCCTTTTGTTAGTGATTTTACTTTGTTAGATCTTGTCTTGATTATCTTGCACCATTGTATTATGTCCAACTTGTAGATCTTTAAAGGCTTTAACCTGGGGACATTTTGACTTGATTGAATCCAACGTAGATCATCATATCTTATGTGTCATTATGAGGGCTCCCATGTACTGTTATATCTCAACCAACTTCAAACCTTTTAAGGACCTTTTGAACCCAAATGGTTACTTGCCTTGATTAAAATTGACATCTACATGGACATCATTTGACATCAGCATAGACATATTTGACATTTCATAGACCATCAAATTTAATCTCATATGGATTTCCACATTGTCATTATTTTGACTCTCATACAATTGTCATTCATTATTTGATCAACTTTGATAATTTATCTCTTGAAACGTAGGAATCGTGAAGGGGCCAAATTTGCTAGAGATGTTCTTGAGAATGAAAGGGATGAACCCATTTGATCTGCTAGTCTCAAAATCCTTCTAAATGAAGATACAAAATGTTTAAGTTGACTAGTTCATTCATGCTTACATGACATTCTAGCACATTTGGTTAAGTATGGGAAATATTTAGCAAAAATGCCTAGGAGCCCAACTTTGCACATGTGTATCTTATTTTGTGCTTCGACGGAGGACTTGGAACTTGGCGTATAGCAACTTGGGACTAAAATGAGTGAATCCATGTGATCATTTTCTCTTGATACTACCACACGTGCAAGATTTGGCCTCCACAAATTGCCTATTTATACTTTCTACCACTGGACTCAATTGTCAAGATGGACTCAATGAAGAATTGAATGAACTCCATGTGCTTCCATGTCTATTCCAAGTAATCTTAACACCTCATGGGAATCTGCAACTTCTAGACCTATTTTTATAAGATGACAAATTACACTCTAAGTGGACTTAAAGTGTTTCAAAAGGTTTTCAAGTAAAATGGTCTTCCTCTTTTATCATTGGGTCCTTCTCTCAATCATGAACATTGCTCAATCTTTGAAATCTCTATATGTAGGCCAAAAATTGGATAACAATTATTTCACTACATCATCAACTATTTAAGGGTTAGTGTAGCATCCCACACTAACCATGCGAAACATTAGAGAAGCAAGACCAGGCACCACATGCAACCTAAAGGCTTATAACATGTTCTCCATCACACACATGAGCTCGCATGATGGTTACATGGATTACAATCCCACCATTTCACTGCACTTACTTCATGTTATCATAACAAAAATATCCATCCAAGTCCATCACCCAATTTTCATTACTCTATCCAAGATTCAAGTGGGTACCTAGGATTTTAAACACCACCTGATTAGGGCTTAGTACTACTCTACTAGAGAAAAAAAATTAACATACATTCCAGTAATGCTTCTAAATAAAACATAAATATTCATATTAGAATAATTTCAATTGGTATAAAAATAATAGTAACTTAACCAAAGCATGGTTGCACTTGCTACAGGCCAACACATGCATGCATTTCAACAAGTATCACCTTCCTAATTTTCATAAATATCCAAGTCTATAGGACTGATTAGTGCTTCACAAGGAAAAAATGGTAAAACTTCACAATGGTTACTTTTACCACAACCTCCAAGAGGTAGCTAGAGGAATGCTAAATCCATCAAGTGACCATTATGCACTAACATCCCATGACCAACTCATGGCACATGTGGTGCACACTCTGAATGAATCAAGTGCCTACTTGTGGAAAGGAGAAAATTGAATTTTCATCCTATGAGAGACTCCACTTTTTGGCCCATATCTAGTCAAAATCATTCTGGATGTAGTGCTTCTCCACCCTCAACCTCATACTTGCACCAATACTTAATGTTAAAATAAAGAATGCATGATTACACAACATAATTCAACATCATACCTTGGCAAGTTCAATCAAATATAAATTGGCTACAAGAGGGAAAAAGAAACACATCACATGAGTAAGGTACGTCCATATTACCATATACTAAATATATTACCAAAATGAATCATATTTATTCCAATACATGTACACAAAATATTCATGTCATAATTTTAAAACATACATTAAAATAAGGTTCGCATGATTGTTTTTAAAAGTGGAAGATCAATTTACACAATAAAACTTGGACATTATTCACAAATAAACCATTACAACATATCATTACATCCATAAAAATTCTCACACAACAATGCTAATATCAAGAAGATAAATTGAAAATTCACAAGGTCATTACATACACATAGACATAAGAGATACCAGTTTACATGATTTGACATAATCAATGAAATGTAGAGGATCACACAACAAGGTTGGTATCAAAACAAGCATGTGAAAGTCTACAAGGTCAACCATATACCTAAGTATAACAAAGACACAAATTAAATGATTTATCAAGACAAATGAAATTAATAATTATACAACACATAATAGTTAATATACAAGTAGGAGACACATAAATACAAGTCATGCATAAATGACTTAGGCATTCAATAATTATGCCAAGGTACTTTCATAACATAATGAATAATGCATATGGTGGTGAAGCACAAGGCTCCATGACTCATATCGGGTCACCTAATGTCTATATGTCATCAAATATCCAATATATAAAACACATAATCAATCTGAGGGACCTCAAATCACAATCACCTTCTCACAAGGGAGGTGGTGTTCCAACAAGGCCACAAAATCTATCTCCATGATTTTTTTAATATCTACAATATTCAGACATCATGGGTAAACTGATCACACTAACTTGTAGCTATAAGAGATCCCCAAAACTCTCTAACTTGCCCAAGCAAGTCAGTCACACTCACCCAATAGACCCCCCAGGCTCAAGTCGTACCCTTGGACCTCCTAAGGTGTTATACTTTTGCATCATTGGATAGCTTTCCCATGCAACTATTAACAACCACTAAAGCATTATCTCATGATTCCATGAACAAGCAAGTATATCACCTATTCTTCCAATTGACTTAATCTAACAAGTCAAAGGTTAGATAATAATGCTTTCTTTGATGTAACATCAATTTTTGGGAGAAGGTGGACATGGCCAAGGCACAGAGTGAATGCTATAGTACTGCCATGGAAATTGCCATTTCCACAATTAAAGAGTTCAATTAAACTCACAATAAACATCCTCATGGATGCAAGACATATCTATATCACAATAGGCATCCCACAAGTATCATAACATAGCCAAGTTTTTTGATGAATCATTCACATGGATTCATAGTTCAACCATAATCAATAAACATCCCCATGGATATATCATATCCAGGGTCAAAATGAAAACCTCAAGGGAACCAACTATCCATGGTCAAATAACCATCACCAATGTAAGCACATCTATGATCAAACCAACATTATAATGCTAAACAGGAACTAAACATCCCTACACATTTATTTCTATCCCTTTTAAGTTACAAAGCCACATGCTCCTCTCTATCTAACTCAATGGAGACTGAATACATCAACAAGGTCAATCTCTTAATGCATCTCAAGGTGCTACCACATAATCATATATCCTAAGCCTAACTTATATATCCATATAAATCTAACACCCTCACTCTACGTAGCTCTCCAAGTTTGAGCTCAATCCTTGGTCTTCCTAAGGTCAGGATGTTCTATGCATCTACTGATGACTCACCCATACAAGTTAACAATAGATACCAAACATCATTCCCTCAATTTTAAGGTGAAACATTGATCACCATTCTTCCATTGACCTATCCATATAATTCAATGGTTGACTAGTGATGCTAGCCCCAAATGCAACTGATGCAGGAAGGGTTGACCCAACCAAAGCTAGAGGTAAGCATTACAAAAATCGATTTGCAAACAATTACTGATTTTCATAAACACACACACACACACACATTCCATAATATAAGAACTTTATAGCACTTTAAGCTTGCATAAACAAATTACTATTCAATTCATTCAAGAGGTTAAGTGAATCAATAAGGGTCACAACATAGACTCCTTAAGCAAATAAGACATATATAAGTCTACATAAGGCATATAACTCTAGCCATGATATACTATGCACACTAGCATCCAAGGTTTCAACTTAGTCTTAATGAGACAACCTAAGCATACAGGTCACATTCAACCATCACAAGGCATATACATACATGCTAGTAGCATAGGCCTCCACAAGGGTATGTACACCTACACTTAGTGTATTTATAGCCACTTAAAATGCATTATGCAAACACATTCCCTAAAAATTGTATGCACAACCACATAGAAACTCAACTAGCTTTTCAAGCACATATAAAAACTAATGCATGTGTTCAAACTCATCCAAAATACCAGATGAAATAAACCCAATTTTTTTTAAAGTTATCTATCAAGGTACACAATGGAACATCAAAATATTCCACTGCAAAATTAATGTAGTACAATCTACCTCAACAACTCTATAGAAAGTATAAGCAAATCACAACTAGCAACCCAATTGTATCAAAAGAGGTAAGGTTATAATAAACTAGATTGGAGTCGAGCACATCCAAGAATGATTGGTTATTCCCAATTTCTAGATAAGAAAAAATATAAGATGGAAATGCAATACATGAGCATGAGTCCCAAAAAACTAAACATAAGTGTCCATCTCACTACTTACTTAACAAGTCTTATCACATAGTGAGATAAAAAAGTGGAGTTTTCTAGACCACTTCTAAAGCCAACACAACTTAAATAAAGGG
>JARHVA010004048.1:947500-1115000 GCA_037957365.1 Torreya grandis | reverse complement strand
TCTCGATGCCATCCTTCATCTCCTCTTGGCTATGTTCCCCTTGGTTCATGCCTCTACTCTTTTCGATCATCCCCCTTATCCTTCCATCCAATTATCACCTTCCTCCATACACTAAGGCAATCCCCTCTTTCATGTATCTTATTTCCTATCTCACCATCCCCCACATGTTATGGCCTCCTCCTCCTTCTCTATGCTCCTAGCCATACCGATGCCAATGTGTTCAGTCAATGCCCTATCCCTTTTTGTGTGCCACAAGTTAGGGTATATATTATTATAATAAGTAACAATACAAATAATATGAAATATATATATAAAATAAAATCACATATATATATATATATATATATATATATATATATATATATATATATATATATATATTCTCTTTTATACTATATATATGCACACACTCACTTCTGTATAAGTTGATAAAAATAAATAAATGTATATAAAATATTATATAATATCACTATAATGATAAACCTTGAGATTAATAAAATAATTAAACAAATTTAAATCAATAACAATTAATAATTAATACATTAACACAATCCATAAACTAATAATAATAATGATGTTATTAAATAAGATTGACTAAAGTCAAAAGTCGTAAAATTAATCAATTAACAAAAGATAATGATTATAAAACAATAACAATAAAATCATTAATGCTTAAAAGTTAACAAAAAATACCAAATCTATAATCATAATAAAAATAGTAATTAGATGCTATACGTCCACCCATGATCGAAAGGTTAACAAGATGTTCTCTAAGGTCCAAAGGTCCATACAGCCTAGTTGAACCCAACCAACCAAGCTAGTAGGACACGACACTCCTATAATGAAAACACATGTGTCTACGACACCTAAGGAGGTTAACCAAACCTAATGATAAAACCTTAAATGTACAAGGATAGGCTAGAGGGATAGTTATACCAACATTTGATAATCCTAATAGGGGACAAACAAAACATGCATATTCACAAAGGGGTGAGACCACAAGGCAAAAATAAATGACACAATGGAATATAATGATGGTGACTCAATATCACATAGTACATACTATACCTTTTGGAGTAACATCTCAACTTCCCAATCAACTGTGATATAACTGAGATATCCAAACACAATATCAAACCTAGTTCATGGTTTGGTGCTTACATCCACAAAACACGACATCAAAAATACTTGAATGCTATCAATAGGATAATAATAATAATAAATCAGCACAAATCATTAGACATAAAGTGATAAATCAAGTATAATCAACTATAGATGAGAAGGATAAGAGTTACCCCTGATAACCATGACCCTGAGTATGCCCTGTGAACATAATCAACAGCTGTAAAAATCACCCAATTAATCTACATTAGTAAAACATGATATATCAATGACATATAGTAATTTAATTAACTAGAGCAACATATACATAAAATAGGATAAAGTGAATCTGATGTAGGTAGTATGCATAACAAGATATAATGAATCCATGATGAGCATCAATCATGACATAACATATCACCTCAACCATCCAAGGTAGTTGCATCACAACCATCTAAAAATAAGACCAACATCAGTAGTCATTAGTCCAAGTACTATCAAAACATGCGAAGGGAGGCCTTAGTCTAATTTCTAAAAGGGGATACAAGGTTGGTTCATGACATCATCACCCTAGAGAGAAGCCATCCTAGTGACCATCAATAGATAGGTATAAATAATCTAAAAAGGTCCAACAAAACCAATCAAAACTGCTACAAAATTTCTCCACCTTTTTTAGGGTGGCAATGTTTTAGCTATATCTCATTGAATTTATTATCTATTATCATCAAGACAATTTCAATATCTAATGCTTTAGGTTGATTAATGGCCTCCTTCCCATCTTCACATGTCTTTTATGGTATCTAAAGGGAAAAGTAGTACTGAAACAACACTAACACAAAAAAAAATTCCACTAAATCTCTCAACTTTGCTAGAACCTTTCCACTCTCATAATTTAAAAAATCCATCCAAAATATCAAAATTTGCTAAACTAGCTATGATAAGTTCACCAAACCCATAAATGCCTACATCAATCAGCAAAATTTCTAGGTAATAGCTACTAAATACAATATCACACTACTAAAATAACCATTCTAACCATTTATGAAGGTGGTCATAAAGAATAAATAGCATACCATCTCCTAAAACATGACAATGAATACTTAACAAGCTTCCCAGCAAGGGTACTAACAACACTCCCAAGTTGGAATTTATAGCTAAAGAACCACAAGATAAAAAATGATGTCTAAACCAGATCAATAAGATGAGTATGAGACTTAAATTGATTCAATGTCACTGGTGTCAATGCACATAGACCCAAAATATAAGGCCAATAATCATAAAATCATCCAATCCCATCAGATTGTAACTAAAAAATATATCAATAGTGAAAATATCTCACAAAACATTATGATACATGTATAATCTTAAGAGCATTCATCAATGAATGTCATATCATAGTGGTAGTTATCCCTACTATTATGGTTACTTCACTACATCATCAACCATTCAGAGGTTAGAATAACATCCCACACCAACCACATTGAACATCAGAGAAGCCACACCAGGCACTACATACAACTTGAAGGATTACAACATGTTTTCCATTACACACATGAGATCATACAATGGTTACAAGGATTATAATCCCACCATCTCATTATACTTACCTCATGGTATCATAAAAAAATATCCATCTAAGGGCATCACCCACTTTCATCACTCTATCCAAGAGTCAAATGGGTACCTAGGATTTTAAACATCACTTGATCAGGTTGTAGTGCTACTTTATTAGAGCACAAAAATCAACATATATTCCAGTAATGCTTTTGAATAAAATAGAAATATTCATCCCAAAATATTTATAATAGGTATAACAATAATAATATCTTAACCAAAGCATGGTTTCACTTGCTATAGGCCAACACATGCATGCATTTCAGCAAGTACCACCTTGTCGATTCACATAAATATCTAAGTCTACATGACCAATTAGTGCTTCACAAGGGAAAAATGGTCAAACTTCACAATGGTTGCTTTTATGACAACCTCCAAGATGTAGATATAGGAATGATAAATCTATAAAGTGACTATTATGGACTAAGATCCCATAGCTAACTCATGGCACACATGGCTCATACTTCCAATGAATCAAGTGGTTACTTGTGCAAAGGGGAAAAGTGGATTTTTAGCCTATGAGAGACTCTACTTCTTAACCTATACCTAATCAAAATCATAATGTATGTAGTGATTCTCTACCCTCAACCTCATTCTTGCACAAATACTCAATGCTAGAGTAAGGAATTTAGGATTACACAACATCATACCTTGGCAAGTTCAATCAAATAGAAGTTGGTTACAATAGGGAAAAAAACACATCACATGAGTAAGGTATGTCCTCATTACTGCATACTAAATATATTACTAATATGAATCATATTTATTCCAAGATATGTACACAAATTACTCATGCCACAATTTTAAAACATAGATTAAAATAAGGTTCACATGATTGTTTTTAAAAGTGGAAGTTCATTTTACAAAAGTAACTTGGATATTATTCACACATTCAAAAATTACAACATACCATTACATCCATAAAAATTATCACATAATAATGCTAATATCAAGAAGATAAAGTGAAAATTCACAAGGTCATTACATACACATAGACGTAGGAGATACTGGTTTACATGATTTGACATAATCAATGAAATTTAAAGGTTCACACAACAAGGTTGGTATAAAAACAAGCATGTGAAGGTCAACCATATACCCAAGTATAAAAAAGACACAAATTACATGATTTATCAAGAAAAATGAAAGTAATAATTATATGACACATAATAGTGAATATACAAGGAGGAGCCACATAAATACAAGTCATGCATAAATGACTTAGGCATTCAATAATTATGCCAAGGTAATTTCACATCATAACAAATACCACACATTATGTTGAAGCACAAGGGTCCATGACTCACATCAGGTCACCTAATGTCTAGATGTCATAAAAATGACACCAAATATCCAACATATAAAACACATTATCAATCCAAGGGACCTCAAATCACAATCACCTTCTCAAAAGGGAGGTTGTGTTCCAACAAGGCCATAAAATCTATCTCCATGAATTTTTTAATATCTACAATATTTTCACATCATGGGTAGATGGATCATGCTAACTGGTAGCAATAAGAGATCCCCAAAACTCTCTAAGTTGCCTAAGTAAGTTAGTCACACTCACCTGCTAGACCCTCCAGGCTCAAGTTGCACCTTTGGACCTCTAAGGATGTTATACCTTAGCATCGTTGGTTAATTTTCCCATGCAAATATCAAAGGCCACTAAGGCATTATCTCATGATTCTGTTAACAAGCAATAATATCACCTATTCTTCTAATTGACTTAATCTAACAAGTCAAAGGTTAGATAGTAATGCTTATTTTGATGTAACATTGCTTTTTGGGAGAGGGTGGACTTATCCAAGGCACATAGTGGATACTATAGTACTACCATAGAAATTACCATTTCCACAATCAATGAGTTCAATTAAACTCACAATAAACATCCTCATGGATGCATGACATATCTATATCAAAATAAACATCCCACGAGTATCATAACATAGCCAAGTTTTTCAATGAATCATTTGTATGAATGCATGACTCAACTAGAATCAATAAACATCCCCATGGATTTAACATATCTGGGGTCAACATGGAAACCTCAAGGGAATCAACTATCCATGTAAAATAACCATCACCGATGTAAGTACATCTATGATCAAAACAACATCATAATGCCAAATGGGAATTAAACATCCCTACACACTTATTTATTTTCAGCCCTTTCAAGTTATGAAGCCACATTCTCCTCTCTATCTAACTTAAGGGAGACTAAATACATCAACAAGGTCAAGCTCTTAATGCAATTCAAGGTGTTCCCACATAAGTGGAGATCCCAATCCTAACATATTTATCCAAATAAATCTAACACCCTCACCCTATGTAGCTCTCTAAGTTTGAGCTCAACACTTGGTCTTCCTAAGGTTAGGATGTTCCAAGCATCTACTAATGACTCACCCATGCAATTCAACAATATATATCGAATATCATTCCCTCAATTCTAAGGTGAAGCATTGATCACCAATCTTCCATTGACCTACCCATACAAGTCAACAGTTGACTAGTGATGCTGGCCCTAAATGTAACTATTTCAGGAAGGGTTAACCCAACCAAAGCTATAATTAAGCATCACAAAAATCAATTTGCATAAATTTATCAATTTTTGAAAACACACACACACACACATTCCATAATATAGGAACTTTATATCACTTCAAGCTTACATAAACAAAGCATGATTCAATTCATCCAAGAGGTTAAGTGACTCTATAAGGGTCATAACATAGCCTCCTTAAGTAAATAAGACATCTATAAGTCCACATAAGGCATATAACTCTATCCATGATCTAATATGCACACTAGCATCTAAGGTTTCAACTTAGTCTTAATTAGGAAACCTAAGCATACAGGTGGCATTTAGCCTTCATAAGGCATACGTATACATGATGGAAACATAGGCCTCCACAAAGGTATGTACACATACACTCAGTGTATTTATAGCCACTTTAAATGCATTATGCAAACACAATCCCATGCAAGTGTATGCACAACTACATAGAAACTCAATTTATTATTTTTGGGAGTAATGGAGTTGTATTCTTATTTAATAAATGAGTTTGAGTAGATAAAATCAGTAAATAACATGTAATAATTAAGCCACTAATTTATTTAAATAAGCTATATTTTTGCCTTTTTTAAAAATAGTAATGAGTGAGAAAATATGACTTAGCTTATTCCAGGATATCATGGATGAGATAGAGTCTAATACTAGAGGAACATGACTCAGACACTATCACAAAATGAGATCTAGTGTTCATTTCTTGATTAAATAGGATTATCAAAAATAGGATTCCCTATTATCTGTTGTTGTTGTCATGGTCTTGCCACTATTGTCCACACTACTCATAGAGATATTATTTTTTTGGGTTTTGTTTACAACATCCGTGTGAGCTAGCATACCAAATTTAAGATCCTCAATGCCAATGAAACTCTTTATATAGATAATTCTTCATGTGATTTTGTTTTTTATGTAATTAAATATAAATTTATCAAATAGGGAAAAGGGGTTAGTGTGTAAAAGATGTGTTGGATGCACTTCACAACCTGTGTGTGGGCACATTGCCTACATACCAATACTCTAAGGAGGGATCAAGCTATATGTAGTTCTCCCATTAAAGTGATTGGTTCAATAGTGTGATGAAAATGTAAGTAAATGTGAAACTAGGTGTACTTAAAATGACTAGGGACTTGTATAAAAATTTGAATAGCCTTGAAATACTGTTGGTTGCTGTATGTAGAGAATAAGGAAGAGTGTTTGAGTAATCTTGCTTGTATTCTTGCTTTTATCTTGTAAATGAGTGTCAACCCTTCTAAATATACATTAAATGGCCTTTTATAGGAGATTTAATGATCATGGGTTAAATGAATTCACATTAGGCCGACATGAATTGGGGTACAAATTCAAGAAAATATGATTGTTAGGACCAAAAGTACACTTGGACAACAGTGCTAAAAACTAGACACCCTGGGTTTCAACACTCCTATCCAACTTGGGTGCTATTATCCAAAGGGAATAATACTATGGGGATGGATTTAGGCCTAAGAGAGCTACCTGGGTCTACAAGGATTAAGTCTGAAAGGCTGTGGATGATTTGGAATCAGTGAAATAAAAAATTAAAAGGGTTGTGCAAACAAGTAGGACCTATAGATTGGGTGTCATTAGCCATACTCAAGTAACCACATTTTGTATTTTATATGAATACATTTCCCTTGCTTTATTTTAGTGATGTAGTAAAGTGAAATACTAAGATAAAATAAAAATAAAAAGCATACCTAAACTTACCTGTAAAGGTGAAGCTCATGAAGTTGTGTGATGTTGGATGTGCATAGAGAGAACATGATGTGAAGTGTGAATCTTCAATGAAAAATATAGAGTAGATCAGTTCTTACTTGATACACTATATCTAAAATAAGAATGTACAAAATCTAGGTAAGAGGGAGAGGAAGAGAAAGGAATGAATACACATCACTGGGTATGCAAACTAATATAACACCTATTGTGATGCTAGCTTGTGTTAGGTGTGTGCTGTACCAAAAGTAATATCATGAACGAAGCTGAGTGATCAATTCCCTAGAAGTGGCTTAAGAATAAAAAGGCATTCCCTTTCTCTCCATCATCACCTACTAAGTGAAGCTAATGAATCATGTGTGTGTCAATTTATGTTTGGACTATGTGTTCAATCCCTTTGAATAAGTGGCTCAAGAATGCAAATGCAAGCTACTCCTTTGGCTCCATCATTATCTCATGAAATGAAGCTATGAAGTCATACCATTATGAAATAGATGTCATATGAGATGGCTCCTGAATTCTATAAATGTACTATGATTTGACAATGTTGGTGTGGATAGCTAAATGTCTGTTGAAAACTAGGCCACTCTTAGCCACTCTAAAACTAGTTTAATAAGCTTGTGGAAGCCAACTCGAGAACTCAAGAAGTTAATCTAGGTGTGTGCTGTACCAAAAGTAATATCATGAATGAAGCTAAGTGATCAATTCCCTAGAAGTGGCTTAAGAATAAAAAGGCATTCCCTTTCTCTCCATCATCACCTACTAAGTGAAGCTAATGAATCATGTGTGTGTCAATTGATGTTTGGACTATGTGTTCAATCCCTTTGAATAAGTGGCTCAAGAATTGAAATGCAAGCTACTCCTTTGGCTCCATCATTATCTCATGAAATGAAGCTATGAAGTCATACCATTATGAAATAGATGTCATATGAGATGGCTCCTGAATTCTATAAATGTACTATGATTTGACAATGTTGGTGTGGATAGCTAAATGTATGTTGAAAACTAGGCCACTCTTAGCCACTCTAAAACTAGTTTAATAAGCTTGTGGAAGCCAACTCGAGAACTCAAGACGTTAATCTAGGTGTGTGCTGTACCAAAAGTAATATCATGAATGAAGCTAAGTGATCAATTCCCTAGAAGTGGCTTAAGAATAAAAAGACATTCCCTTTCTCTCCATCATCACCTACTAAGTGAAGCTAATGAATCATGTGTGTGTCAATTGATGTTTGGACTATGTGTTCAATCCCTTTGAATAAGTGGCTCAAGAATTGAAATGCAAGCTACTCCTTTGGCTCCATCATTATCTCATGAAATGAAGCTATGAATTCATACCATTATGGAATAGATGTCATATGAGATGGCTCCTGAATCCTATAAATGTACTATGATTTGACAATGTTGGTGTGGATAGCTAAATGTATGTTGAAAACTAGGCCACTCTTAGCCACTTTAAAACTAGTTTAATAAGCTTGTGGAAGCCAACTCGAGAACTCAAGAAGTTAATCTTGTATGAAATCCAAACTTATAAAATGATGCCAACCACCTGTAGATGGAGTAAGGCACATAACTACTAAAAATTCTTGGAAAAAATAAACTGAACTCAAAAAGAAAGGAGGACCAATGTGCCATGCACATTGTCCCCAATAAATAATGTCTAGAACATAGATTATGATATGGAAGTTATATAAATTGCATAATCTGAAACTATAAGTGAGAGCCATCATGCTAAGCATGATACCCTCTATATTTATATTTTTTGAGAAAACATTATACTAAAACATGCTGAATCTGGACTATGTTGTACTGATAAACCTGTGACTGAAGTCACATTTTTATCTATTTATAGAAAAAATGATTTTTCTAATATCTATAAAAGAGCGTCAAAAATAGGACACCATACTCTTTGGCACTATAGTCCAAATTTATCACTATTTTCCAAGGCCAAATCTGATGACTATTGTAAAATATATGTTATCTACCTAGTCTGTTCTACCTGGTTTGATGTCTAGATTTTGTTTTGAGTGTTTTAAAAATTGTTGTTTCAACTAGTAGGAGCTTTGATCTCTATGATAAAACCCCTATTTATTTCCCCCTCTTTTGAAGTTAGGAATGAAGACCCTACAATGATTGCTATCAAAAGAGATAGACTTGCAAGCTTTTTAAGCTACAATTATACATGATATAGTAATGATAGTTAACAAGATATCTTGAGATATAGAAATATTTGTATTGAGAGATTGTTAGATCAACATGGGTATGCCTAGATAGATATAACAATGTAAAATCATTTGTAATGTACTGAACTAGAATCAAAAGGGTTAGTTTTTAGTTGTTAGCAAGGAGGGATGGAACATGATATACATTATGGCATCCAAGAAAGCAAGGAAATGCATGATATGGATCATGGCATTTGCAAACAAGGATAAATAATTGAGCAACAAGCATATAAAGCAAGAAGTGAGAAACATACAAGGGTGGCCAAGTGGCCAAGAAAACAAGAGACATGGGCACATGTCACTCATATTGAGAAGCAAACATACAAGACATGTTCAAATGCCACATACACATACCATAGAATAAGCAAGATTGGCATGAGGTCCATAGACACATAGAAGAGTACAAATAAGGGACATTGGTAAATATTCAAAGGTACACACACATAAATATAAGCAAAGGACATTGGAAAATGTCCTAAGGCACACATAAGAGACAAGCAAGAATTAGAAATGCAATCCAACAAGCTACGCTATGCAAAAAGAGAAAGCAAGTAATAACTGGAAAGATAGAATCACATATAACTAATCAAAACAAGAGTGAAAGTGTGCAAGACATGTTTAATAAAAGACTATGTATATGTTAAAGAGATACACAAGTGATAGATACTATTGAAATGTCGAGATAGTAATTTGTGTAATCTAGTAAGTAATGCACATCAACATGATAACTTGGAGTGTGTAGTGTAGGAATGACATAACCTGGATGGTGTAGTCATGTATAAGATGCCCCCAATGGGTATGTATATCGATGTGTGTCTCAAATGTAAAATTAACATTCCCCCTCAATGGTTAGAGTGAAATAATCAAGGATCTATATGCCACTACACACACGCAAAGAAAATCAAGTGAAGCATGGTAATGTAGATAAATTGATAAATAATAACATGAAACAACAAATGTAAGTCCTAGCATAGTAGTAGCAATGTAAAGAATAGATGATACATACAATCAAAATAATTTTGTGTTTTTGTATATATTTTAATGTTTTTAGTATTTTTTGAAATATTATATTATTTTTGTATTTTTAAAATAAGCTATGTACAATTAAGCTTTAAACATAAATTATGTAGACTGTAATATATAAAATGGCATGCTAGACATGGAATCTACGTAGATGCATAATATTCATTGGGTTTTTGAGTTTATTTCCTTCAAGTGAGGCTATATGATACACTTGAGAGCTAATATTTTTGATAATAATATATGTACCTAGCCAATTTGGTTTGAATTGTCCTTTGATTTATTCTTTGGAATTGACATTGTGAAGGTTTTCTTTGAGAACCAGATCATTAACTTTGAATTCTTTGGTGTGAACTCATTTATTGTAGGATCTTTGTATACATCGTTAGTAGATTTTGAGGTGTTTTATAGCTTGAATGCATGTATGGTCTAATTATTCAGGCTGGTGTAGACACTTTTCATGATACTAGTGATTAGTGAGAATGCCTTTAAGGGAGACATGGAGATATGGGATTTTTAATTCTAATGGTACAACTGTTTCTATGCCATAAATGAGTGAATAAGGAGTAGCTCTTGTGGGAGTATATATACTTGTGTGATAGGCCCATAATGCTAAAAATAGTTGATTATGCCAATCACCTCCAAATTTTTTCACTATTTTACTTAAAATGTTATTGATAATTTTATTAGTAGCTTCTACTTGATCATTTACTTGTGGGTAATATGGAATGGAGAATGTGTGCTTAATTTTATATTTGTTACAATTTTTTTTGATAATTTTGTTCGTTAATGATGTTCCATTATCAGAGATGATAGTTGTTGGTAGGTCAAAGTGAGAAATTATATGAGTCACGATAAAACTACAAATGTCTTCACCTATGGTAGATTGAAGTGGAACTACTTTCACCCATTTGGTAAAGTATTTGGTAGCTGTAATTATGAACTTATATCCATTGGCATATTTGAGATTAAATTTTCCATTGAGATCAAATCCCCATAACATGAATGACCATGAAGAGACTTGAATGACCATGCAGAGACTATAGGTTGCAATTTTTGTGATGGTACATGTAGATTAGTGTGTCATTGAAATTTATCACATAGCTTCACATATTATAAACATTCATCTTCCATGGTAGGCCTGTAGTACCTTGTCAAAGTAATTTGTGTGACATGGCTTTTATGCTAAAGTGACCACCAAATTCACTATCATGTATTTGAGCTAGAGGAATTTTGGCTTCTATTGAGGTTAAGCATCATAGTAAGTGTCCATCCAAGGATCTCTTAAAAAGGTCCCCATAAATGATTACATAATAGATTGATTATTTTGTAACTTATGTTTGTCATTTCTAGAGAAAGTATCATTGTAATAGATTTGTGTAGAAAGTTATAAATATCAAAGAACCATTATGGGGTTGCATAACTTCATGTGGTAGCTAAGATAGAAAGAGAGATCAAGTCCGCATTAGCTATTGATGGTGATTATAATCATTTAATTATAAAGATTGCTTGATCACCATTGATGTTGATAAGAATTAGAGATGTAGTACTGGCCATTTCATTTGCATGTTTGTTGTCTTTTCTAGGGATGCTCTTCATATAAAAGTATTTTAATTATGATGACAGACACTATACCATGTTGCAGTATGGGATAAAGTTCTCTTCTTTTGTTTGATAAACATCATTAAATTGATTGACCATAGGTTGGGAATCATCAAAGACTTGAATAGATTTTATTTGGAGGGATTGGGTAGTGAATAGTCCTAAGATAAGTGATTCATATGCTATTATGTTGTTGGTGTAGGAGAAACTTAATCAGTATGCTAAAAGAATTGTGTGACCAAAAGGATTGACAAAGACAATGCCTGCCCCTACATCAGATACGCATTGGGATATATCAAAGAACACAGTCTATATATCTAAATGAGTAGAATAGGTAGTGAAATCATCTCTAAATGTGTCACTAAGAGGGTTGGTATCTAAAAATGGTGCTGCTACTAAATGGTTTGTAATGATTTGGACCTTTATTGATCTCTATAGGACTATTTTTAAGCCAAATTCTATTAGTAACATAACCCATTTTATGATGAGACCAAAAATATATGGTTTGGCCAATAGGAACTTTAAGGGGTCTACTTTGTGATAACTTGATTCTCATTATTGACCATGTAATGTTATAGTTTTTGTGCAAAAAAAGCTAATGTGAGACATAGTTTTTCTATTGGGGAATAATTTTTTTCATAATCAACCGATGTGAAACTGATGTAATAAACTAATCATTTAGTATTTTGATCATCATGTTGTGCTAAGAGTGCTCCTAATGCATGATATGTTGCTAAGATATATAGTAGGAAAGGCTTGTCTAGGAAAGGTAGTACTAACATGGGTAGGTGAAGAAGATATTGCTTGATTGTAAAAAAGATTTCTTGACAAGCTTGGTCTCAAATAAACTTTGTATCTTTCTTTAGTAGTTGAGTAAATGACTGAGTTTTATTAGCAATCTGAGTTATGAAATGGTAGATTGATTAGATCTTACCTTGTAAGGACTGAAGTTGTTTTAAGTTGGTGGAAGGTGGCATATTGATAATTGCTTTAAATTTATTAAGAACAACATCTATGCCACACTGAGAGATAATGAAACCAAGGAGTTTACTTGATGTAATTCTGAAAACACATTTATTTAGGTTTAGTCAAACATTGTATTGTTTGAGTCATTGAAAGATCATTTGTAATTCAATAGCATTGTCAGGGAAACCCCAGAACAATAAACATGCTCCAATCCCTACTGAGTCAGGATCTTGCTCTACCAATTAGAACACATGTGATTACTTCTTGTATTAGCAACTAAACACAGAAATATACCAGAATCAATAAGTAACTAGAAATATGAAACAACACAGGAATTAAGAGACAATACACAATTGTATTATATACATGGAAGAATATACAATAAGGAAGATGCCACTTCTTCCTCCACCTCAAAGGTTCGCCACACCTCAAGACCTTCTTCCCTCTCTCTCTCAGTCCCAACAATCAACTCCAATATAGAATTGATGTTCACCTCTCCAACTAGTCAGTAACACGCTGCCAGTTCACCAAGTACACAACCGTACTCCAAGTAGATCCCCTACTCTCTGCTACCTGCAAATCACTAGACCTTACTCACCATGTAGACATCTCTACACCCCAGAAGAACCCTTGTCCTTGCCTCACCAAGTCCTTATGATTCTTCAACCAGTACTCTAGTGGATCAGCTCCTTGACCTTGCAGACCTTGCAACTCTCCCTGATCATACACACTCAGCACCCCTTTGGAACTAGGAGGAGCTACACTAGCTCTCTCTAAAAGCTCTATGGCTTTCTAGCACACACCCATTACAATACAGCCCATGAGTCCATCTATAGATCTCATGCTTACAATAATTATACTAACCTAATTACAATAACTAGACTCGCAACTCAAGACTACGACTAGCCTTCAACATGCAAACTAACAGTCTCAAAATAGACACTCCCAGATTCGTCATGCAAACTGCCTGTTCTCACACAGGCTGCCAACGTCGGCACCTCCATGACTGATGTCGGCCAACTGGTAACCGATGTTGGTTGCTTCCTCTTGCTATTTGATCGACGTCAGCTGATCAGACTGATGCCATTTCTCCTGCAACTGATTCTGCAACACTGCATCCTCTGTAACTTCCCCTGTTTGCATCCTGGTGAAGCTTTTAGCTCCACAACCTAACAATCTCCCACTTGGAGATAAATAGCTGCACCTGTACCTGTACCTGTACACCATCTAAATTATTCCCTGGCTTGTATCCCTCTTCAAGATCCATCCTGAAGACCAACCACCATGCAACCGTGATGCTATACCTGTCATTCAAGTAACCTGCCATATCCAAACCTACATATCCATGTAGTGAAGAACTTGACCCTGCAAAACAAGAACCCCTGCTGCTAGTCCCACTGAACTGCCCTCCAGTACTCCTTCCCTGAATTGGCTCCATACTTTCTGACAACCCCCATTGCTTGGGAAAACTCAGGCCTACACTAGACCTCATGTGATTTTGAACCCTGTTTCAAGCTAATCTTGAACTGTCCAGCCATTGGTGTGCTTACCGATTCTGCATCCTGCATAATGAACCTCGCCAACACCGTCTTCACACCAGCTCCCACTGAAGATAAAATCTCCATGTCTCTTATGCCAAAGAATTTCGCTGCTCCAAATTCTTCATGACACACCTCTGAACTAACCTTAACTTTTAGTTCAGTGAATACCTGTATGTACAAACCTGCTAGCAAATCACCCACATACAGTAACAAGATGATGCCATGACTCATCATCCACCTGGTAAGATAAACACAATAGTCACACTGACATTGACTGAAGCCATGCTTAGTCATCCACCTGTCAAAACCTGTACCACTGTCCTGCAGCTTCCTCAAGACCATATGCCTTGGCCTTCTGTCTCTTGTATCCATCCACTCTCTTCTCTAAAACGGGAATCCGTCTCTCAGTGCTTTCTTCCAAATGACAACTCTACCAACAAATACCTATTTGGTTCTTCTCCAAGGACTCACTCCTCATCTATGCCAAGCTCCCACTGTATCTGGACTCTACCTGCATTGCTTCTTCACATCCTCCTGGTTCTTGACCATCAGTAAGCAATATAAAGAAGGTGAACAATGAATATGAGGTTCACTTACCATTTTCTAACCTCCACATGAGCGTTTGAGACTTGCTGTCTGCCTAATATCCATTCCAGTGACCGATCTCGGCCATCTCCCAGTCTGCTCTCGACCGATGTCGGTTCCCTGCACTGACCTTGACTGCCGACGTCGTTTCCCTGGCCGACACCGGTATCCTTTCAGCCGACGTCAGTTCCCTCATGGCCGACGTCGGTCTTCCTATTGCCGACATCGATTACTGTGTGACCGATGCCAGTACTTGTGTTCGCCTGTGAGTGATAAATTTCTACCCGTGAGCTCTCCATGGATCAAAATCCTAATCAAATCAACCCTGCTCTGCTCAGAATAATTTAGTTCTCTCACCTGATCTCTGTCCGTCATCTCCTCCATGAACACCAAGGCATTCCAATTCTTTAGCTTGTCAAAAACATCTGTCTTCTGCTTCAGAACCTGCATTCTCCTTCTACATATGTGACTAAGCCTATGAAGTCACATCTCTGCAACAGAAGGTGAATCAACAATATAAGTAGATAGATAAAGGATACCTAATTTCTTACCACCATCTAATTCAAGTGTATCCGCTGTGAGAGTTGCAGTACATCTCTCATCACCCAAATTTCCTGAAGAAATTAGACTCATCTCCAAGACTGGTACCTGCATGACTTCCTTCAACCACTGTGTGTCGTCCATCTGCAATTTCAGCTTCACTTCCCCTTTGCCAATTCTTTGGCAAGGCTCACCAGCTCCTCTCCCTGGGGCTGCATGGAAAGAGGCAACATAATCTGTTATCCAAGATTCAACTTTATCCAAGAAACCTCCCAAAGCATCCTATGCAACAACACCTGCAACATCTGCATCTTCAGTTCCTTCATGCTGATCTGCTACCAACCAACAATATCTTTTTCTCTGCTCTTTCTTTCCATCAATCAGACCATTCGTGCTATTCAGTTTCTCCATTCGTAGCTTACTTCCTTCTACCATTGCTATACTCCCACTCAATCAGAAACCCCTGTGAGCAACCTGTAATCAACAAACACTACCAGATCTGAAACCACCTGTTAGTAACCCAACCTAAAGCTCTGATACTACGTGTTAGGGAAACCCCAAAACAATAAACATGCTCCAATCCCTACTGAGTCAGGATCTTGCTCTACCAATTAGAACACATGTGATTACTTCTTGTATTAGCAACTAAACATGGAAATATACCAGAATCAATAAGTAACTAGAAATATGAAACAACACAGGAATTAAGAGACAATACACAATTGAATTATATACATGGAAGAATATACAATAAGGAAGATGCCACTTCTTCCTCCACCTCAAAGGTTCGCCACACTTCAAGACCTTCTTCCCTCTCTCTCTCGGTCCCAACAATCAACTCCAATACAGAATTGATGTTCACCTCTCCAACCAATCAGTAACACGCTACCAGTTCACCAAGTACACAATTGTACTCCAAGTAGATCCCCTGCTCTCTGCTACCTGGAAATCACTAGACCTTACTCACCATGTAGACATCTCTACACCCCAGAAGAACCCTTGTCCTTGCCTCACCAAGTCCTTATGATTCTTCAACCAGTACTCTAGTGGATCAGCTCCTTGACCTTGCAGACCTTGCAACTCTCCCTGATCATACACACTCAGCACCCCTTTGGAACTAGGAGGAGCTACACTAGCTCTCTCTAAAAGCTCTATGGCTTTCTAGCACACACCCATTACAATACAGCCCATGAGTCCATATATAGATCTCATGCTTACAATAATTAGACTAACCTAATTACAATAACTAGACTCGCAACTCAAGACTACGACTAGCCTTCAACATGCAAACTAACAGTCTCAAAATAGACACTCCCAGATTCGTCATGCAAACTGCATGTTCTTGCACAGGCTGCCGACGTCGGCACCTCCATGACCGATGTCAGTCGACTGGTAATCGACGTCGATTGCTTCCTCTTGCTATCTGACCGACATCGACTGATCAGACTGCCGCCATTTCTCCTGCAACTGATTCTGCAACACTGCATCCTCCGTAACTTCCTCTGTTTGCATCCTGGTGAAGCTTTTAGCTCCACAACCTAACAAGCATGATGTTGTCTTTACTTGGATTTATATAATATATCATCAACATAATCCTCAACTATATGGTGAATTAAATCATGAAATATATGTCATAGTACATTGATATGTGGATTTGGCCTTTTTTAATCTGAAAAGCATGACAATATAACAAAATGTGCCCCAGGGTGTTGTAAAAGATGTTTTTTCTTGATCTTCTTCAGTGATCTTGATTTGGTTGTATCCAATGAAACCATCCATGAATGATAAAATTTCATACCCGACTATAGAATCAATGATCATGTTGATATTAGGCAAAGGTAAATCATCTTTTAGGCATGCTTTATTTAAATCTTGAGAATTAGAACAACACTGAATCTGTTTGTTAGGTTTGACTATAGGGACTATGTTGGAAATCCATTGAAGGTGTGCTATTGATCGAATGAAGCCAACATCTAAGAGGCATTGGATTTTGTCTTTGACTAAGAGAGCTACCTTGGGATGCATTTTGTGAATTTTTCAATTAACTAGTTTAACATTTGGGTATAAGGGAATTTGATGGAAAATGATAGATGTATCAATTCCTAGCATATCTGAGTAAGACAAAGAAAAATGTTTTGGGAAATCTATTAAATTTTAATGGATATATATACCTTCTTCCTTTTGGAGGCTGGTAGTTAATAAGATAATGTAGGGATCTTGATCAGTTTTGAAGTTAAAATTTATGGTTTCTTCATTAAGTAATGTGAAATGATCAAGTGTGTAAGGAGTGGTAGGGATAGTATCATTTGAATTAATTGATATGTCTTGGGTTGAGTTTAGTCTTTGTCCAAAATATGCATGGGTAGTTATTTGATGAGGAAATCTATTTTTATGATAATAAGATGGGAGGTCCTCATATGCTCCAAGAAATTGTAGGAGGGGTTCATCATGGGAAAATTTATCTAATGTGAACATGTGTTACGAAGATGTGTCATCAATGAGATCGAGGTAGATTAATGATAATGTTGAAGTATGATTAATGGTTTAATTTACTGACGTAATATGTGGACAAAACATGATATGCTTTGAGGAGGTAGTAGAGGGTTTACTATGAGGATAGGTAAACTAATATCCTAGCCCTTATGTTCCATGTTGTGTAGATGCCTCGACAGGATTGATGATTCTTTATTCAAAATTTCCAAGGCCTTTGCCATGATATCCCTTTTTATTAAGGAATTTAAGTGTAAAAGGTGAGGTGAACTAGTGCTTTGGTATCGGTGCTATTACAAAATTTTGAGTTTGTTTATGTGTTACATGGTTTAGGGGTATATTGTGAATAATGGGTTGCATAGGTAAATAGCCAGGATTAAAGTGCAAACTATAGTTTTGTGGTGTGTTAGTAACTTGATAGTATTTAAAATGTTTGTTATCAAATGGGCATGTGTATATGTAGCCTTTGTGACTAAATTTGAGATAGGTATGGAGTGTATAAGGGACTGCATGCATATCATGAATCTAAGGATGACCAAGTAATAAATTATAGTTGAGGTCATTTGGCATGACTTGTCAAGTAGTTGGTAGTGTCTTAGGCCTTAATGTGAGATTAAGTGTTATTTGACCCATGAAGTTTTAAGGAATGTTGTCAAAACCTTTGATGTTCATATCAGAATGATCTAGATCATGAGGTTGTATATTAAGATGTTTAAAAAAGGAAATGTTGTAGATGTTGAGTCCTAAACCATTATCGACTAACACTCATGTTGCCTCTGCATCATTGATTTATGATTTAATATATAGAGGGAGGTGTTGTGCAATGATGTGTTGTGGGGGTAAATCCAATTTCACAAAGGAAATATGTTCTTCAGTCCATTGCATTGTGTTGAGGATTGATGCAACATAAGTTGGTTCAACTGAAATGGGAACTCTGGTATTATGAAGGGTTGTATATGACACATCTTTGTAAATATTAGATTGTTGAAGGAGTTTGAGAATGAAAATTGTGTTTGAAGGGATGCTATTCTGAGTGAGAAAGCTATAGCCATGGGTGTAATCAACCTACCTATCTTCATAAACTTGGGTGATAGTGTGGACCACCTGATCTACTATAGGCATAGGCTGGTAGTAGGTGCGGGAGAAGAGATAGATGCACCAAGTTTGAAGGAAGGAGGGATGGATGTAACCACTAGTGTTTATTAGTGTCTATTAATGATAGGGATATACTCAAAAATAGCCAATGAGTTATATACATTGAGGCAAAAAGCATGAACATAGAGTGAAATACATGTAATTTGGGTGATTATTTGTGCAAAGATGTACTTATAAATAATAATCCGTATGCAATATAACAAGTAAGAGATAGATAATGTGACATTGTGCATGAATGCATAGAAATTTTTGATATGCAACATAACATTTTATGTGTGTTTAGTATGATAAATCTAGAGACTTTTCCATCTGATAAATAGAAAGTAAAGGATAGAGAACATGATTTTGTGCTTGAATGTATACAAATATTTAACTTGTAACATAATATTTCTAACATGTTTAACATGATAAACTTAAAAAAATTTCCATATGAGAGATAGAAAGTATGCAAAAGGAATATTTAAATCTTGTGTAATTTTAGCAATATATCTTGTAATATCATCCCTTATTATGAAAATAAAAAATGAAATGTAAAGGATGAAAGTTTGTAATAACATATGATAGGTTTCATCATTCATGTACATGATAGGGCCTATTATGGTTTATTTATTATTTGCAAGAAATGTAAGAAAATTTTCTCAATAAATGAGAAACATTTTTACAATTTGAGTATGGATGTAAGGTGATACCTCAAGAAGCAAATAGGAGCTAGTATATGCAAATCGATATTTTTCAAAAATATTTCTAAAATTTGAAGTGATTTTCTGATTTTAATATACAACTAAAAATTCAAAAAATTATAGGAAAAACTATTGGGATCTAGTTGATGCAAATAGGGTTTGAAATAAATTTATTTTAAAATTTACTATAAAATTTTAAAATTCGAGAGGAATTTTTGATTTAATATTCAAGAAAAAATTCAAAAATTTATAAGAAAAATCAGCTAGAAATTTACCCTAGGGTTTCTATGGTTTTTACGTAAAATTCAAAGTAAGTCGGGTTCACCAAAAGATTTATTATTTTTGGGAATAATGGAGCTTTATTCCTATTTAATAAATAGGTTTGAGTAGATAAAATTAGTAAATAACATGCAATTATTAAGACACTGATTTATTTAAACAAGTATTTTTGCTTTTTCTAAAAATAGAAATGAGTGAGATAAAATATGACTTATCTTATTCTAGGTTGTTAAGGCTAAGACAAATTATGATACTAGAGGAACATGACTGGAACACAATAAAGAACTGAGATCTAGAGTTTGTTTCTTGATTGGACATGATTGCTAAAAATAGGACCCCCTGCTATCTAATGTTGTAGTCCTAGTCTTGCCACTATTGTCCAAACTACTCATAAAGATTATTTTTCTATGTTTTGTTCATAGCATCTGTGTGAGCTTGTGTACCAAATTTTAGATCCTCATTGTCAATGGAACTCCCTGTAGAGATGATTATTCATGTGTTTGTGTCTTCTATGCAATTAGATGGAATTTTGACAAATAGGGCAAAGGGGTTAGTGTGTAAAGGATGCATTGGATGCAATTCACACCCCATGTGTGGGCATGTTGTTTATTTACCAATACTTTGAGGAGGGATCAATCTATATGTAGTTCTCCCATTCAAGTGCTTGGTGAAATAGTGTGATGAAAATATGAGTAAATGTGAAATTGGGTGTACTTGAAATGACTAGAGATTGGTGTAAAGGTTTGAATAAGATTGAAATACTATTGGATGGCTATATACAGAGAATAGGGAAGAATGCTTGAGTAGTCTTACTTTTATTCTTGATTCTCTCTTGTAAATCATTGCCAACCCTTCTAAATGGACTTTGAATGGCCTTTTATAAGATATTTAATGATCGTGGGTTAAATGAATTTGTGTTAGGTTGACATGAGTTAGGATAAGGATTTAGAAAAAAAAATCCATTAGAACCAAAAGTACACTTAGACAATAGCACTAAAAACTAGACACCCTGGGTTTTAGCACTCTTATCCAACTTGGGTGCTATTGTCTAGAGGGAATGAGACCTAGGGGGATTGATCTAGGCTTGAGAGAGCTATCTGGGTCTGGAAGGGTTAAGTCTAAAAGGTTGTGGATGATTGGGAATTAGTGAAAGAAAAACTTAAAAGGGTTGTGCAAACAAGTAGGAGTACCTATGGATTGGGTGTCATTATCCATAGTCAAGTAACCAAATTTTGCATTTTATATGACTACAAAACTCAACTAGATTTTCAAGCACATGTCAAAACCAATGTAATTTGTCCAAACTCATCCAAAACCTCTAATGAACAGGCTTTGATACTAGATGAAATAACCCCATTTTTTAAAAGTTATTTATCAAGGTACACAATAGAATGTCAAAATATTCCACCTACAAAATTAATGCAATTTAATATACCTGAACAACTCTACAGAAATTACATTACAACCAACATCCTAATTGTATCAGAAGGGGTAAGGATATAATCAACTAGATTGGAGTTGAGCACATCCAAGAATGACTGGTTATCCCCAATTACTAGATAGGCAATAATATTAGATGGAACTACAATACATGAGCACAAGTCCCAAAAGATTGAACATAAGGGTCCATCTCACTACTTAATAGGTCTTATCACATTATGAGATCAACAAGTGGAGATTTCTAGACCACTTCTAAAGCCAACATGACATAAGTTAAGGGATTTAAAACCCTTTAGGAAAGCACCCAATAGGGACTACTCCATGTCCTACCCCCATAGATTACCATATCATGAACCAAGGTCATTTAGGGGAACATTACACCTTCATTCCATTAGTACATGGAGGCCACACAAACATAGGATAAAACTCCATGGAGAAAGACTTATTCTCAATAGGTTGGATGAGATACAATATGATTAATTTGAGGTAGATAACATCACACACATGAGTATCCTAGTGAATAAGCATACCTTTAGCATTGGAAAACCAATTACTCTTCATGCTACAAGATCAATTGACATTTTATAGGATCACCATGCCATGATACATCCATAGGGGGTCTCACACCTAATGTTACCTAATTATCCCTCCATGTTATTAAATAACAAAGGTGTTTATGCCAATCAAATAGCATGCACAAGACCATGCAAGTTAATTATTTAATTAGTCTAAGACAATGGCTTAAGGGTTTGTTAAGGAAGATTATGATTTATCAACTCATTACCAAGGTGGACTATTTAATCACATAATAAATTGTTAACATTAAAGTTTCCATAGCTTACTAATTCTTATCCTCATTCTGAGATTATTCACCAATCACAAGATTATTTATGTTTTACTAATCACCACATGAGGTATATCAAGAGTTCATTGATAAGGTACACATATACATTTAATCATGCATATCAACTAACCCAATGACTATCTATTCACATAAGATCATCAATGACTATATGTCTAATTTCCCTTAATCAAGGTTTGCACTATAACCAATTGAATTACTAGACTCTTAGAAAATGTGTCATATATTCAAATAACTATAACACAAAAAATGGTATAATTCAAGCTTAATCCATTGCTTAAGAAATATAAATTAGCCTCCTAAATGATATTACAACCAATTCAAAGGAGTGGCATAAGAAACATACAACACAAGATCTCATAAAAATCATTCAAGTAAGTCCACTTGCTATTAATTATTAAGTCAAGTGGAATAATATTAAATAACTAAGAATTGATTTTTATTTCAATGGCCATAAGGTTTCCATCAATATTAGTTGAACCAATAAGACCATAATCATCCACATCTATTTAACAATACAATACTTAAAAGCCTTTCCCAATACTCACACCATGGAAGGTCGTAACTATTTCCACCAGAAAAAAGCTATACACTCATTGAATCAGAAACCTAAGAGAAATTTTATATGAGGTTCCATGTTCCTTAATGTTATACCCCACACTTAGTGTGAATCTTGGGAGGTACCTTTTTGGTTTCCTAAGTAAATAATGGACAACTCCAGATTGTCAATAATAGATCTTACCAACCATGCCCTAAGTAAAGCCATAAAAGTACATCTATTAGGGAGCAATTGAGAGCATGAAATAATAGGTGTAACCTTAGTTCTTGGTCTCCCTTTATCAGTTCTATCTCTTCTATAGAGTTTTAATGGGCATATTATTAGTCATCATGGACTAGCTTGGGATAGAGTGATCTGTATAATGGGCTCCAAGTTACTATTAGGTAAATTAGTGGCTTAAAGCTTTTATATATAGTGATAATGGGTTTAGCCCTCCTTCTAGCACTAGTTTTTGTTCCATCTAAGATGTTAGTCCTATTTGAATTTGTTAGATTAGATTGATTGAGTGAATTTGGGGATAATTAGGGGTCTTTTATCCATTAATTTTATGATTGATGTTAGGGTAATCTAGGGCACATGATGTAAGTATGGGTATATATTAGATAGCATATTTGGAATAGATATCAAATATATGTAATACTACCACTAGAGATATAATACCATTTTTATAACTAACTTACATAACTTATGCGCTCCTAGATAGACAAATTGCAACACAGATAATTTTAGAGCTCCAATTTAGTTAATTTCACCATTTATAAAAATTGGATAGATCATTTCTCATAAATAAACACCAAAAAAGAGGGAGGGTAAGGTAGAAATTAAGTATTATATTCACTTTACTATGAAATACAAATGCTTCCATGATCGTAACATGCATATCTATAGTTACACCATTATATCCTATGTTTCATGATGTTTTAGACTTGAATCACATAGGGAGAGGAAGTCTAAGGAGAAAATACAAATTCACACTTAAAAATCTCATTTAATGAATGAACTATAAGTATTAATATATTTGATTACACACAAGTCCTTACAAACTTTAAATTAAGTGAAAGGAGTCTAAGAACATAACTAAAATAGTAGAAGAACATCTTAAGAATGTATAACATTTTTATGAAATCAAAATTGACAGTCTTATAAAATTAATATTAATACATTAAATCAAAATAAATTGGAATAATTTTAATGCAACAAGACACATTTACTAATAAAATCAATTTTACAATATTATGACAATGCTTATTTACAAATAGAGTCGACCCTCCTAACATATAAAGAACCAATATATGTAGAAGGGAGAGATGGGTCTTTCCTCCAAGAGGAATGATATATCACTCTTGGTCATCATGGCCTAAAATGGAATAAAATCCTAATTTTATAATACTCAATCCTATATAACAGTTAAGATGAAAAATAATTTCATGACCCACTGAGGAGCCTCGAGGAAAGGTATTATGTGGATTGAGTCTTGATGATTTTGGCATGCTCTATTGGCTTGGGAATTATAAGTCAACAAGGTAAAAATTATTAAAGTAAACAAAAGACTCATGAATAAGTGTATTTATTGGAGTTACTATGGATAGGTAGTGTGGGGACAATATTCATCTTTTATCTCTATGACACTATGAATGGCTGACAGGCTTAACACATGGTGCTTTGTAAAATATATTTGACTACATGTTACATATGAAATAAGACAAATGTATATATATATATATATATATATATATATATATATATATATATATATATATATATATATAGGCTTTTTGTTACACTTTTATTTAATTTTACTTATGTATTGAAGTTGAAACAAGTGTCCCAGTAAAATTCCTTAGATCAAGACACTTGCCCATTTATCACTCAATCAGGACCTATACACCTTATCGTAAACTCATGGACCAAAATATATATGGATACCAAGTCATCCTTAAAGTGATTGATATATTATTATATAATTATTGGGAACCATCATCAATAATTTTATTTACTTTGTCTATAGAAAATATGTGGTACCATTTCAATGACTTTGGCCTATTAGTCATCTTGTTGAGTCATATGTGTTTCCATGTGTCTAATTTTCATGAAACTAGTCATTAATTTATTTTTCTTTGGATTTTTGATCATGTCTTTTTATTTAAAGATTGACACATGGTGTGTACTCTCTCTTCCACTTAGTTTAAGCTCATCTTTTAACACCCTAGACAACCTTTAGTAGTGAACAAGTGAGGTGCCTACATGTGGCATGTTCTCATTCTTTCCATTGGTATGTAAACTTTGATGCATGTGTCATTGGAACTTTAGCCATGGTTTAGTGATATGATAACATCTAGCTCAATACTATTAATCTAAGGACTTGGGATCACTATATAATATTTTATTCTATTTGTAGGATGTGATCAGATAATATTTTGGTATGTGGATAACTCTCACTTATCCAGGTACTCAGGGGACCCCATCACTTATGTTTTTATTTGTAGACTCTTGATGATAGGATTATACCATATGGCATGATATCATTTATCCATAGGGTCTTCTATTTTTTATAGTGGGATGATCCATAAGCCTACTTGATATGTCATAGGTGAATGAAATCATGTCATGTGACTTTATCTCATTTATTTGTAGGGTCATTCAGCTTAGAGTTGGTATTATTTTCTATAAGCTTTGAGTAAAAATGATGAGTCATATGTGTTTCTATGTGTCTAATTTTCATGAAACTGGGCATTATTTTATTTGTCTTTGGATTTTTGATAATGTCTTTTTATTCACAGATTGACATATGGTGTGTACTCACTCTTCCACTCAGTTTAAGCTCATATTTTAACATCCTAGACAACCTTTAGTAGTGAACAAATGAGGTTCCTACATGTGGCATGTTCTCATTATTTCCCTTATTATGTAAGATTTAATTCATGTGTCATTGGCACTTTGGTCATGGTTTAGTGATATGATAACATTTGGCTCAATACTATTAATGTAAGGACTTGGGATCAATATATAATATTTTGTTCTATTTGTAGGATGTGATCAGATAGTATGTTGGTATGTGGATAACTCCCACTTATCCAGGTACTTAGGAGACCTCATGACTTATGTTTTTATTTTTAGGCTCTTGATGATTAGGATTATGCTGTATGGCATGATATCATTTATCCATTGGGTATTCTATTTTTGATAGTGGCATGATTCATAAGCCTAGTTGATAAGTCATGGGTGAATGACATCATTTCATGTGACATGATCTCATTTATTTGTAGGGTCATTCACCTTAGAGTTGGTATTATTTTCTACAAGCTTTGAGTAAAAATGATGAGTCATATGTGTTGCCATGTGTCTAATTTTCATGAAAATGGTCATTATTTTATTTGTCTTTGGATTTTTGATCATGTATTTTTATTTGTAGATTGACACATGGTGTGTACTCACTCTTCCACTTAGTTTAAGCTCATATTTGAACATCCTAGACAACCTTTAGTAGTGAACAAGTGAGGTGCCTACATGTGTCATGTTCTCATTATTTCTATTGGTATTTAAGCTTTGATGCATGTGTCATTGGCACTTTGGCCATGGTTTAGTGATATGATAACATTTGGCTCAATACTATTGATCTAAGGACTTGGGATTACTATATAATATTTTGTTCTATTTGTAGGATGTGATCAGATAATATGTTGGTGTGTGGATAACTCTCACTTATCCAGGTACTCAGGGGACCTCATGACTTATGTTTTTATTTATAGGCTCTCGATGATTAGGATTATACCATATGCCATGATATCATTTATCCATAGGGTCTTCTATTTTTGACAGTGGGATGATCCATAAGCCTACTTGATAAGTCATGGGTGAATGAAATCATGTCATGTGACATGATCTCATTTATTTGTAGGGTCATTCACCTTAGAGTTGGCATTATTTTCTACAAGCTTCGAGTAAAAATAATGCTACCATGTGGATGGTCTTCACTTCTTTGGGTGTTCACTTATCTTCAGATTATGTGCATGCTATTATTTTTCATGAATTATTGGCATCATGCCAATTGGAATAATATTTTTTAATATATATGCTTGGGGAGCCTTCATACTTGGGCCTCTACCTATAGAATCTAGATGAGCAGGATCATTCCATGACATGGCATGACATATTTTATTTTGACGGTCATCTATTTTTGGAATTGGGAATTAATATTTTTTTAGATGAGTGGGAATGTGCCAAGTGGCATGATATTATTTATCTAAATGTTCATGGGGTCTCTAACTTAACCTTTTGATTCAAAGAAGTGAGTAACTAGGATGAAGACACATGGAATAATCCTAGTTGCTTTGGTGCTTGAGGAACTTATACTTAAAACATTCTCCATTATAATCCATAGATAAGTGGGATGAATACACACATCTTGATCCTATGAATTAGTGGATCACTAAATAAAAACTTGGTAATTTTAAAATATCCTTCATGGTGAAGCTAGGTGATGACATGTGTAACAGTCCTAGTTCCCAATGAGTTAATCATTGGAATTTAAACATGAAGACTTAGACATTGGTATTTTAATTCATTTCCTCTCTTAAATTTGATGGTTTCTCCTAGTGAAAGAGATACGTGCAGTGATAGTCTATGTGAGGAAATTTCACTAAAATGACTAAGTGTGAAAATCTTTCATACTACATGGGGATCCTTCTGGGGTGGACCGAGTAGGTTTTTGTAAGTGGCCTTATTGGATTTGAACACTTATGCAAAGAAAAAAAACTTGGAAAAATAATTAGCCAAGTTATTCCATAAATCAAATGAAATATTTGATTTGATGAACGTTATAAGACTAAATCCTCACAAAATAATAAAATAACTTAAACAAACAAGACCATTTAAACATTTAAACTCAAAAATCAATTTAATCAATGAATAAAACTAGGAAACATAAGAACATCAAGTCAACATGATTAGTCTAGTAATCAAAATAAGACATCATTTGTCTAAAGGACTTAGATTTAGAAGTTAAGGACTTATTCAAATGATTTAGTTATAACCCCAATTTTTATTGAGCTTCAAGACAATGACTTTTATCTTAGAATTTAGACTAATTCATTTCATAAAAATATTTGTACATGGAACTTAATACAAACAGAGGGCCCTCATTTGAATTCATGAAAATGGGGTGTGTTGGTCACAACAGAGTTCAAGAGGAAAGCTAGTATTACAAAAAGTCAATTTTCATTCAAGAAGCTTTTGAAATATCTTAACTACCATTTAAGAAGTTTTACTAACTTAATATGCTTGGTATCATGATTGGTATAAGATGGAAGGTCTTTGGTTATATATAATGATTGTTTTAGAATGGTGTACTTATATTTTATACAGTTTATGTCATAGTTAAACCATAATATGATTTAAGATATTAAGTGAAATTATTATATTGACCCAAAAAATCAATGTACCATCACCACATTAAGCTATATTAACATTAAATAATATTTTTGACATATTTGTGTTTAATATTAATAGCTATATAAATTTTTTCTCATAAATTAATTAAACTATTAAAATATTCTTTCCTCTCAAAGAATGGTATTCAAGGCAACCTCCTTGATTTGATTAAGTGTATAAAATGTTTGACATATTTGTGTTTAATATTAATAGCTATATAAATTTTTTCTCATAAATTAATTAAAATATTAAAATATTCTTTCCTCTCAAAGAATGGTATTCAAGGCAACCTCCTTGATTTGATTAAGTGTATAAAATGTTGTGACTCATAGTGGTTTATTTTTCCATTGTTGAAAATTTATATTTCCTTGTACATCTTGAAATGTGAACATAAATAAAATCAAAATTTTATTGACTTAATATAAGTAATTAAATGAAGGTGCAATTTAGATGAATCAAAACATATATGGATATGTTTATAACATAAATATTATATTGACTAGAACTAAATTCAAGGTCGATGCTTCACAAAATTGTAATCAATATACCAAGTGAAGGTATATATATACATGTAGATATAAGGAAATTAAATAAGGCAACATTAAATATTTCATGGTTCCCTACAAATACTTATGTATTGTATTGAATATATGTACCATAAAAATTCCACTTGTTGTAGTCGTGTGCATGGTAAATACATGAAAATAAATATGTCAGCATGAACAATTTTAAAAGTCATAATAAAATATCAACACAACACACACTGATGGAGTTGCAATGTACTATCATCACATGTCATACCAATCACCCTATGACACATAACACACTACACCTTATGCAAACAATCACACATAGTAGGAATACTATCCAAAATACTACTATCAATGTGCAAAACATGGACGATGTTGCCTATATCAGTGGGGACCAAAATCATCTATGTAATATTATAATATATAAGTTTGATAAGTAGATTAAATATAATAATATTATAAAATATAATATTATATATTAATAAATTATAATTATATATATATATATATATATATATATATATATATATATATATATATATATATATATATATATATATATATAATTATCATATAATATAATACTAAGTAAACTATAATAATTTATATTATAAATTATAATGTATAAAACATAATACTATAAAAAAAATTATATTATAAGAATATAATATATAGATATTTATATATAATAACATATATTAATTATAAACATATGATAATTATAAAAATTATATATATATATATATATATATATATATATATATATATATATATATATGTATGTATGTATATGTATATAGTTTTAATTGAAGGTTTTGAATTTATGGAGGGAATGTAAATCAAATTTTATTTAATTTGACATTAGATCTATGTATCATCTAATATGTAATCACTTGGTATTAAACTAGTTGTGTTGTAAGTGATATTGTTTATTAAAAATGGTGCTAAATTATTTAAAAACTAAAAACACATTCCTATTTATTCATTTGGAAATACTTACAAAAAAATTATAGATAAAAGTATGCAACACCCACACACACACACACACACACACAGAGTTTTAATTGAAGGTTTTAAATTTATGGAGGGAATTTAAATCAAATTTTATTTAATTTGACATTAAATCTATGTATCAACTAATATGTAATCACTTGGTATTAAACTAGTTGTGTTGTAAGTGATATTGTTTACTAAAAATGGTGCTAAATTATTTAAAAATTAAAAACATATTCCTATTTTTTAATTT
Source organism: Torreya grandis (assembly GCA_037957365.1). Lineage (NCBI taxonomy): Eukaryota > Viridiplantae > Streptophyta > Pinopsida > Cupressales > Taxaceae > Torreya > Torreya grandis. The sequence goes on along the minus strand of JARHVA010004048.1, from coordinate 1,084,844 downwards.
GGAAATACTTACAAAAAAATTATAGATAAAAGTATGCAACACAAATTTAAAAAAATATTTATTTTCCACACTCATTTGTGCACAATTATTTATTAAAAAATAAATCTATTACAAGATTACTTAACATGACAAATTATTTCAAGAAAAGCATAAATTAAAGAATAAAGAATTAAATTTTCATGGAAAATAAGTAATAATTTTTTTTAATTTTAAAATAAGACTCTAAAATAATTAAAATATTACTCAAGCAAACAATGCTGACTTACGTTCAAGACAAGGTTAACATGCAAGAAGCTTTGCTCAACAAGTCATGAAATCATGAAACATACTCAATTATGGCATCCCAAATTAATTATAAAATTTTAATTAAATTAAATACACATTACTTTAAATAACATAATATAAAAAATTATACACCTCCTCTTTAGAACTTATTTATGTACTCATATAGTGAACTACATTAATTGACAACTCCAATTACTTTCTAGGAAAACCCTAAAAAGTGTTCAAAATCAATCAAATAAATAGTTTAATAAATAAACAAATTAAATAAAATTATTAAAAAAATACAACATAAAATAAACTAAATATAATATCAATAACCAAGTTCCCAAATTTGTATGGTACTCAACATTGCTCCCTTCGACGCAAAGAGGTGAAATGCCTATCATCTCCTTATGTTTTCCATGAATTTGCTTGTGCAATTCATTGGTAATAATGTTATAAAATTGATATTCAATTCTCATATATTGAACTAATTTTTTTTATCATTGAACATTTTTCTAAAAAAAATGATGTTTGAGTTCAATGTGCTTAGTTTTAGCATGAAAAAATAGATTCTTAGATAATTGTATTACCCCAATGTTAAAAAAAAAAATTATGTTAGCTTAAGCTGAGTCTATCTTAAATAAACTAAAATTATATTAAAAAATAATCCTTATGATCAATATTATGTATTGGATTTATATTCAACTTCAACATAGGATAATGCACTGAAGCTTATTTCTTTGAAGACCATAAAACAAACTCACTTCCCAGTGTGAACCAATAACCTCAAGTTTAATTTCTGTCATCGAGAAATCATACCCAATTTGAATACGTGTATTCAATTATAAATAATGAACTTCATGGTATAAAATTAATACCATATCATAAGTACATATTATATATCTAAAAATTCTCTTCAATATTTACAAATGTTTAAGGGACGAATTATTCATTAATATATAAATTAGTGAAATCCCATCATTGTTATCAAGTGTCCTCATAATGAGATACATCAAACCTCCCACCATTATTATAAAATGATTTTAATTAGAAAAAGGACTTCCATCCTCATAATATTTTCTCCGCTTTAAATTAAATGGTATGTGGGCTTCAAATCTTGAATATTGTACTTATTTAATATGTCTTGGGCATATTTGGATGGAAAAATGAATACTTCATTTTATTTATAGACTTGCATGCCAATACATTACTTCATAATTCCAAATTCATCCATCTCAAATTAAAATTTAATATTTTATTTGAATTTACTCAACATCTTCATAGATTTATGTGTAAGATCAAGTCATTTACATAGAGACAAACATATATCACATTAGAATTAGATGTTTATATGTTAAGATTTGATTCATTTATAATTATTATAAATACTTAATATAATAATTTTCAATAAATTATTAAATAATAATCTTGGATATCTTGTTTCAATCCATAAATATCCTTTCTCAGATTATATACCCAAATTTATTTACCCTTTATATCAATTTATCGTGGTTGCCTCATATATTCTTATTATTCAATCAATCCATTTAGAAATGCACTTTTGAAATCAATTTTATATATGTTCCATAATTTATGAGGAACTAGAGAAAAAAATAATCTTATAATATGTTTATGCAAACCCTTATACAAATAGTCTAACTTTTAGCTTATCATCTATTACATCAGTTTTGAATTTGGTATTGTAGACCTAATTTGTACCAATGACATATTTATTCAATGGAGGCTAAACTAAAATCCATGTACTATTCCTCTCAATTTAATCCATCTCTAATTTCATAGCATCAACCCATTCTTTCTTTAATAATGTTTTGCATAACTTCAAGGTTTACTAGCCATAGACTAGAATGTAAACATATAATATATTTTATTATAAACTTCATAGTCAACTCCATATGTTTATGCAAACCCTTTTACAAATAGTCTAACGTTTAGCTTATCATCTATTACATCAATTTTGAATTTGGTATTGTAGACCTAATTTGTACCAATGACATATTTATTCAATGGAGGCTAAACTAAAATCCATGTACTACTCCTCTCAATTTAATCCATCTCTAATTTAATAGCATGAACCCATTCTTTCTTTAATAATTTTTTGTATAACTTCAAGGTTTACTAGCCATAGACTAGAATGTAAACATATAATATATTTTATTATAAACTTCATAAAAAAATTACATTCATGATGATAAAACCATGTAATAATCATTTCATCATTATGATCCAACATTTGAGTGGCTCTATATCGATTCAACAAATGCTTCTTCTTCCTTGGAGTTGATGAAGATAGATAACTAGTCTCTTTTAAAGAACTAGTATTATTTATTATTGATTTAAAAATATGTGTAGGACTTTGTGAGCACTCAAAATAAAATTCATGAGGTAGTTCCCTTAAATAATTACCTATATAGCTATATTATAATAATAAACATACACCTCATTTTAAAAAAAATACTATCCCTAGAAATAATTGTTGATATACTAGTAGGATTATAATATTTGTATGATTTTATTTCTTATCTATATCCTGTGAAATTATTACCAATACTCCTAGGATCTAGATTTAAATAAAAATAAAAATAATTTATTTCACTCTTTATTTTTGTTTTAATGATTTTAATATTTCTCAAGTTCTTTCAACTTGCATGAAGTTTCCATATCCTTATTAAACTTGACTTTTGAAAGAGTCATCTAACTTATTGAAACCATCTTTGTGATTTGTCATGTGATTTGAGAAACCTAAATAAAAAAACCATATATTATTTAATTCTTATATCCCTATATTACATGTGATAAAATAATATGATTCCTCCTTAACATTATTATGTTTAGATTGAAAACCTTCCTTTTCATTCTCTTGATTAGCTCGATTCTTATCAACTAGTATATTATAATATTTTATCATGTATCATGGTTTTTTGTAGTAATGAAAAGTATTTATTAATATTACATGTAAATTTAGATTGAAGGTTTCCATTTAAGTTTTTTTTTTTTTTTGAACTCCCCTAACTATTATTGTTTCTATTTGGTCTTGAAACATTTGCCTTGGTTTCAAATACATGTTCTTGATCTCTTGTGTATATTATCATATTATCTTAATTAAACAAGAGAGAACCAACTAAATCATCAAAAAAAAAAAAATATTTCATGTGCTTACACTCTTTAAAAATGCTCAAAATATGTAACCATAATTTATTTAAATATATCAAAATATTTATTACTATAACACAATCTTGGATACTTTCTGTAAAATCCCTAATTGTATGATCTAAGTCATTTACCCTTATGTAATAATATCTAACTCCTTCATAATATGACATTATCAAATTCTCAAAATTCATTATAGTATTTTTATTTTTAATTATCTTACCTTAATATACTATTGATATGAAATTTCAAAGGTATTACATGCCTCATGAGAGTTCTTATATCTTATAATTATTGGATAAATGTTCGATTCTATGATACTTTAAAGATAAGAAAAAGCTTGTCCACCCATTTCCTCATATATTTTTATTATTTTTGATGTTGGTTCAAGGTGTTCCAGTATTTAGGTGGAGTTTACTCATGGAGAGCATTCTCCCAAACTCATTTTCATTAAATAATTATATGCAATCGATCTTTCTAATATTTAATGTTGTCACTTTTGAAAATAGAAATATTCATAAAATAAGAATTCACTAAAGCCTTTGATTATTCTAATAATGATATGAAACCATTTATAACCACATTTTAATTTGCTAATAATACTAAATTAAATTTTTTAATGTATGGATGGAGTGAAAATTAGTTTTAGTTTAATAAAAAATTGAATCTATGAATGAACTAGTTGTGTTATGTGTTAGATTATTGACAAAAAATATACTGAATAAATTTAAAACAAAAAAAATGTGATTTATGATATTAATTTGTGAATATATATATATATATATATATATATATATATATATATATATATATATATATATATATATATATATATATATATATATATGCAACATCATGTATAAAATTTATTATTATCTAAACTCCTTTGTGCACATTTTTTTAATTAATAAATAAAGCTAAAATAAGCATCTTACAAGATAACTTGAATGATTGTAAGTTATTTAGAAAATAGTAAAAAGTAAAGAAAATAAACAAATTTAATTGAAAAAAAATTAAACTATAATTAGAATTATAAAATTAAACTCTAAGAAGACTAAAATAAGACTAAAACAAACAAGGTTGACTTACAATTGGGACAAGGTTAACATGCAAGAAGCTTTGCTCAACAAGTCATCAAAACATGCAACCTACTCAATTCTTACATTGTAATTATCTATAAAATAGTAAATAAATAATTTGGACTTTAATTTTATTGAAATAACACTAAAAATTCATCTCACATTTTTGAAACTCATTTGAATACTAAGATAGTGAACAAAAGTTAACTATTAGCTATAGCTATTTTTTAGTAAATTCTGAAAAAGTGTCTAAAATTTATAAAACAGATAAGTTATGACATAAATGAATTAACTAACACTCCTAAACACATTATAAACTAAATATAATATCAATAATTGAGTTCTCAAATTTGCATCATACTCAACATTTATATTATGATATATACTTATAATTAATGTATTATAACTATAAATATAATAACTTGGGAAATTAATTAAGAACTTAAAGTCCTAATTGCAAACCAATTACCATCTAATAAGATAAAATTATTAATTTGTGTGTGTAATTAATAATAATATATTAATTACAAACCACATTCAAATAGATTTGGCATGGACTAAATGATTGACAATTCATATCAAGAGGATAAACAAGGTTTGGTACTATAGACAAACCAATTTTAATTTATTTTAATAATGCCAAAAAATGTGATTTATTTATTTACAAGCAATAAACCACATTTGAATTCCACCTATTAAGAAATATCAAAATACATTAGACTTATAAGTTTCAAAGGTATCTACACATTTTATTTTTTTGTTTTTTAACCTTAAATCAGATTTGAAAAAGGTTTAAATATTTATATCATTCTAATTATTCCATTTAAGACATTGTCTAGCTCTTTTTAGTACCTACATAGTAGGTAATACTGGAATCACCTAAAAAATAATTTTGAATTGGAAGAAATAATGAATAATAGGAATAAAATATTTATCTATAAATTTTAGTCTAGACATTATGTTGACAATATGCATGATATATTAAATATCAAAGAAATTAATTTATTTTTATCTCATTTGTTTAAATTTAATGATGTGACAAATATCTTGGGGAAAATAGTTTTTTTTTAGTTAAGAAAATTAACAAAATAGACATTATCCAATCATAAATGAGAATTAGAAATCGACTATTTTGAAAATAGTTTTCACAGGGTTCTAGGAATTAAATATAATACACAAGTAGCTAGATTTGTTGATCTTAACAATCAATGCTCACCCACTATACTTATAACCTTTTATTTGGCATTGGTTTGATAACTACGCTGCCAATTTATGGTGTGATAGGTTACAATCTATAAGAGGTAGTTGTGGGTTCTCCACATTAGGTATTAGTGCTTTTATGATTTCCCCACCAGAAGTTACAAACAAATTTAATTGTCCTAAAACAAGATTTAAAACACACATTAGTTACCTAGTTTTTATAGTGTTTGTGAGATTTTGTATCTATTCACAATGGTGGGTTGATCTAGCTAAACTGTAAGTTATGATTATTTTTGGTTTTTTATCACAAAATAATATTAATTTAATACATGTGTTTATTTAGCATAATCTTTTTTCTTTTATGTGGCCTTCCATTTTTAGACTTAATTTTCTAATTTCCCCTACTTATTATGTCTAATCACTGACCTGCATTTATAACTAATTTTTAGGGATTTTTTAATTTTTCATTAGAAGGATTTGAGTACATGACACTATGTTGTGATTGATTTAGCTAATTTTATTGAGATCAAGGGTAGGTGTTATATTGATCTTGGTAATTTTTATCTCACAATATTCAAGATAAAATGGATTTCTACATTTAGATCCTTCATGTTTTGGGAAGTTTTCCTAAGGGGTTATAGTAGTCATGATGCTGTGGGGAAGGGTATTTTACCTCTTCAAATTTATGGTTGGGTGTGTGAAAGTATCCATGATTTGTTGAATGTGTTAGTGTTTCCAAATTAATATCTATAAGTTAAAGTTATTCCATTTCTATATAACCTTTCATATTTTTTTTGGTAAACTTTAGAAGATGTTCTATTTTTAGTCATAAATCTCATGTGCTAAATTTGCTTCTATTTATAAATGATCACACTTTAAACTTTGATAATTAATAACATAGTTGTTTCTAAAAACTTAGCCTAATATCATAATGAAGAGGATAAGATTTATAAAAAAAAAACATGTTCAAATGTTAACCCATGATTATAAGTATATTCACACTTGGAAAGGCAATCCAAACTATTCCCACCATCTAAGGATTACAACTAATGACATAAGGAATTGCCCTATTCTTAATTAGAAAAGGACATGGTTGCAAATGGTTAAAACTTGGTAAACATTTTTTTACATACCCTTAACCCTGCCCTACATCTAAAATCCTCCCTAAATCTAAATAAACATGCTAAAAAATACTAAAATATTAATTGTGTCACCTCTACATACCTTAGATTGGATCCTAATAAACCTATCATCAAAATCAAAGGGAGTTTCTAATGTTTGTAGTAGCAGGTTTTGAGTTTCATTACTCATCATGGTTATTCCTATTCCAACTAGGCTATATGTCCCATTACACTAAACCAAATGTTGACAATCAAACCAATAAAAAGGACATATTGCTACACATATTAGATTGTTGAAAGACTATAGAGATCTATAGAGTCACAATATCTTTTAATTGAGACTTTATATAGACATTCCACCACACCATATCAAAACCCAAATTGAAAACACACTATGAAGTGATGTTTTAGATTGATACAGTAGGTGGGAAAAATAATAACCATTGATATGTTGATTTATTAGTGTGTAACAAATCCCATCATAAATATAAGTTATGTTAAATATCTTATAACTTAATCGATATCACATAGATAAAAGCCATGAGAGATGAATGGTACTCAATTAAATCCCATCATAAAGTTATATTATTATATTATATTGCAAATTGAATAATATTAACTAAAAAATAATGATAAGACATTATTAATGCAAAACTATATCCAATCATAAAGATGGGCCTCTATATTATATAGCTTCTAAATTGAATATCATCACATAGAGAACCAAAAGATAGATGATTGGCCCATAACAAAACCCAATCATAAAGATATGCTACTATATCAAACACTTTATTAAATATCTTATAAATTAAATAATAACACAAAAAAACCCACATGAGATGATTAATCTGAAACATATACAATCATATGGAGATACGACTAACTTGAACATTTTGTTAAATAGATTGTAAATTAAACAATATCACAAAAAACTTCCACCACAAGAGAGATGATTGAAACACAAAAAAATCCAATTAGAAAGATATGTCATTGTGTTAAAATAGATTGTAAATTTGTTTATGTGTCATTATCCATAGGGATTCTAATAAAATGAATGACCATAGGAATACAATGCACATAATTATTTTGATATGGTGAAAATTTTCAAAACAAAGTTCTTACAAGGTATCCAAACATACTAGTTGCAGTGCACCATGCCTTAGATATGTATCGTTAGATATGACTTATATTTTAGCTACTTGAGAAAGAATGCATTGAAACATTTATTTCCATTGGTTTTGAGATTCTACCATAATTAAATTAATGATATATTTTAGTGATTAATATATCCAAGTGCAATTTCTAATTTCCATATTCATTTTTGAATCTATGACTCATATAGGAGGGGGTGCATCTGATCAATTTTTAGTATAATAAATGCGATGAAATGGGATGGTATTACTAAAAATTTAATATCAAAATATAGGTGTCATCTAGTGTAATCAACGTATCTTTTCAGAATCCTCTACTAGCTTGAAACCTACAACACCTTTAAAATGGATGTTATAATACAATCAAATATGAAAAATGTGGACCTTAGTGAATGAGGACAACAACTAACAAAAATAAATAAATAATAATATCATAAAATACATAACCGTTGAAGTCTTTCTTGTAGTTTATATATAAAGGATTAATGTTCTTGAGGAGGGGTAGTAGATAACATTGTGAAAATTAAAATGTGATTAAAATGTCTTTTTTTATAGGGTAAATATTCTTGACCAGAGTTATGAATTTCGAGAATATTTTTTAATTAGATTTATGAATCAATTATGGGTTATAAATAGGGACTGGAGGAATAATCATTAAAATGTCTCTTATAAATAAATACTCTTACATCCGAATTCAAATAAAAGAACAATAAAATATAATAAAATAACATTTACTAACAATGTATATTGAATTCAGATCAGGTAAACTTTTAAAACAAGCTAATAATACTTTCATAGTACTTGTTCCTAAAAATTCATAGCCCACACACCTTACGAATTTCAGACCTATTAGACTATGTAACACTATTTATAAGATCTGCACTAAAGTTCTAGTTATGAGGATTCAACCTTTATTGGACAAAATTATTTACCCTGCACAAAAAGGCTTTGTCCCAGGTAGGTAGATTCTTGATGTTGTGATCACCGTACATGAGACTATTCACTCCATGAATAAGAGCAGAATCCCTAGTATGGCTCTTAAGCTAGATATTTCTAAAGCATATGATAGGGTTTCATGGACTCTTCTGTTCCAAGTCATCAAAAAATTTGGGTTTAATGATAAAATGTCTCGCTTGCTATGGAACGTTGTCTCTTCTGCAAAATTTTTAGTTTTGGATAATGGGGTCCCTAGAGGGTTTTTATCTTCTTTGAGAGGAATCTGCCAGGGGGACCCTCTCTCCTCTTATTCATCATAATGGCGAAGGCATTGGCAAGATACATACAAGCAGATATAGCCTCTAAAAATTTAGTGGGCATCAAACCTGCCTCCTTCCTTTATCCTATGGCGGTGCAGTAGTTTATGGATGATACCATCCTTTTTCTCATCTCCTCGGTGATTGAAGCTAGAAGATAGAAGAATATTTTAAATAATTACGCCATAGAGTCTAGGCAAAGCATAAATCTCTAAAAAATCAATTTGTATTTCTTCAATACTCCTAATGACCTTAGACAAATAATCATTGATATACTTGAATGTGTTGAAGCGGTTCTACCAGCTACCTATCTAGGTCTCCCCCTAATGGTCAAAGAGGTATCTCCTAGTTTTTAGAATGGAATTTTGGAAAGAACTCAGAAGAAACTTCTTGGTTGGAAAGGGAAACTCCTCAATAGTGCTGGCAAACTGCAGCTTCTTCGGGCCTCTCTGTAAGGGATTCCTACCTACTTCCTGTCTCTCTTTAAAATTCCTACGTATTTTGCTAACAAATTGGAATAGATTCAAAGAAAATTCTTATGGATGGGGTTGGAAGATAAACAAAGAATGTCTTTAGTCAGATGGGAAAAAGTGTGTCTTCCAAAATCACATGGTGGCCTCAATATTAGGTCTATCAGGAACATGAACAAAGCCCTTCTCTCAAAAATTAATTGGAACCTGATCCATAAAAATAATGATTGGGGGAAATAATGTATGCCAAATATATGCATAGCACTGATGGTTCCAACTTTCTTCAACAGATGGGGTTACCCCAGGGATTTGTGATATAGAATAAAATGCTAAAAAATAGAAGCCTTCTTAAGCAAGGAATTAGATGAAAACTAGGAAATGGTTGGCATATTAAATTTTGGGATGATATTTGGTTAAAGGACAAGGCTCTAATCACACAAGAAAATTATAGAGAAATTGCTAACATTGCTACTCAAGTTTTTGGAGATAGAGTCAGTGATTACATGGATAATAACAATGGTATGCGGAGCTAAAAAAATCTATTGGATTGTTGGGATCATCGGCCTGAGCTTTTCCTGAGAGTTTGGGAGATTCAACAATTGATTCAAGGGACCAGAATCCCTCTCTTCCCTAGTGAAGATGAGCAATATTGGTGGCTGGATAAGAATGGATGGTTTTTTGTCAAATCTACTTACCATTTGCTGATTCTTGAGGCTCATAATAAAGACTTATAGAAAAAGGTTTAGAATTATAAACTTATACAAAAAAGTAACATGTTTTGGTGGGCTGCGGCTCATAACAAAATATTAACACATGACAACCTTCAAAAGAGAGGGTTTACCCTGTTCAATAGATGTTTTTTGTGTGGTTCAAAAGAGGAAACAATTTCACACCTTTTCATTCACTGTGATTTTGCCTAGAATTATGGGGCATAATTCTAAATAACTTTGGTATTGAATGGGTCTATAACTCTGACCTTAAGGAAGTAATTCTCAGCTAGAATCCCACCTTTACACATCCCTAGCTTATGGAATTATGGAATCAAACTCTACCTTGTTTGAGTTGGATTTTATGAAAAGAGCGCAACCACAAAATTTTCAGGGACACTACTAGAAATGCATCTCATGTGTTTCATTCTTTTGTTAAGAATCTTATGGAAAGTGTCACCACTACCCATATTCATTCTACAGAGAAAACCCTAACTAAAGTTGAAAATCAAATTATAGCTAAATGGAAGGTTTTAAACCATATCCTTGATTATAATAACTCTAAAATTATACAAAACTAAATACTAAATGGATTCCCCCAAAGCCTAACTGGATCAAACTCAACTTTGATGGGGCATCCAAGTCTGATGGTAGAGCTAGTGGAAGAGGAATTATAAGAAATGATAAAGGATGGATGATTGATGTCTATGCTGGTGGAATAGGATTCCAGAGCAATAACTATGTAAAAGCAATGGCTCTCTTATGTGGGTTAAAATTGGCTATATCCCTAGGAATAAGGAACTTGAGTATACAGGGAGATTCTAAATTGGTCATCAATGCAATTAATAAAGCATAAAATGTGGAAATTAAGCTAAAAGATATCATTAGGGATATCCAATTTCTTTTGTAAAAGTTTTTTAGAGTGGATATTTCACATATTTATAGAGAGGGAAACAGTGTTGTTGATGCCTGTGCTAATCTTGGTCAGCAATTTTTAGATTGGTGGTTTGGTGCCAAGTTCATATTCCTTTAAACATTAGGGATATTATTCAAAAGGAGATGACTTGTCAAGGATGAGTCAAACTTATGAGAAATATAGCTCTCATGAGTGGTCCATTTGGAGGGGGTCGTCATGGATTTCAGAACTTGATAACTATTGTACTCTTTTGACAATCATTCATGATTTATTGTATCAAGATGTTAAGGCACATGGGTCTCATTATGAATATCATTGAGAAATGATTTCCAAGCATGGGAGTAGCAAATTCCATCTTTGTATGGTATTTTGAATTATGAGCCATCACATTACCATTATGCAAATAGGGAGCAAGGGTTTGTAAACACTTCAAAGTTGAATGTTAAAATTAGGAACTCTATGAGTTTTGTCTGTAAGTCCAAAATAGGAGGAGACTGAATCCGAATAGAACCAATCTCCTACTGTGAGTTCAAATATAATCTATTGGTTTGGCATTATTGTAAAGAAGGGGGGATTAGCCCATACCTAGAAAGGCTCAATGGATTCGATGAAAACTTATCTGAGCAATTTGTGAGGTCTTGGTTAAATACGCGAGTCACTATTGGTGGAATCAATTTTGACATTTATGAAAAGGTGATTGCTATGGCTATAGGAATGTCCATGCAAGGGATAAAGCTTTAAAGGAAAATAAAAATTATGGATCTCTCAAGCTATAAATTGTTCCTGGGAGAAGGCGAAGAACTCATTCCTTATCAAGGAGGATTTGAACATGCTAAACTACCTAAGCCATGGGATGGAGTGTGATTCATCCTCATGAAGTACTTCATGCTCGAAGGATGATTTACTAGGTTCTATAATTACCACCTTCCCCTTTTAAATCACTTCAGGTGAAATTCTCTTATCAGTTTTCCTTTTTACCTGCTCTCCTCTTTAGAACAATTTATCCTTAGGGTGAGAGAAAAAATGTCTAAAAAATTGGATATGAACCCTATTCCCCTACACCAGGGCCTCATTTTCTATTTGTACAATTTTCACCATGCCCTTGAGCTGTCCAAGACTATCAAAATTGAAAGTGGGGATATTTCTTCTAATCCTTTGTCTGGGGATGCTATCGATGAGTCCTGTTTCTCCCCTATTCCTACCAAAACTAAAGAAGTCTCTTTCTCTACCCTAGAAGAGACCCCTATTAACACCCTTGGCTCCTTTACGAGAAAGAAGGGCAAGAAGAGGAAGGTTGATGTAGAGGAAGAGAATATTGGGGGGACCACTATGGGGACCCATAAAAATCTTGATGGGACCATGGGGGCTCAAGGTGGTAAATATTATAAGTCTTCTAAGGTTAATAAGGAGGGATTCTCCTCTAGATTTTGAAGGTTAGAGAGGATTTCTTGTAAACTCACTCTTATGGCCAGGCTTATAGACTATTCATAGAGTGCCTCGGAGGAAGCCACATAGGAGGAAGAGTCAAAGGAATTGGAAGTCCAAGAAATTTTTGAGGACACTAAAGGGAAGTAGGAAACTAGGGAATTTGAGGCTATTGAGGAGGATGGTGCTGGCATTACAGAATCTACTAAAAAAAAGGGGAAAATGTATGTCGAGGAAGCTAGTGAGAAAATTGATAATGAGATTGGTTTGAAATCTGAAATTGATGCCCTGAAGGATTGTATTCAGAAGCTAGAGCAAAATTTCACCATTGGGCTCTAGAATTCTATTCTCCTAAACATGTCTATGCTAAAAGAAGTGGGTAATATTGGGCCTAATGTCAATGAAGAGAATACTGAGAAACTGAATGGTCTTCTCAAATCAATGGTTATGTAAGGAGAGACCTCTCTGACTCTCATCTTTCTATTTCTTGTTAATTTTGTTTGTTGTGTCTGTTGGTACTCTGCTAGTGCCGTCTCTTCTCAAAAGACATATTTTGTTTGATTTCCTTCTTGTCTTCTTTACTTTGTAAGGGTTCAGCCCCTGGTCTGCCGCCTTACTTTATCAAAAATAATATATATTGAATTATGATCATAATAAATAATATGATAATGATTAACATATCATTGAGATATTTTATTCTAAGATTTTATATATTAGGAAAAACTTATTTCTATTCACCCAATAAAATAAATTTATTCAATTTAGAATCAATAAATCAATAATTTATGTAGTCTTTATATCATATTTATATAGGAATTTTTTAATGAATTTCAAGGGTTAGTTGTAACTAGTTTCAAATATTCTTTGATATGTATGTAAGTTTGTCATCTATCTAAAGGTAGAAAAATTTCATATCTAATATAATATTAATAATTAGATAATTTATTTATGATAATTTAGAGTCAAATACCTCCATTTATATTAATGGTGCTTAAAATATTTTTCAAATTATTCTTAGAATGTGAAAAACTAACAAAATATTGTGAATATTATCTTTCTTGATGGACATTTTTTTATGAGTAATGTTTCACTAATACAATTATAAATATATTCCAATAACTTGTCCAAATATCTTATAAAATATCATGTTATAATCCCAAATAATTCCCTAATTCTTAAAAAACTAAAATTACTTCTGGTATCCCCATATATGTGAAGATTAATTGATCCTTGAAATAAATCTCACACAAGAAAATAATAGTTTACTTCTCCCTTCTTTTCCACTTCCATCAATCCCTCTCTCCCCCACCCCACTCCCTCCCCACACATATGGAGAATAAGTTAGATGTATCATCAATAATAACCAATAATAACTTATATTCTTCTTCTTAATCTATGTCAAGGTAAAGCCTATAACAACCTAAAACTATGAACACTTTCTTTAGTTTTAATTTCATCAACCAATCACATTTTTTATTCTCTCACCACATACATTCAATAATTTGCATCACATGTTTATCTTGATGTATAGACACCACACATTTAACCTCATTATTATTGAAGGGAAAACTTTAAATAATATAAAAACAACATGTAGAAACCAAGAATTCTAGATAGGCCATTTGTAAAAAGATTATGAAAATTACTATAGATTTAAATGCCCTACATTATTTTTTTATTGTGTAAGTGCATCATTACTTACATTTTTTAATGTTTATAATGAATTATATTCATCCAAGTTATGGAATTAATCATCAATAAATATTTGAATCAATCTTAATAAACTTTAAATATTGATCATAACATTAATAAGGCTTGTGTTGTGGGGATTTGGTGCATTGTAAATCAGATGATCATTAACTTGTTGCTACGCTTAATTGGAATGCACACTCACAGTCCCATAAACCTATATTGACTATAGAAATCTATATCATTTTAGCAATTATGTTTACAAGATCTGACACTATTTTATCTACCCAATTTTGATCTGGTACTTACATATAATTTTGTTGGGCTATATCACATGAATTCATTATAGTAGCTCAACCTTACCCTAGATCATGTCATTATTACTCTACCTTAGCACTACTTTATGACCCACCATTTTACCCTTACCCTATTTAAAGAGGTAAGAGAAGCCAAAATATGGAATTACTAACCAAAATTTTTAGGAAAAGATTGAACCATCATTTGAAGGAAACTATAACATTCTGAAACTAATATTTTACCGTTATCTAGCTATGTCAACACTTTCATGATATTTAAGTAATGTGACTAATCTTTGTGGTTCTAAATGGAAAAAAAAACAATGTCATTTTATTTACCAGTCCCATACACTCATATGATCTCATGAAAAAAAGGTCAATATCATTTTATTTACTAATGAATCTAAATTTTGATCATAGAAACAGGTACTAAAGTTTCTTCATGACATTTTTTTTCTTTAGAAATTAATTATTGGTATTTTTGGAGGCTAATTTTATTTTAAATTTGTACTTTAGCATGCTCGCGAACCTTACTTTGAATTAGTAGCTTAGGTAATTAATAAAACTAAGAAAATGTTGTAGAATATCTAGAGACAAATCATTTAATAATATTTTCTTCTAGCACAATAATAAAATGGCTATCGCATAAAAATATTTTATAATAATAACATATAAATTAATATTATTATAATAAAACATACTATATAGTTATATATAATATATTAATATTATAATAATTAAAATAATTTTAATATCTATTTTATTGCATATAATATTAATTATATGAAATAGTAACTATGTCAGAGATGTTTTATTGCTAGGTCACAAGAATATATTCATAAGATATTTATCTCTAAATATTTCATAAAATATTCCTTGACTATGGTGAATATTAAAACACACTCATAAGTGTGTCAGTTGATGGGAAATATAAAATAGAAATAATAATCTATGCAGGTAGGAAGGTAGATGTAGACAATGTTGGGTTTAATTATTATGGATTCTTGTAATTTTACATGGTAATGCAAATACCAAAAGGTTTCTAAAAGTAATAAATAAGAAAAATATAGGAATGTGTGATACATCTTTGGTTGGATGACTTGGATACTTTTTCCACATTACTGATTTATTTTATCTGCTACAATTGACCCTTAGATCATAAACTCATAAATGATGTCTCTTAACCATTTATAATAATCATTTGTTACAAACAAATCATGTGGTCGGTTACTTACCTTAATAAATCCTATGAGGAGGTGTCTTTAGATGGATGTCCAAACATCCATTTTTTTTTAATTTTATAAAATAACACAAAAAAATTAAAATTCTCACTAGTAGTCAACATCAATAGATCTTGCAAATGTTCATTTAATCCATGTTGAGGTAGATGTTACACCATTCTCACTTCTATACCATTACTTGTTTAAGGAAACCCTTAATACACTAGAAAAAACATATTGATGACTTCATCAAAATTATGGGTAGAGTGTTGATCAAATTGGAATGGAGTCTTTCATGAAAGATGAATGTTCTCAAATTCCATGTGATGGGATAAGATTTATGTGGCATAGCCTCGTGGATTCCAAATGCATAATATTTTACCACATTTATATCATTTTTGAAATTAAACATATCTACATTAAAATATAACTTATTTCCATGTCAATGTTTACTCCACACATGATGAACTTAACTATGACAGATTTGTTTCTAGCATGGAGTTTAAGTGTCAAACTTAAATGTTATTTAATGTACTTAATGGATGATTTTATTCATTGCCTAATCATGGGCCTTAAGTATTAGTATTAATAATAATATTATTATTTACATATATAATATTTATAAAAATATAATATTATAATATTATATCATATTGTTATACCTTTTTATTATATATAAAAAATATAATATAATATAATATATGCTATTATAGTATCATATTATTATTGTATATTATATAAATAATTAATATATTATATTTTTAATAATTACAAATATATTATACTATATAATATTATAAATTACTATTTAATATATCATTCTTTTGTAATTAGAAAGATATTTTGAAATATTAATATCTATATTTTATTATTATAATATAAAAATAATATACATAGTCGTATATAACATATTAATATGATGATGATGATGATTGATGATAATATTATACTATATAATATTACAAATTACTATCTAATATATCATTCTTTTGTAATTATAAATATATTTTAAAATATTATTATCTATACTATATTATTATAACATAAAAATAATATACATAGTCATATATAACATATTAATATGATGATGATATTATTATTGTTATTGTTGTTGTTGTTGTTGTTATTATTATTATTATTATTATTATTATTATTATTATTATTATTATTATTATTATTATTATTATTATTATTAGTAGTACAATATACTTATCTATATAATATACAATATTTATAAACATGGATTCCATAATTTTAATGTATTTCGCCCACATAAAATATATTACATTGATGATTCAAGTCATACATCAGATATGGAGTCATGTTGTAATCAATTAGCTCTCATGACATCTTAATCCACTATTGACTATAGAAAAAAACTAATCAAATATGATGATATCATATAAGCTTCATAACCCTTTTCAATGGGTCAAGGGCATGTAAAACCACTAGCTACCATGAATCTGAGTTTATTGTATGATATGGGACCTCTAGTGCATGATACCACCTAAAATACCTTTTCATTACCCCTCACCATCACCAATAAGCTCACCTTAAAATTTTCAACATTTCCATGTTTTTTGTGCCTTTTCGCTTCCCTATTAATTCATCTTTTCTCAAACTCATAGTGAAATGAAACATCTTGTCCTTGCTCAACACATTACCACACCTAATGAAGAAATACATAACCTCATTTTTCATTGTAGACTCCCCATACTTATATAAGTATTGTTGATTAACAATCATACATAAAATATAATATGGGATCAAAAAAATACTGAATTATACTCCATTACTTTTCATAACCATGTTTTATGAAAAAAAATTACATCTCTTTTGGCATAACTTAAAAATTAGGGGTAACTACTAATATATATAGTTAATATGTAATTGTAGTAATTGATTTTATTTTAAAATTTATTTTTTTTCAAAAAAAATTAATATTGTATCTTAATTAGAAATAATTTATTTTTTCAAACACTTTCACCTTGGATGAAGCAATTTTGAAACTACTAGAGGTAAATAGAATAAGTAATTTACAGGTTTTACTAGACTTGAGAATGAAAAGCATCTACATCATTAAAAGGATTATTGAGATTAGTTTCATAAATGGTATGATAATATTGAAATGGAGATAACTAACTATTAAAAACCATTAAAACATATCAAAATATAAGGAACACATAAGCCCAAGGGTTATGCCACACAATTCTTAGCCCACTTCTTCAACTCATCTCCCAACAATGGTGTTCTAGACCATTAAATTATTTCATGAAAAAATCCATTCTATAATATATATGTGGGGTAATTTGATCAATATTACACCCATATTTTCTATGAAGTCTTCAATATGTTACTTTTCTGTGTTTAGGTTTATTGAAACAAGTAACAATTTTATATATGTAAAGGACAATTTATTTTTGTCCACATTTTTTAAATATTTGTGTAGGATATGAGTGAGAATGACATAATGTATGCATCAATGTAGAATAGATGTATATTCAATAGATCAATTTAATTTGACCCGTAGTCATAATTTTATTACTTTTATATTTATTTTTTGATATGCAAGTGTTGGTTATTATGTTTTAATACCAAATTTTATGATAATGATAAATTTTGTATTTTTTTTAATCTTGGGATAAGATTATATAGAGGTTCAAAAGATGATATAACCAACAAATGAGGTGAGAACAATCAACCCCTACATCATTTGGAAGCCAAAATTAACATGAAACACAAATAACAAATAAAAGTAAGACTACAAAAAAAAAGTAGATGAGCAATGATAAACATACCAGGATTGGGTATTTCAACTAGTGTACTATAGAAAAAAGGTTTTGACTTTTATTCAATTAATCAAAAATTTAATTTAATTAACATAATAAATCATCTCTTACAGGTTGAGAGTGATCCAATAGACACACAATCTATCTATCACTTAGAAAACCACCTAGTGAAGGAGCTTAATTATTGATGGTTTTGTTTTGCATCACCTTCTTCATATCATTCCTCAAGATTAAACCCAAAATAAAACCATTTTTACATAATAAAATTTATTGGTTTTTGTAATCGAGTGTGTGTGTGTGTGGGTGCATGTGTAAAAACATGTGGTTTGAATAAGGATGAACTAAATGTTGTAGGTTGTATTTTGAAGAACTCATAATTGAATTCAAATTATGTAATTGAATCAAGTCATCTATTTCATTCGTTGCAATGTCATAGATAGAGTAGACAAACAATTCTCTAAAATTTAAAAGCTTGAGTATAAAAACCATATTTTATCTATTGAATTACCATGTTCATTAGAAATATTCCAAGATTCGACATAATTATCTATTTATATGGTACACTAATTATTTAAAAAGTATTATGTGATAAAAGTCTTAATTAAAATGATGTTGATGCTTAATATTTATTTAGATAAAAAAAAGTGGAGGCACTTCACCATAGAATATGCATTTGACATAACAAGAAGGATGTTACAAATTTAAATATAACAAGAGGTAATGTATGTGTACCTCATATTTGAGTTGTATTTAGGTGCCTTATTTATAATGGGAGTATGAGGTGGTCTTGTGCTTTAAGTTAACTTCTAAATAATAAATGAGGTGTTTGGCATTGTACACCTTAGAAAGGATTTTTATTTATTTTTTTCCAATCATATGGTATCCTTTAATTTTTTAGACTTTAACATTACTTGATAACTTCCATATTCATTGCTTCATATAATTTAATGAGAACCTTATGATAAACCAATTTATTTATGACATCATATGGTTCATACATAAACAACTTAGAGACAAATTTAAAGTTTGATGAAATAATAACCTAACTTTACTAAGTCTAAAATGTATTGTTATTTTAATCAAATTAATTGTTAAATAATCCATAAAAATAGGGATTATAATTTTTTTTTAAAACCATTGTTGTGAATTTTAACTTTTTAAATGACTTTTACCCTTAATAGAAAAAGTGATACCATTTTATTATTGTTTCAAGTGGCTTACAAGTGAAATATGAGGGATAGTAAGATGTACACTCTTGGTGTGTGAAATGGGATCTAAACTTATTTTTTATTTAAATTTTCCCTATTACTCTTAATATATAGGGCCAACATTAAGAAACATATGACTCTTAACGGTTGACTAAGACTAAAAAACACTAGTTATATTATTTCCTAACACTTTTAGACGTGTCTATATAGCTAGTATTTTATTTTGGCGTTTCATTTAAAAATTTATCATATTTTGGGGGAAATGTCTCAAATTTTCATGGATCTCAAAAATGTTAATCATGCATAAGATATGTGTTGGACAAGTTGGTTTTTTCGAGCACTATTTTTTTGGATGTTGTTTTGGTTGATTGTGTATGAAAATAATGTTTTATAAACTTGAATTGAGACTCCCCATGATAGTTGCATACGATTGTCAATGTCTAGGAGTGATGGTAAATATTCACATTATATTTTTTAAAGTTTCATTGCACTTTATTAGGTTATAAATTAGATCATAATGGTTAAGTTACTATAAGTCATTCTAAGGCATTGCGTAACATGTAAAATTATGAAAGTTTATCTGAACGTGTTTCATATATTTTCCTAACTATAGATTTATAGATAAAGAGGTGATAATAATGGCATGGTGGTTTTTTGATATAAAATTATGGTGAAAATTCTAATGAATAAATATTCCTTTTTATATAGATGAATGTTACAAAGTGAATTTATTGATAATGGCATGGTTATTCTAAGGAAGGATATGTATAAAAAATCTTATTGATTGTTGAATACACAAAGTCAAGTGTGTGGAATTGTAATATATAGAAATACATTGTATGAATAATACATATCCATGTTACTTGTTTTAGAAATTTAAGAGAGTTGACCTTATATTATAATCGAGAAGGTTACTATGTGGAGTTTTTTACTTGAAATGGTTTTCCTAGGTATAAACATGCATATATGTGTGTTTATATTTATCTTTTATATGTTTGGTTCACATAGTAGAGATCGTATAATACACTAGTTGTAATCTTTGTATAGGTTGGAGTGACTTATGATAAATAGTTTCTTTTATGTAGGAGTTTTGCAGAACAATTTAATGTGAATAAAATGGCTTGAACCATGAGGATACGTTTCTATAAATTGAATGAACAAAATTTTGAGTTATTTAAAGTCAATATGGAAGATATCTCGATAGACATAGATTGATGGAATCATGTAGTGAACATAACACCCACATGAATAAAATAGAAAATGGCAAAAAATTTATAGGAAAGATAGAAGATATGTTAAATTATGTCTATTAAATTTAGTATTACTAAATGTTTCAACTAATAATATTTTGAAAAATATTTTTTATCAGTTGGTAGAATTGTATAGGGCTAAGTCATTAGTAAATAAAATTTTCCTATAAAATATTATTATTTATCATGAATGAATGATGATGATTCGATTGCAAATAACCTAAATGCATTCAACACTATTATAATCATCCATGTTTGTCAAAATGGATGATGAATAAAAGAGGAACACATTTTTTTGATCTTTGCAAGACTCATGGAATAAAATAGTGATGACAATAACTATTAATAATCAAAGATAAAAGTGCAATATGTAATCACAACTCTATTTTAGAGGAGATGGTGCACAAGTTTGTTAAAATATACTATATGAATTATTCCATTACTATATGAGGTATCTCATTATAAATAACAAATTGGAATATTTGAGAAAACACTCTAAGTCTAGAGGAAGTTTCTAAGACTCTGGATAAGTCATTAAAGAAGTTATAGAATTGTGGTAATGTTGAGGTCAACATACCTCCTTTCTGAAAAATAGGGACCCTTATCTTAAATTATGCAAATTTGTACCCTAAATTTGAAAATTCATCTAGTCAAAGTACCATTAGAGTGTTTTGCATATTATCTTTATTTGAACATCATCCACACCTGATTTGGTTGGCATATTTGTTCACAATTATGATTTAATCTTGCCTAAAGTTGCTAACATTTGATATTTATGTTTTAGGTTACAATTCCAATGGAATCCATTTGGAATGGGAAATGTCTTAGGTTCCATATCTTATTATCAATCTGATCTTTTAATAACATTTGGTATGTTGAAAATCAAATTGAAGTCATGAAATCATCTTGAAACCCTCATTCAAATTTTCCTACCTCAGGTCCATTTGAATCAAATTCAAATTTGGCAGGAATAATTTATGCAGGAATGATTTATCATGCCATGGACTTTGTTTAATTTTTATCCTAAGGTTTAGTCATGTTTTTTAACATGACCAAAACTTAGTATAAAGTTTTTATGTTTCATCACTTTATTTTCCTAAGCCCCCTTGGTCCTTTTTATTTCCACATGGTTTAATTAAAAAAAAGGGTCCCTTTTACTATAGACCTAGCCTAAAATCCTTATCCTAAAGTTTATTGTATTTATTAATACAACAAACCTTAGGCTAAAATTATATGTTGTCTTTGATTATTCATGAGGTCCACTTTATTATGTCTCAAAACATAGCTTAAAATGTTTTTTTCTAAGGTTTTACCCGTGTTTATTAATATGAAATAAAACCATTGTCCAAAACGTTATTATATGTTTTTATTTTCATAAACACTAACTTAAATATCATTTTTATTAGTAAGATCAAAGGATGAATGAGATAAATACTGTAATATTATAGTTGAAAATTTAAGGCCCCAAACCTAAGCTAAAGTTTTGAGCATCTTTCAAAGTTCAATGTCATGTATTTTCTTGGGATAGATTGATCTAATGATGCATATCAAGTCAAAACTTCAATAGATCCCCAAGACAAGTGAGAGGGTAACAAGCGTCATAATCTCAGACAAAGAATACTAAAAAACTAATGGCATTTGACCTTATGGATCAAGATCCAACAAAGATAATTTTCTCGGGCAAGGATGATTAAACAGTGCATGATGAACATTTACAAGTCAAAAGCCTTGGGGATGAATGTAGGGATGACATGTGGCATAACTTTGGGCCATAAATTAAAACTTGAGCATCTTTCAAAGATCAATGATATACATATGGTGTAGACATTTTGATCAATAGTCTATAGAGTAGGAGGTATAATTCAACAAATCAAGATCGATGGAGCATGATTGACCCATGTAATAAAAATCAACAATGAAAAATCAATGTTGATATTTAAACAAATCTCAGAGTGAATGCAAAAGTGAAAAGTATCATAACTATGGGTATTGTATCAAGAAGCAAATATCATTTGAGTTTTCAAATCAAGATCGACGACCTGCATTGATCTGGGTTAGGATGATCCAACTATGCGAGATCAAAGTAGAATTTTCAAAATGCAATGGTAAATTACGAAAGATGAATGAGCACAATTACATGAAAATTCCACATGGATTCCATGTGTTGCCACATCAAATCCATGTAAGTATAATATTCCAACTTTAATATCTTATAGACCTGAGAAATGTAAGGGCATAACTACATAGTCTAATTGGGATCTAATCAATAATGCTTGTGCAAATTCATATAGATGCTACCATTAGAGCACTATAAAAACCTTTAAGATGACCTTGGTAAGTATAAAAACCCTATTTTGACCCTTTTCTCATTATAATCAATCCAAGGATTTTGAATTATCACTTGTACATTGATAATTTAATCTAGAATTAAACTATAGACCACTACTTAGCAATATAAGCTTGTAGCCATGCTAGCCTAAAAGGGTGTTTCAATGAAATATGTGGAGCTCTATCCAACTTTAGATACAAAATAGAGGTTTTTCAAGGACACATAATTTGATTCCATATGGGATAAAAATTGGTTGACCTCATTTTGGACCAATAGTCCATCACAATAGGAGAACATGTTTATAAGGGGGGTCTACTATAATGATCAAGGGCATATTACAATAGAAAAAAGATTAGAAGAGACTACCATCTAATCAAATTCGGAAAACATATTCAAGCTACATCAAGACACCATGACTAACTTATTCAATTCTAGTTAGTCATAACTAAATAAGAAACAATAATTAGGCTAAATTCCATGGCTACAGGCCAAGTTAGCCAATGACAGGTTTCAAGATATCCAGTGAAAGACTTGATCAAATCCTTAACCAATAATAAATTCCATGAATTCAATACCATCAACCTAGCCCATTAAAATATGGATATGAGTATATTGGGGGAAAAAATCAAAGCCCTAATTAGTTGGTCCAAATAGATGGAGGAAATTTCCAAGGGCCTCAAATAGTAGTAATACAAGATGTTACACATATTGGACAACCTAATAAATTAGCCCACCTCATTTATTCCTTTGATCCTTATCACTGATGAGGAGTTTAGGCATGGAATTTCTCAATTCATGCAGGAGGCGAGGAACCAAGGTCAAGGGAAGATAGGGACTAATAATTAGAATATCATGGACCTACTATTGATATTTGAGGAAAAGATAAGAGATGATGGGAGCATCAAACAGGGTTTGAAGAGAGCCAAGAAAAATCTCAGTAACCTGGGAGACCAAGAAAATATTTGATCATGAGACACATTGTTGGTCTCCAACTGATCAATGAATAACATTATGAAATGAAGATCCTACATGGAAGGTAGAAGACTGCATCAACAAAAAGGGTCCCAAAGTTAGTTGGATCAGGAATACTCTTTTACAACCAACATTGTTTATTTTCTAAATAAAATATTCTTTTTAAAAATCATGTGTAATTTGTAAATAAAATTGCTTATAAGTCAGTCCATTTTTAAATTATCTTATTCTAGAATGTTATAGAAGGAAACTGACTTTGACACTTATGCAATTATCATTAGATGACTAGTAGATGTACCTCATTGAACCTTCTATAAAAATGGGAGTGTCATTTGTAAAAATGGGAGAGATTTTTTGGAGCCAACAACTACTTGTAAATTTGGAGAAAATTAATATAAGGAATTCTATATATCTTGTCCATATTTGCTTTTGTGAATTGATATAATTGTTTCTCTCTCATTTATTTGGTCGCATCTTCAAATTTTAAAGGTTTTTATGAATTATGAATGTGCGCCTTTTAATGCAGAGTTGTTAATTTGGGATAATGCTAGATTAGTTGAAATTTATTAGGTTTACTTCACTTTATTTTCTCTTCTTACATCTGGGCTAATACTATTTACTTACAGGGGTAAAATTCTTAAAGTAGATCTTGTTCTTATTTGCATCTTTTCATACTTTCCTCAGATATTTACCTAAAGTTTGGTAGGATTTGAGGTTATGTTATTTCATATTGCACATTAGATAAATGCATGTTTATATGAAATTGGAAATTATTCATAATGTTTGAAATAAATATTAGTAAAACATCTCTTTTCTACCCTACCCTTCCTTTTACTCTTTTTTTATCAATTCGCCTTAGATTAGTTTCATTGTGAATATTCATCTTAGTTTAGATTTAGACTTAGTTTTGAACATAATTCACTTTAAATAGCATAAATTGGCATCAAAATCAAAGATTAACTATTAATTTATGATGACTCCCAACCACCAACTAATATAATTTATGAAACAGTCAACCTGTTTTACCTCTATTCCATCAAGGATAGTAGGATTATCACAACCATCAACTCATGCAAAGGATTATTTGAATCCAAAAATGAGAAGTGTTTCTTAAACACTATTTATTTATGTAGTGATACACATTTAGGTATCAACAAATTTGGTAGTATAAGGAGGACCAGTTAAATCTTTGAAAATTTGTAACATCTTTCCTAATTTTGGTGAATTATGTTTAAAGGTTGATGTATTCTTTGCATATTTGTGTTTATTTTTGTGTACTTGTGTAAAGATAATTTATTTTAATGTTTTTATACCTATCTTTATGCGTATATAGGAAATGATAGATGTTCTTTGAGGTTGGATGAGTAATTGTGGTAAATATAGATTAAGATCTATGAATCCAAACCATTTGAGGTTAGTAATAGTTGTTTTGTTCAAATATTGATTGATCTTTGAAAATTTGTGTTTATTTAAAATTAAAACATGTAAATATCATTCATATTTATGTGTTTGGACACATTTATGAGCTAATTTAGTTAAAGATTGATGTCCTTTGCCATCTTTTATACATATTTATACAAAATTTGCTTAATGTGCAAGTTTGATCATCATTCATTGTAAATTTAACACTTACAAATTTTATTTCAAATACATTTCAAAGCTCTCAATCTGGAATTTCCAAGGATATGGACCAAGTCACATTCAGAGACAAGGGTTCCCCTTATTTCATTAGTATTAGAGGTATAATCACTGAGATGGGAGGGGGGGTTGAATCAATAAGCCCAGATATTTTGATTTTAATTGCATTCCTTTAAAATATTAATCAATAAGCATATATCAACTTGATCAAGAAGCATTAAAAAGAGAGCTCATACATTCAATTCATACATAGGATCAAACACATAACACAATTCCTATTTGAAACCCTCATTGGGAATAAAACCCACTCTCAAGCTTGCAACACAAATGGACTATCTTATAATAAATTACAAACAAGAGACTAATCAACTCCTTTAGACCAACAAACCTTGATGATATCCTCCTAACTAAAAGTATTTAGTAAAACACCTGTTTCACAAGGAGAAACTGCCCCTAAGTAATACCAAGTCCTTTAGACCCTCCTTTTAACACCTCCACCTTAAAAATGGTTTCCTAAACAACTAATGATGGATCTTTATTTATCTAACCCCTACATAAAATCTATCTATCTCAAACAGGCCTCTCACATAGGCATGCCACTATTTCTCTCCTTCTTCACTCACATTGTCCTCATATGCACACTTAGATCTCTTCATGTATCCTCAAATTTTAAGAGCAATATCCACACATTAAGAACATGACCTACAGGTCATACATATAGTCAACAAACTTTTTTGGTCATTAACTCAACCAACAGGCACAGTACCTATCCTTTGCTTTGCAACACTCACATCCACCTTACACAAGTCTATCTAAAATATCACATTCAAGTCTAGAAACCAACACATTTGGTTTCACTATATATAGAACATCTATGAATTAACAAGACCATAATGTTTCCTTATCAGTCATAATACTGTAATCATAAAATGCAAAATTGGATGACTTAGGCATTTCTAATAGCACCCAACCTATAGGTCCCTCTTTCTTACTCACTTAACCCTTCTCATCTAGACTTTTACTAATTCCCAGTCACCTGTAGTTTCTTAGACTTCACTTTTTGACACCTAGACAACACTTTTGAACCTAGATCCATCCCCCTAGGTCTCGTCTTCCTATGATAATATCACTCAACTTGGACATGGGCACTAAAATTTAGGGGTATCCTATTTCTAGTGTTATTGTCCAAGTTCACTTTAGCCTCAAATGATCAGATTTTCTCAATTCCTTATATTTTTCCCTGTCAGCCTAATACAAGCTCATCTAACCCATAATCATAATTTTCCTTATAAAATAATATTCAATGTCCGTTTAAAAGGGCTGATGCTCATTCACAAGAAATAAGAAAGAATATAAGAAAGTACATTGAAGCACTCCTCCCTATTCTCTACATATAACCTTCCAAGGCCAATTAAAACCTATTCAAGCACTCATTCTAGTCTCTAGTCATCCAAAGTGCATTCCAATTTAGCATCTAGTTGCATACATCACACAATTATACAAAGCACTTCAAGTG
Organism: Torreya grandis; assembly: GCA_037957365.1. NCBI lineage: Eukaryota > Viridiplantae > Streptophyta > Pinopsida > Cupressales > Taxaceae > Torreya > Torreya grandis. Next base: position 1,057,180 of record JARHVA010004048.1, on the reverse strand, counting down.
GTAAAACTACATTGGATTGATCCCTCTTCAGAGTATTGGTATGTAGGCAACATGCCCACACATAGGGTGTGTAGTGCATCCAATGTATCCTTTACACACTAACCCCTTCTCTCTTTCCCATGTTTTCTACTCAAGTTCAAGCACCATGGGCTCCTAAAGGTTTTAAAGATTGAATCAGACACACAACGAGATCTACATAGACCCAAGCTTTGAAATTTCACTACCACGGTGTCACAGGCCTACTAAATATAATTAGTAAAATCCAAATCTCTAGGACAATAGCACCAAAAGTGGATAATAGTACCAAAGTGGACAATAGTACCAAAAAGTGGACTATAATGATAATGAGGGTGTCCTAAGTTTAGTGCTCTTTTCCAATCTATAAATAGAGTTTTGGGCCCTATTTATTATAGTCTGCCATCCCTACACAACCATTTCTAGACCCTACATCATCCATTTCAGCCAAAAATAAGCTAAGTTTGATTTCTTTATGCTTATTATTTTTAGAAAAGGTAAAATACATATCTGTTTACACAAATCATTAGGCTAATTAAGACACATTTATTTACTGATTTACATTTACTCAGACCTTTATTTTCTTAGGAATTAACATCTAATTCTCAAAAAGAATAAAACATTTGAACATGTCTTCAAATTTCCACACAAAAACCCTAGAAACCCTAAGACTAATTATTTTTTATTTTTTGCAATTTTTCCCTATTTTTCGTAAATTAAAAAATATAAAAACTACAAATTAATTGAAATATTTTCAAGAAATTCACCCAAACTCTAGTTTACACATACTAGGTCCTATTTGCATACAAACACTTGCAAATCACTAGGAAAAATATACTACTAATTTTAGAAATATTTTTGGATTTTTACCCAATTTTTCAAAATTAAAACTACAATTTTTCAATAAAAATTTCAAATTATTGCACTAATTATGGAAAAAAAAATTAAAACCCTAGTTACATCAATACATTCTCAATTATTTTCAGTACTTTTTTCATCATTTTCTAAAAATTTAGTTGCATATATAACTAAAAGAAATCGAATTCAAATTCAAAAGTTTATAGTATTTTGCAAATAATAATTTTGAAAAATCCCTAGTGGTATATACTAGCTCTTTTTTGCTTGTTGAGGTATCACCTTACATGTTTTGGAGTCTCATATCCTTTTCATGCTTATTCTAATTCCTTGTTTAGATTATATTATCTTAATATTTTCTACTATTATCCAAGTTGTTTCCTTTATGCCAACTAAATTCCTTGCATCTTTACCTTCATGATGAAGTGCAAAACTTAGTGGCAATCCTCTTGAGTTCACCTAGATTCCTACAACTCAACCATATACCATGGATAAATAACTAATTTAGGTTCCAATCATAAAATCTACATATCCAGATTATACCAATTTCAATTAGGATAATTTTGACAAAGATCAGTATGAAAATAACAATGATGATGTACACACTGATGCTTATGCTCCACCACATTGGAATATTGATCCACTTCCACCCATTATCGATAATGAATTCATACTAAAAAAATATTTGGTTTTACAAAATTTTAGAGAAAGACTTAAGGAATAGCCTATATATCATACACTAATTCTACAATCTATCATGGAAATAAAAAAGGATAAGAAAGTTGAGTCTTCCAGTCATTCATAGCAGTCAGTTACAAATGACACTATGGAGACAACTATGTCTCAACCACCCCTATAGCAGGATAACCTTATTCTATGCCACTAGCTGTAGCTAGTACAACCCTATCTCTTGATGTGGTATCCCTTATGTAAGAGATCTAATTTCTTTAATCCAAGGTGTAACATCTTGAGCAAGGTATGACTATACCTACATAGGTTTTGAATTCTTTCTCTTTTGCATACACTTTTGGCACATCACATTGCTTATACACCCTTGCCACAAGGATTTGTTCAACCCAAGCTTACTCTTTATGATGGCAAGGGTGATCTGGAGACACATTTGAGATATTTTCATGCACCATGTTTGGATTATGTACCTAATGACTGACTACTTACCAAACTCTTTCCATGAATCCTAAAGGATTATGCTCTACAATGGTTTTATATTATACCCAATTAGTTGGTCATAGATTTCAATCCTTTAACAAACATGTTCCTAGCACATTTCAGTATTAACATTGGTGATAAGGTCTCATATAGATAGATTACACAACAGAAACAAAGGTCAAATGAGCCTGTCACACATTATGTTCTTAGATACAAGACTATTCTAGCTAAGTTAACTATCCCCATGGTTGATAAAGAGCTAAATGACATCTTCAAATAGAGCCTTCTACTAACACTACATGAATCCATTATGTTCAAAATATTCTCTTCATTGAGTTATGTCATACACTTAAGGGAAGAGAGCTCAAGTTAATCTCAATGGGCAAACTCAAGTATTCAAGTACTTCATACACAAAAAATAAGAGTAATAGAAAAATCCCATACAAGGTTAAAATCACTTGACAACAAGAATCAGAATCAACCAACAGTCAATGCAGATTCATATCCCCCTCAGTGTGTGGTTTTATTAGCACCTCTTTAACATGCATTTACCAATTTAGTAGTTTCTCCAACCAAAGTTATACAGTAGTTATTGGAATTCAAAATCATCACTCTTCCACCTATGCAAAAATAAAATCCAATAAAGCCTCTTCCATTGGGATATGATCATCATGCATTTTGTGATTTTCATAAGGCACTAGGCCACACCACAAATAGATGTATCAGTTTATGACATAAGATACAAGACTTGATAGATGATAATCTAGTTGATCTGGGCACTTCAGTTGATCCTTAGAAAACAAATCCAACACAAGATAAATCTTTGAAAAAAATTTCAAATCCATTTCAATAGCATTCAAAATTAGAGAAAGAGAACACATCAGGTATTCATCATACATACCATATATATCCTCCACTAGTTACATACCAGGAACTTTCAATTGAGGCACATCCTTTGAGAGGTATGATAGGTGTGTATGAGTATAGAGTTACAAATAGGCCTTTGATATCATTTTTAGATTAGGATATTAGGGAGAATTATATAGGTTATAATGCACTTTTTATCAAAGCACATATATATATAATCAACCTATCTGTATTATACTCATTAACAATGATTCTAGTCTTAATATGTGCACCTTCACACTACTACAACGTTTGGGTTATTAAAATTAGGGTATCACTCTGACTGATATAGTTATTAGTGGTTTTAGTGGGCATATTTAAATTTTATTAGGAAATATAGTACTTTCACTATAGGTTGGTCCTACACATCTGGCCACAACATTCACTATAGTTCCTAGTGTAGGAGTTTTTGACATAATACTTGGTTAACCATGGATTCAAAAACTCAAGGAAATACCTTATAAATTTGGCATATGTGTGGAGTTCATTCATGCTAATAAATTTATTACAATTGGTGTAATTCCTTATGAGTCACCACTCCCCAGTTCAGAGCCATCTACTAGCTTCTAGTCACCAGATCTAGTTCTTCCACTAGTTTTAGCTTCTCCTCTAGATTTTTTTCCAGTTCCACTATAGGTTTAACCACAATTACAACATATATTTCTAGTATAGAAGGTTCATACACACCCATAGCTTCATGATTCTATATTGCTTCTAGCAAAAATATTCACACCTAGAGTAGTTACACTAAGATCTCATATAGATACATAGAGAGCACCTTTTCATAGTGATTATTCTCCTACTTTCAGATGGGTCCCTAAAATACTTACAATTGCATCCACTTCTTAGAGTCATAGGAAAACCCCACATTCAGTTTCCACTTTAGAGATTTTAGATTAGTTACAACATACACACATTTTAGCTTCACAATCTCAGTCATACACTTGTGCCTCACAATCATGCATGATGCAGTTGTTTGATATAGGATACTAGGATAGGGAGTCTCACCTAAGACTTATCATGACATCTAGCTACTTGATTTCTTCATTCTACCCATAGAGGGGGCATTCCTACTTCTACATTTAAAACATACATTATTATACACACCCATTGGGTGTATTTTCTACATGACTACACCATCTAGGTTATGTCATTTCTACACCACACACTTTGAGTTATCATGTTGATGTACATTAATATATAGCTTACACAAAATGCTATATTGACATCTCACTAGTATCTAGCACTTGTGTATTTCTTAGCATATACATAGTCTTTTACTACACATGTTTTGCATACTTTCACATTTACTTTGATTAGTTAGATGTGTTTGTATCCTTCCAGTTATTACTTGTTTTTTCTTCTTGCTTAGCGTAGCTTGTGTGATTGCATTTTTTAGTTCCTATTTTACTCCTACTTATATCTTAGGATATTTACCAATGCCCTTTGCTTCTTTTTCATGTGTGTGCCTTAGGACATTTACCAATGTCCTTTTTTTGTACTCCTATATGTGCCTATGGCCTGTGTGCCAACTTTTTAAATTTCACTTGTATGTGTATGAGGCATTTGGACATGCCTTCCATGATTATTTCTAGTTTGAGTGACATGTGCCCATGTCCCTTGTTTACATAGCCCTTTGGCCCATCTAGTATGCTTCTTGATTCTTGTTTGTTTGCTTGTTGCTTGTCAAATGTGTGTGATGCCATGATCTATATCATGAATTTTCTTTGATTTTTTGGATTCCATGATGGAAATCATACTCCATCCCTCCAAATAAAAAATAAAAATTAACATTTTCAATTCTAATTCAGTACTTAGAACATGCTTTCACATTATTATATCTATTTAGTCATACCCTTATTGATTTAATAATATTTATCAATACAAACATTGTTATATATTGAAACATATTGTCAAATATCAAATATTATATCATATTTTTTTTAGATTAACACACTTGTAGGACTCTTTTCTTTTGAGAGAAGTCATTACAGGTTCATCATTCCTACCCTCATAAGAGGAGGCATCAAACAGGGGCTTTGTCATAGAGATAAAACCTCTTAGCAATATAAATAATAACATTCATAATAGTCAATACAAAATCTAGAGGTCAAATAGGTCAAATCAGAGCAAAAAAAAGGAAGAATCTTAGATCAACAATCAGTTTTCACACCAGATAGTAGCACCAAAAATGGATAGTAGCGCTAGAAAAGGATAGTAGTACTAGAAATGGATAGTACCATAAAAAATAGATAGTAACATAAAAAATAATGGTGTCCATAGTTTGGAACTCCTATCTAGGAAAGAAAACACTAAGGGTTTCAAGAAATAGGCAAAAAATTTAGTTTAAGGATAGTTTTTACACTTCTTGATCCTTCAAATTTAGTAGTTTCAACATAGTTTTCCTAGAAACATGGGGTTATCATGCATGACATGATGATTCTCACTTTTAGTTTAGATTGGATAGTTTGCATAACTTCTAGATTAGAATCCATGTTACAAACATTAGTGATTGGGGGTAATTTGCATGGTACATTGATCTTCATTTGTTTCCAAGTTTAGTTTATTCCAAGCATTCTCAATAGTTGTGTGCCTTACTCCATATATAGGTGGTTGGCTTCACATTCAAGTTAAAATTTCATACAAGTTTAGATTTTTTAGAATGTGATTTCTCAAGTTATATTTTTTATAAGCCTAGTACATCAATTTTAGAGTGGCTTTCATACAAGCCTAATCTCCATCTTTTGAAATGGCTAAGAGTGGCCTAGTTTTTAGCACACATTTGGCTATCCACACCACAGTGTTATAATTCTAGCACATTCATGGGCTCCATGAGCCATTTCATATGACATATATTCTATACTGATATCATTTCATATCTTTACTTCATAGGTAAATGATGGATTTAAAGGGCCAACCTTTGCATTCTTGAGCCACCTATTCAGAGGGATTGAACATACAATCCAGACATCAATTAGCATATGCATGATTCATTAACTTCACTTAGTTTTTGATGATGGAGCTAAAGGGCTAGCCTTTGCATTCATGAACTCTATTCATGATATTACTCTTGATTCAGCACATACTCATTACAATCCAACATCACAATAGGTTTTATATTGGTTCATGTGAAGTGCATCCAACATATCCTTTACACACTAACCCCTTCTCTCTTTCCCAAGTTTTCTACTCAAGTACTAGGAGCTCCTAAGGGTTTTGAAGATTAAATCAAACACATAATAAACTCTACATAGATACAAGCTTCGATATTTCACTACCAGTGTGTCAAATGCCTATTGAAAAAAAAAACCCAAAAAATCTAAACCACTAGGACAATAGTGCCAAAAGTGGACAACACTAGAAGTGGACAACAGTGCTAGAAAGTGGATAACAATACCAAATACCAATCCATAAATAGAGTTTTAGGTCCTATTTATGATAGTTTACCATCCCTCCACAACCATTTATATACCCTGCATCATCTATTCTAGATTAGAATAAGCTAAGTTTGATTTCTTTACACTTCTTACTATTTTTAGAAAAGGTAAAATACATATCTATTTACACAAATTACTAGTCAAATTGAGACACATTTATTTACTAATTTACATTTACTCAGATGTTTATTTTATTAATAATTAAACACCTAATTCCAAAAAATAATAAAACACATTCCTTCACTCTTAAGTCATCTCACATGGGTCACACTTAAGCACAATCCATTTTCAAATAGGCCTAAGTCACTTTTAGGTCCTATGGAGGCCCATTCAACTTTTTGATACTTCTTGGAGCAAACTCAGAACATAGGAACACTTTTTTAACTCATGAAACCATGCCACATGATCTATAAGTCCTCCTTAAGTGACGATATCCATCACTATACCCTTTTACTTAAGCATAAAACACTTAAACAATATTCTATGCATGTAGTCATTAATTAGCAAACACAGTCAACTTCTAAGCCATTGTTCATACTATTAAGGAATGATCAAAACTTCATAATACAAAAATATCATCCTCATGGAGTCTAAAACAATCCCCAATAACTAATTCATCATTAAATATAAAAACAACATCATATCAAGCTCAAATACCCTTCTTAGGTTACTTGCAAAACATGCATGAATACACAATAAACTTTGAATCTCAATATATTTGTCTATACACACTTCTAGATTTTTAAATCCATATTTATAGATGTACCATGGTCTTGATCATATCCTTCTGATACACACTTTTCTTTTTATTTTAGGTTCAAATTCATTCAAGTTTGAAATATATGACTCAAAAACTAGACACTAGTTTTTTCCTTATTAAAATTCAAATATTTAAATGTCAATGGTCATAGTTAAAATTCAAACACAAAGTCCTTACTAATCATATTAAAAGCACACTATTGATCTTGTCCAATATTTAATACATATGTGCCAATGCTTAGATATTAAACCTCAGTCACTTTGATCTCATCTCGTGTAATATTATAATGTTAACTCTATGAACTCCATCGATCTCTTTAAGATTGCCCTTGCTTTAGTAATGCTATAAAACTATCAATTTGACCTATTGACTTTAATATGCATCATTTATCTCTATCTCTATGATATATTTCTCACTATTTATCCTTGGAAGAAGATCAATCTTTATTTCTGATCAACATTAAAAATCATGCACTTGTTCTCATCTCACTGCTTCCTAACTTCTTGGAGTAAGCACATTTTGTTTATATTACTCAAAATTTAACATGTGAAAATTTGACTATGGGAACTAGGGTTCATTTTAAGAGGTCCTACTAGAAAACTTATTGGAAATATTTAACAAATCTATATAAATTTTATTTTTTGGTATGGTGAATCATCTATGGGTGATGACAAATTTTTCTATTTCTATTTTTCCCCATACAACCCCTAAGCCAAAAAATAGATCCAAATAATATAGTTAAATGACCAAGCCAAAAAATAGGGCCGAACCATGAATGATAAATCTAAATAATGCAAATGAAATACATAGCCAAATGACATAGATGAATGACATAGACAAATGGCACATATGAATGGTACATACAAAAGACACAGATGAGCATCATAGATTAATGACATAGATAAATGGAACAACTGAATGGCATGGATGAATGGTAGATTCAAATGACACAATCGAATGACAGTTGAATGACCTATTCGAATGACTGAGCCAAAGAGTAGAGATGAATAGTAGACCCAAATATCACATATGAATTAATGGATGAATAGAAAAACTAAACAAAATGGATATATAATAAAGTTGAATGACATAGATGAATGGCATAGCTGAATAGCCTACCTGAATGATAGAGCTAAATGGCAAAGCCAAATGCTAGAATAAAATGGTATAACTGAATGGTGGAGCTGAATGGCTAGACCATATGGTATATCCAAATGATAAAACTAGATGATCAAGACATGATAGTGGGTGACCTGTGTGGCTAGTTTACTATCTAGTTTCTTAGTCACCTCCCCTACTCTATAAATACTTACACCTACTCTAACATCTAGTACTATTATTTGATGATGTGGTCCCCATCCAGTTTATTATCTGGTGTTATCATTAATTTTATTCATTCACTACTATCATTCATTTCTATGATCCTCTAGTTTCAATTTTGGTTATTGCCTTGGTTGTTATCTAATGGTATCTACTATATGTATCTAATGAATTTAATTATAATCTTATATATTACTATAAAGGGTTGGTGAGCCAACCCCTAAAAACAATATATCCCTACAATTTTGGCAATCTAGTCCCATACACCGATAATAAAAATTCATCAAAACCAAAATCCTAAAAATGGAATATTTGTGAATTAATGAATATTCACTTCTGAAATTAACCTTGATGGGAACCTTACTTATCTACCTATAAGACCAAATTTACATAGTCATGTCTTTTGTTGCACTTGGACGCATGATCTGTAATTTGGATCATATGATCTCCTTACATAGGAGAATCAAAATATATAATAATATGCTCTTTTAACCTTCACATTTACAATATATAATTCCATTAAAATTCCTTCTCAAAATCTTCTATCACAAAGCCAACTACGTCAAAAACTACATGGGAGGCTAACATTGTACTTGTATAACTTTTATAGCACTTTAGTGCATGACCTAAAATTTATCATAAATAAACTAGGCTCAAAACTAAACAACCCCATATGATCACCTTCTATTTAAACATCCATACATTTGAGATATAACTTCATCAATATGCTTACTTGGCTCTTTTTTCCATATTGCAAATTTGGCTATGGGAAAACATTTTAAAAATGCCTAGGAGTCCAAATTTGCACCCACATATATTTGACTACACTTAGGTTCATGACCTATGATTTAGTGCATAGTAACTAAGGACTAATGTGATAATAACCATATTACCAACTCCCCCTAACTCATCCACATGTGGCAATGGTGATGTTAGTAAAATACTTAATCAAATTTTCTACCACTAGACCTAAACTGTCTAGATGAAAACTATGGACTACCATATGAATTCCACTTATGCACATAAGCTATCAAAGCATAGATAACATCTTAAGAACTTTTAAACATGATCCAACAACATACTCATCCCTGAAGATCTTGAATCAATCCAAAATTGAATATTAACCAAGGCTCCTTTAAGCACATTGGGATAAGCACATCACACACTTTGTCATTTTTACTTAAGATATCAAAGCACTTCATACACTCACAAGGACACCTCCATGACATAATTGATAACTATCCAACAATCTCCCCCTTTTTAATGATGTCAATAAACATCATATATACAAATATATAGCTCACCTTCTCTCTCTTCAAGCACTCCCATAATAGGAACTTTTCCCCCTTTGACACAATGACAAAGTAGGCACCAACTAATCTTAAAGACCTAAAAAGACCATCAATCAAAAAGGAACATATTAGAAATATGATACAAACTACCCCTTACCTTGAGCCTCCCTCTTCTTACCTTGACACCTTCCTCTTTCTCCATGCCAACACTCTCTTCAACCAAGCACTGTAACCAATGAAGAAAGAACACACAAAATAACTAAAATCTTATGTAGCTCACTAAAAAACATATTAGAAGGAATCCACCTAATAATTTTGAGAAATTTTACCACTTTATCATCTTTAGATATTTATACACCATGAAGAAACACCATGTAGGCTTGCTAGCCTTCTCTCTCAATACACTTCCATGACCACCAACTCTACATCTGCACTATAACTTCCTTACAAACCTTTGGAGCAAGCTCAAGAACTTGTTGATCTTCCTTAACCAAATACCTTCTAATTATTAGTACAGAAATAAATGACACGCAAGCTTTGTCTTAAATACTCAAATGTATCTTTTGATAATGGTTTGGTCATAATATCTATAAGCTACTCTTTTATAGGCACACACTCCAACTTAACACTTTAATTATTCAATTGTTATCTCAATAAATGATATATTATAGGAATGTGCTTATTCTTTGAGTGTATAAAAATATTGTCTTAGATACTAATTTCACTAGTGTTGTCAAAATAGATAAAACAAGGTCTATTCTATCTTACCTTATAATCTTCCAAAGTTTGTTTCATCCACATGACATGCATATAAAATGAATAAACTACTATATATTCACCTTCTATAGTTGATAGAGACATTAAGTCTTGCTTCTTTCTTAGCCAAGAAATGAAGCATTCCCCTATGAAGAAGATCCCACCACTAGTACTTATCCTATCATCCACCCAACCTACCCAATCTACAACAGTATAATATTTCAAAGAGAATTATTTACTCCTGGGATACCATAAACCATACTCTATGGTACCTTGAGATATATCAAGATCTTTTTGACTACTTTTAAGTTACATTCTCTAGGTTTAGCTTGAAACCTTCCTACAAGACCCACTTCTTGCATGATATCAGGCATATAATTAGTAGAGTACAAAATACTTCCAATCATATATCTATACAAAGTTTGATCACTTTTGGCGAGTCACCAAATTTACTTAACTTTCACCCTATGATCATTGGAATACCCATTGGCTTACAATCCATCATGTCAAACTTTATTAGCATATCATTGATGCATTTAGATTGTGAAATGAATATCCTTACATCAAGTTGATTATTTTGTAATCCTATGAAGAAAGATAGTTCTCCCAACATTGAGATTTCAAACTTCATATTCATAGTATATATAAAATCTCTACTCATTTTATCATTGTCAAATCCAAAAAATATGTCATCAACATATACAACAATAATTAATTGATGATTTCATTTTGTCTTAATGTATAAATTACTATCATCTACCCCCTTTTTAAAACCTTGACTCAAAAGATAATTATCCAACATATCATACCAAGATCTAGGAGCCTATTTAAGACCATATAGAGCCTTCTTCAGTTTACACACAAAATCCTAATTACTTGACATGAAGTATCCTTTAGGTAACTCAATGTAGACTTATTCATCTAAGTTTCCACTCAGGAATGCAAATTCCATGTCCATTTGATATACCTTAAGACCCTTAAAGCTTACATATGCCAAAAAGAGTCTAATTGCTTCCATTATTGTCATAGAAGCAAAAGTGTCATCAAAATCTAATCTTTTAACATGAGCATATACTTCACACACCAATTTATCCTTGTTCCTTATGACTTATCCTTTCTCATTCATCTTCTTTTTGAAAACCCACTTTTTACCTATCACATTTTTATCTTTTGGTCTGGGAACTAAGTCTTATGTTTCATTACTTTCTATTTGATTGATTTCTTCATTCATTACATAATTCCAAATTTCATCTCTGTTAGCTTACATGAATGTTTTAGGTTAAATTATGGACAACAAAGTTGAATCTTGTTGATTTTGATTTATCAACATTATCCTTCTAATATACAACCTTAAACCAACATTTCCAATAATTTAAGAGATTGGATGATATTTCTGAATTCATCTATATGGAACTTTAAAATCTTGTCTTTATTCCTTCTCTTCATCTTCATCATCTATTTGAATAGATAAGTCATCATTATTTTCAACTACATTTTGAATTGACTCACTTACCTATAATTTTAGCTTATTGACTATACTAGTCTCATCTACCCTTACATTTGAACTTTCAATAATCTTGTCACGTCTCTTTTTGAAGAACCTATAGGTAGTATTGATATAGGAGTAACCTAAGAAGATGCCCTCATTACACTTTGAATCAGATTTTCCAAGATTCTCTTCATCTTTATTGATGAAGCACCTACTCCCAAACACTCTAAAATATTTGACATTATTTGCTCTACTCTTCCATAACTCATAAGGAGTATTATCATCATTTGATCTAATTTGACACTTGTTTTGGATGTACACTAAGGTTTTGGTTACCTCTTCCTAATAAATATCTGATAGTTTGGAATCTTGAAGCATGGTTCTACTCATCTCTTGAATATCCATATTCTTCCTTTCAACAATACCATTTTGTTTTGGTGTCCTAGTAGAAAAATGTTATCTCCTTGTCCCTTGTTTTTCATAAAAATCATCAAATTTATGAGACCAAAACTCATCTCCTCTATTTTATATTATACACTTAATCTTTGACCCTTTATCAATTTCTAAAAGTTCTTTGAATGCCATAAATTTTGCAAAAGCTTTTGATTTTTATTTAAGAGAAAATATCCAAGTCATTGTAGTAAAATCATCAATGACAATCATGAAGTAGCTATTACCTTGAATACTTTGGGTCCTCATAGGTCCACATAGATTAGTATGGATCAATTCTAATGGCTTTGTAGTGGAGAACTCCTTGGATTTGTATCTTCTTTTATTTTGCTTCCCATGAAGACATGCCTTTCAAAGAGAATGAAGAATATTAGAAATTTTAGGCATATGCCTTTCCAATCCCTTTAAACTAATTTTTACCATGTTATAAAAAATTATATGTCCATGTTGGAAATATGATTTTCATTGATGTCAAAAGGGATATTATTAGCATTATGGATGTCATTGATGTTCGGTGTTGAGTCTGATGATTTGAGGATGTGTAAGGAATAATATTTTACATCAATGATGATTAGAATAGTTGTGTGCATGAGTGTAATTCATATAATTATTTATTCTAATCATATATATATGTCACCATTACCTCATGTGGATGAGTCTAGGGGAGTTGTTTATATGGGTATGATCACATTAGTCCCTAGTTGTTATGTACCAAATTTTAAGTCATACATTGAAGCATTGTAGAATATATGAGGATGCAAAGTAGGATACTTAGATAGAATTCACTAAGTTTCTATACTTAGCCAAATTTGCAAAACGGTTCAAGCAGAGCCAAGTAATCATGTTGATGAGGTCAGCATTTACACAAATGGAAGTGTTAAGAAAAAATGATCATATGGGTTTGTTCATTTTTGTGCCTAGTTTATATGTATTGAATATTGGGTTACATAATGTATCATAATAAAATATATGCATGAGAAAATTTGGGTTCCTAGGTATTTTGACAGTGTTCTCCCACAGTCAAATTTGTAGATGCCAAAAAAAAGTGGAGTGGGAATTTTTATGATGTCATATATTACACATAATAAGGTTTCAATAGAAAATAAATATATGGATGGAATCCCTTATGTGATAGGATATTATGTGCTAAGTTATATGTCATGTGATGAAGTGCATAAAAATCTATGCAAGAACAAAGTTGGTCTTCTAGGCATTTCTAAGCATAGTTACCTCTATGGCAGAAAAATATGAGTGAGAAGATTAATGGTGTTATATCTAGAATGCATGAAGGACTGAGGAAAATATGAGAATTTGGGTTTATTCATTATCATGCCTAGTTTATATGGTCCAAAATTTATAAAATTCAAATGTGTGAACCAAAAGATATGAAGGTTTAAAGTTAGCCTTCCAAAGATATTGAGATTCTCCCCATACTTAGTCAAATCTGCATAATCTAAATCTCAAGCTTTTTAGAAGATCTAACAGTTAGCGCTTAATCATACATTGAATATCCAATGATGTGTAGTGAAGTGAATATGTTAAAGGTACCTACAAGTGAATATGATAGTGACAAGTGTTACAATCATGAAGATTGAATAGTAAGTCTATGATGTAGTTTAAAGTCAAATAGTCAATGAGTAATGCAAGAATTCCAAGTATCTCAATAGTGGGAACCAATAAAAATGTCTAGAAGGCAAACACTAATACCAAGTGTCACATTAAAAGGAGCTCATCAAAAATAAAGTTTGAGCTTGTCATAAGATCAAATAGTGAGTGGATGATCATGTAATGAAGATCTAAAGGTTCAAGTGGACTCAATGGGATGAAGTTCTTAATGTTTATTGACACAAAGGAAAGTTAAATACTAATCTAGTTTGATGAGATCGATAGAGCATATTTGTTCTAAAGACTCAAAAATATATGAGATGAGATTAAGAGCTCAAGGTTTAACCATATATAGAGATAAAGTTAAGGCTAGTTTGAAGATCTAACAACACATGGGAGCTTAGATCAGAAAGATCAAAGAATGCATTTTAGAGTTAAAAAGTCAAAGTTTAGAAGCATACAAAAATCAAATGAAGTGCATAAATCTATCAGAACTTGATCAAATGGATGTGTTTTAAAGTAAATCAAATTGAACAAGGATCATCAAATCTTGGCATGAATTTTAAGATCAAAGGTCAATATTTAAAGATATATTCATCCTAATGGTCAAACATTGGAACATGTAGGAACATGCAGTTAAGCCATAAATTATGATATGAATAATGAAATTGATCATTGTAATCGATGAAATTTGTGTAATATGGCATGTACATCAATATCAGAGCCTATTATATGATAAATATATTAAGATACTAAGAATCATACTAGTGATGCATGAGTTCAAGATGTGGGAAACTTGCAGTTAAAGACTAAACCTAAAGTATAAAAGAATTGAGCATGGTGTTAGCAAACTAGTGTGAACATAGAAAAGATATGAACCCTAGATCAAATGATTATATATATGACATCTAGAATAGAGGAAAATGTTGTTGGCGCTTTTGATATTGCTACTGGTATTATTAAATTATGTCAAATAGAGATATATAGACACACAAAAGTAGAGAGGAAAAGTGTAATAGAAGAGATGAAGTATAGAGAATGAGTAGTTATATACCATACCTATAATAGAGAATTATATTCTTTTATGAATCTATACTATAATCTAGAGTTATATCTCCATAGTAGAATTTGATAGGTAGGTGACATCAGATAAGCTGAGTTGGTGCTCAGTTAGGAAGTGGGTGATTTCTTAGAGTGGGTGATCTTAAATCAAGGTATTGATGTCTCCTTAGGGTTGGTGCTCTTAAACATTATAACCAATGAGGGTTATATTATAATGATATATTCTAGCAGCTATTCTCATGGTGGTTTTTCCCATATTGGGTTTTCCATGGTATATCTAGTGTTGTGTCTATTTATGTGTATGTGATATCTATTTATAGTTTTAAACTACATTAAAGATTAAAGAAAAGGACTAAGTTAATCAATATATTGATTCACCCCCCCTCTTAGTAATAGTTATGTTCCAACAATTGGCATCAAATCTCAGTTTTCTTAGAAGAAGCTTAATCATCTCAGGTAGATCTTAGATAGTGAACACAAATGGCTAGTCAAGAAGGCTCTTCCTCAAACAAGGAAACTCTATTTTATGGATCAAACTATGCATTTTAGAGCATAATAATGGAATCATATTTATCTTCATTATGGTTTGATGTATGGATGTTTATTATAAATGGATATACAACTCCTATTACAACTCCTACTAAATAGGGTACCAAAAAATCATATGAGAGCAATGCTAAGGGTAAGAATGTTATTTTATGTGGATTGTCTAATTAAAAGTTTGTCAAAGTCATGCATTGTCAAAAATCACGAGATATCTAGAATAAATTGAAAACCATCTATGAAGGTGATGACAAGGTAAAGCAGGCTAAGATACAAACATTTAAAGGTAAGTTTGAAATCCTGAAAATGAATGAAGAAGAGAAAATTTTAGAATACCTCCTTAGAGTAAATGAAATAACCAATGCAATTAGAGGCCTTAGAGAAGATATGAAAGATCCAATCATTGTCAAAAAGGTCCTAAGATCTCTGCTATTAAGGTATGACTAAAAAATATCTACAATAGAGGAAGCAAGAGATTTGGATAAACTCACTATTGATGAGTTGCATGGAACATTCATAGCCTATGATATGAGAGTGGGAGAAATAGATACCTTCAAGAGAGAAGTTGCATTCAAAGAATCCAAACTAGTAAATATAGAAGCACCTACATCTGGATCTGTAGAGACTAGTGAAGAAGAAGCCAACTTTGTTAGAAGATTGAGAAGAGGGTCTAGAAAGTACAAAGGTAAGTTACCCTTAAAAAGATTTAACTATGGTAAAGAAGGATGTTTGGATACTAAATGCCCTTATAACAAGAAGGATAACTTTGAGAAAGAAGAGAATAGTAAAAAGGTGAAACCTCACTATTTCAAGAAGAAGAACTTCTTCAAAAATATGAAAGGCTTATACACAAAAGAAGAGAGTGATTCAATGGATGACAGTGATAGTTTTGATGATGATCATGACTATGATTTTGTGGCTGAGGAAAAGTAAGTCATATTCATGAAAATAAGATCAAATTTTATGGATCAAAAATAATTTTAATACTTAAATGAAGAAAAATAAGGATAATTGGATTTAGAATGTGAACCCATCTTTGCTCTAGAATAAATACACAAACTGAGAAAAGAGAACTCAAAATAGAGAAAAATTGGACAAAAGGAGATTGAAAAACTAACCAAAAGTCTTGAAAATATGATAAAATGGTGGTTAGCCTAAAAACACAAGTTGAAGAGGCTAAAGTAATAAAATATGTAGTCAAACTTGAACTACAATCTAAATCTGATGAGTGCATGAAGTTAGAAGTAGAGATAGTGGCTTTGAGAAAAGAGCTTGAGAAAGCTAAAGGATGACTAGACAAAAGTCTAAAGTTGATAGGAGGATCAAACATTCTTGATGAATTTATCAACTCTTAAAAGCCTTCAAAAGAGAGATCAGGTCTTGATTATGAAAAATGAAAATGTTCCATAACTAGTACATCTACTAACATATATTACAACTTCAAAGCAGAAGGAGAATCAAGAGAAAAGAAAGAGAAATATTGCAAGGATACAAAGATAGACTCAAACACAACTAATGTCAAGAAAGATAAATGAGAAAATAAATCTAAAGAAAAGAAGAAGACAAAGGTAGGTAATGCAAATGGATATACAAAAGTGAGATACTTGAAGAAGATAGAGTTTAAAAGAGCTCCTCGTACTACTCAATGAAGTTATATGAATAGGTATTTCTCATCTTTCTATGGTTATTATTATACCTGTAATCAATTTGGTCATAGGTCATTTGGTCATTAAATTTTATACCATAGCATATTACAAAATGTAATAGTAGAAATTCATTTTCTACCTATATACAAATGTAAGTATTTGGTCACATAGCTAAACAATCTAAAAAAAATTTGTAAGACCAAAAACATAAATTTAAAAGAAAGGCATGCCTCCTAGTGTGAACAATGGTTCACAAGTCTCTGAAAAGGATAAAAATCAGCCAAATAAGAAACCCAATGTTGTGTGGAAAGTGAAAGATCAATTTATGATTACTTAAACTACTCTCCATGCTAAGTAGCAAAATTTGTGGGTAATAGACAGTGGGTTCTCAAAAAATATGACTAGTGAGAAGACCAAGTTCATCAAATTAAGCAAATGTAAGGAAGGATATGTTAGCTTAAGAGATAACACTGTAGTAAATATCATAGGTAAAGGAGCCTTGAACATAGATGGAAAATTTCCTACACATGATGTCCTTTATGTTGAAAGATTGAAGTATAATATTCTAAGTGTCATCCAAATTTGTGATAATGGATATAAGGTCACATTTAATGTATAAATATACAAGTTAAAGATATCTATGTGACTATTTTTAAAAGGGAAAATAATTAAAAGCAATATCTATAATCTTTTTGAAGTGAATGGTACTAACTGCCTGATAGGAAATATTGATGAGAGTTTATTATTGCATAGAAGAATGGGTCATGTGAAATTTGATAACCTAGTCAAAGTGAAATCAAATAAGTGTGTTAGATACATGCCTAAGATAACCAAAACTATAGACACTACTTGTAAGGAATGTCAACTAGGAAATCAAACAAGGGTTAGATTTCAAACGAAGGAGTATGTAATTACAAAACCTATAGAATTAGTTCATACTAATCTTTGTGGTCCCACTAAGATAATAAGATCTAAAGGAGAGAGACAATTTATGTTATTTGTATATGATTACTCTAGAATGGCATGGGTAACCTTTTTGAAGGATAAGTCATAGGCATTTGAGAAACTCAATATCTTTAGGTCTATGGTGGAGAATGAGATTGGATGAAAAATCAAATGGTTAAGATATAATAAATGTGGAGAATTCAGCTCAAATGAGATCATAGAGTATTTTGAGAGGCATGGAATTAAAAGACATTAATATGTAGTAAGGACTCCATAGCATAATGGAGTTGTTAAAAGAAAGAACATGATAGTGAAGGATATGGCTAGAACAATGCTTAAAGAGGCCAAGTTACATAATGGATACTAGAGAGAAGTAGTCTAAACACTAGTATATATCTTAGATAGAGTTCAACTAAGGGTAAATAGTTGTAAAAATGCCTATGAACTATGGTATGGAAAACCAACTTT
Source organism: Torreya grandis (assembly GCA_037957365.1). Lineage (NCBI taxonomy): Eukaryota > Viridiplantae > Streptophyta > Pinopsida > Cupressales > Taxaceae > Torreya > Torreya grandis. The sequence goes on along the minus strand of JARHVA010004048.1, from coordinate 1,038,464 downwards.
TGTTAAGTACTTTAGAGTGTTTGGAAGCAAATGCTAGATCAAGAAAAAGGAGGAAAATTTAGGAATCTTTGAGTCACAATGTGATTAAGGAATATTTCTTGGTTATTCCACCCAAATTAAAGCCTATATATGTTACAATAAAAGCCTACACAATATTGTATAGAGCATCAATGTCAAGGTTGTAAAAGGCTTGAAACATGTTAAACCTGACAAAGAAATCTATAATGAAGAATTGAAGCTTTTAATGAAGAGCATGAGGAAGTAAATGAAAAGGCACCTACAAGATTTGTTCAAAAGGATCATCCTACATAGTAGATCATTGTCAATGAAAATGAAGGAGTTTAGACATGGAGAAGAGTTGCACAAAATAAGGAGCAAGTAAGTTTTGCTCTAATGTCTGGAATTGAGCCTAAGAGATATGTTGAAGCCAATAAGGATGAGAATTGGCTAAAATCCATGGAATAAGAACTGAGCCAGATTAAAAATAACAAAACTTGAAAATTAGTTCAAAGACCTTTAAACAAGAATGTGATACGTACAAAACATGTCTTTATAAATAAGATCAATGAGGATGGAGTTGTCATAAGAAATAAGTCAAGATCGGTATGCAAAGGATATGCACAAGTTAAAGGCATAGATTTTGAGGAAATAATTAATCCAGTTGCTAGATTAGAAGCTATAATAATGTTTATATCATTCTTTGTTTACAATAAATTCAAAGTCTATCAAATAAATGTTAAGTCTACTTTTTATAATGGTAACCTAAAAGAGGAAGTATACATAGAACAACCTAAATGTTTTCAACTATCATAATAAGAAGATTATTTATGAAAACTAAAGAATTCTCCATATAGTCTAAAATAGGCACCTACAACATGGTATTCAAGATTGGAATAGTATATATAACAAGGTTTCAATAAAGGATGTGAAGACAATAATTTATACTTCAAATCAGAAGGTGAACATATGTTGATTGTTTTTGTATATGTAGATGACATCATCTTTGGTGGTAGCAACAACAAAATGTGTAAAGAATTTTCTACAAAAATGCAAAGTGATTTTGAGATGTCTATGTTTGGAGAAATTTATTTCTTCCTTAGTCTATGTTGGATCAACATACCCCCCACTTTTTTGATTTTACAAATGGGGGACCCTTATGAATGTTTAAAAACATCTAAACCTTGAAATCTTGATTGAAGAGGTTATATTTTTTAGAATTTGAAGATCATCCACTTGAAATGGATATGATTTATACATGCTTAATGATAATGATTATGTTTTTGTACTAAATTTTCTAGTGGTTTACCTTTGAAGATTGAATTGTAGGTTACATAAAGAAGGCTAGGTTTCCTTTGCAAAAAACCCTAAATTTTGAATTCAAAAGTTGGAGGGAAGACTTGTTCAGGTTTATTAACCCCTCTTACTTTGGTGCCTTCTTTATTAATCTAATTAGATGGTGAGAATAAAATGCAAGAAAATGGGCCCACCTAAACCCCAAAATACCATTTGAAATCATAACTTTGAGGCACTTTCTTGAAGTGACCCTTCATAGTTTCTTGAAGTAACCTTTGAAGTTTCTTAAAGTGTCCATTCAGGAAAGTTTTCTCGGTCCACTTTGGTAGAAAGTACCCTTCAAAGTTTCTTAAAGTGTATATTCGAGAAAGTTGTCTTGGTCTATTTTGGTAGAAAGTGACCTTCAGAGAAATTGTTTTGGGCACTATTTCTTGTGGATATTTTATCCAAAACAAATCAACCCTTTGGATTTTTGAAACTAGACCATTGGAAGAATTGGTTAAGAGACTTTCTCAAGAAAATGACCCTTTGGAAAATTTTTAAGGGTAACTGCATGAAGTCTTTCTAGATTCCTTGTTTTTTTCCTAACCCTAATATTTTCTCTTTGTAGGGACCAATAATTGATGAATACAGAGATCACAATCAATGGTTCATGCTTCATCATAGGATTTGATTTGATGGTGCAAAGTCATTGAAGACTTATCAATGTAGTATAACCTTGAGGCCTAGTAAAGGGATGTATCTCTCAACCCTTAGAGGAACCCCATGTGTTTTTTAACATAAATATACTTAAGAAACATACTTTTAACCTAAGTCATATCAAAGCTCATAAATCATTAAGTCATGTGCATCTTTGTAGATATGATGGTCCACGCTTTACTGCAGGGTTTGATCTGATGGTGCAAAATAGCCAAAGGCTTACAACCTAATATAAGTTTAATCAAACAATCAAGAAAGGACTTAAGCAATCTCAGGGCTTAAAGACTTGGTCACACGGCCCAAAGAGTGTATTTTTGGCTCAAAGAACAATGTGTTTTTCAACACAACATAAACACAAGGCTTAGGCTTAAGCCCTCTAAGAACATTAAATGAGCTTAAATTTGGTAGCCTTGCACCTGTCATTCAAATTTTGTGAGGATGTTTTTAACATTCAGGAGGATGTCAAATTTAAGATAGTCTAAGTACATTAGACAAGCTTAAATTTGATAGCCTTGCACCTATCATTCGATGTCTGTGAGAATGTTTTTGATGTTCATGAGGCCATCAAATTTAACATAATCTAAACATTCAAGCCTAATAAAGGGATGTATTTCTCAACCTTTTAAAATACCCCTTCACATATTTTAAAATGAAAACTTAGTATAATGGCTTTTAACCTAAGATTTTATTAATCTTGAGACTTATTTCATGTGTATCTTCACAGATCAAACAACCCATGCTTCATCATAGGATTTGATCCGACGGTGTGGAATGGCAAAATATTTTCAAACTAGACAAGGCATAAGGAAGGTGACAAATCAAAAAAGACTTCATGGATTGAGATCAATACACTATGCTCACTCATTGATCCAATCCAATGGTGTGAAATGAAGGAAACTTTTAAAGACTAATGGCTAGCTTCTAAAAGGAATTTCATGGGAGTAACATGAGTAAATTTATAAATTTTCTATATCTAAAATTAAAGCTATAAAAAACCCTAGTTTTCCAACACAAATCCCCAATTCTTGTTCAATTGAGCCATACTTGCATTCAAAAGAGATAAAAACACTCAACAAGATAACGTAATCTAAGGGAAATTAACCAGTTGGAGGAACATGTCAACTGCAAGATAATAATGGAGAGTTGAAGCCAAGGTTTATTTATCTACTAAAAATGAAGGAAGATGTTACAAAGACATAGAATTGGATGTGGGAGCAGTAAATAATGGTATGAATAATTGGTTGTAGACACCAAAAGTATGTCACACACATGTCTGTAACTCCCTATGTCAAAACCCCCCTTAATCTTATTTTTCAATAATAATAATTAGCCTCCCTAATCCATGATTTTACCCCTCACATATTTAATTAATTTAAAATACTTAATTAATTTAATTAAAACCCCCTTATGTTAGCTTACCTGGCCACCTCATCCTAAGACTAATTCTCACCTGATGAGTCACCTCAAGACCTAGTCCCCTCATTGTAACCACCCAAGACTTATTTTTCACCTCAAAAATGAATTCTTAACCAACTAAATCCTTCTTAACATCCTATTTTTACCATTTTGTAATGGGTGCCACACTTGGCATGAAGATAAACATAAAATAGGCTAAAGATAGTTGTTTTACCTATTCTAAGCCCATGGACATTGGTCAACCCATGGTTGACATCGATGGGATCACCAACATCAGTTATATAAGCCAAACTCCAAATTGATGTTTAGGTCAGTAGAAATCAATAAAATTTAGTCTTATTTGCATCCAATATTTTGACATTCAACTTTCAACATCTTGGCTTACTATTATCTTACATAACTCAACCCAAATCAAGACCTAAGCTCTTGAGAAATAGCATTAGCCACTTGTTTTCTCCATTCAAGGCATTAGTTTAGACTCCCTGAGAGGAGCCATCCATCTAAAAATTATAATTTAGTCACCATTGTAGCTAAGTACATCACTTATTATATAGGTATTTTAATTAGTTACTTTGCAGTCACTTTATATCTATTGTTCATTACTTTATGCATTCCTGACTGAACCCCCATGAAGGAGTTATAAAGCCTCCCTGCTTGTTTCTCCTTATTCCAACACACCAAACCTATGACCAAATCCACCCAAAAAATACTCTCTCTCACTCTCCCCTAACCCTCCAAACCTAACCAAAACCATTTCCTAGACCTAAAAGAGCCTTTTGCAAGCTCCTAAGCAATTATTACCCCTACTAACCTTGATATCCTGATCGATATTGATCACTTCCCTATCGACCTCAGCATCCTAACTGATATTGGTAACTTCCTTACTAAACTCGATAGTATAACTAATGTTAGAAACTATATATTGCCTCACCATTTCAAAAACTTTCCCAAACAACTTCCAAAATACAAATAAAACATACCACCTACACTATGTTACTTTCTACTACACTCAAGTTGTAAATGATGGTAAAATTATCTTTCTTTTACTCTCTCTTTACCTCTCTTTTATTTATTTATTTATTACTCTTTTGTCTCTCAAAAAGTGGACTTTCATCTCTGAGGAAGTTTGACACTTCTTGGAACAATCACGTAGCTTGGTAGCCCACTCAAATATCTGCTAACAAACATTTTGTGGTAGTGCTTTCTTTCCTATAGGTAGTCTCCCCTAGCCAAATATGAGTACTCACAATGTCTATACATGGCATGCAAACCAATTTGGCTTCATTATAATCACTTATCCCTATCTTATTTTTTAATTTTTTCTTTAGACTTGAAATAGACAAATTTTAGTGAAACATTTCTCGCACACCTGGTGGGACTCTAGAGTTTTCCTTGGGTTCATTGCTTGTTTTAAGCATTCATATAGGTGCATTATAGTGAAAATTTCATTTATTTCACTTTATTCTTCTTTTCTCCCTCAAAACCAAAAAAAATCAACATTATATTTTTTGTTTAAAGGTAATAAATTGAAATATCTTCTTCCTTGCCACTCTTCTTTTCTCTTTACCTCTAAAGGCAATTTATCTTTTTCATTATAAGTTGAAAAAATCTCTTCTTTATCTCTTTCTTAAATGCACATTAGGATAGTGAAGTTCATTCTCTATTCCTATTTCATCTTTGTTTTATTTGAATCTAAACATTCTAGATTTGGGTTTGAAACTTACTGCACTTCATTGTTTGCTTGTTGCATATTAGTTCACCTAATTAATTGCAAGCATTATGAATAAATTTTAGTGCACCTATGTTACAAAACCAAATCACACTCACACAAAAAACATCTAAAATCACTTGAGATGAGGCCCATCAAGATTTCATCACCAAATGGATTACTTTACCCTTCCCAACTATCCTACTTAGATTTCACCACCAAGGGGAGAACCCACTCCATTCTTTGGCAGAGTATAAACTCTAAGCAGAAGGTATATTTTGGCTAAGCATCCTAGCTTGGCTTCAACTTTGTGAAGTGTGGGGAACAAGCCCCTGTAACAAGCTACATCCCTGGTCTAACATAGATTTCCTTTTGAGAACTAAAACTAACTTGAAACTAGCTCTAGATGGCTTTCTAGTACCTTTGATAACCAAATTTTCTTCTCACAATCTGATTAAGGCATAAGCCAACATGAGCCTAAAATTAATCTCTAGGAGTTAATATTTGGTGGTTGTATGTTCTTTTTATGATTTTCCATTGCCTTTTGTATTTTGGAGTTGGTAAGGACTTTTTTTGCTGATTCACAAAGTCAACACTATTTATAATACTCAATTTATATAACCTATTATATCACATTTTTTGAGTGTTCTTCCTTCTTACACAGACCTCTTACATCCTTTGCTCTACCTAGATTCTACTTTTGGGTTTCTAAAACATTGGATTTTCCATCTCCCAAAATATCATAGTGACTGACATCAGTTAACTATACAGATGTCGGTATATTTTAGCTATCAACATCAGTTAATCCCACTGACGTCGATGACTATGTAATTTTAATTTGCTCAAAATAGCAAGCTAAAATAACCCACTTACCTGCACCCAAACCTATTTTTACCTTATTATATTACTAATATAGAGTATTAAGACTATTCTTACTTCTTCTTGCATGGTATTGACATGAGCTTAAGCCAAAATTCTTATTGATTATGCAAGCCAGCAACCACATCCACCTTCCCCTCTTATTTTTGATTCTATCATGGAGCATACTTCAAATAAAAATAATACTCGCAACCCCAACCAAATTCCCACTTGCCTAAAGGAGATCAAGATTTTTCTAAATTTCTTGATTGTAATGTGGCAGCCCTTCAGCATTACCTTGTCATGAGCCAAACACATAATTTTTTAGGTGACCCAATCTATGGTATGCCAACCTCTCTAATGTAGACAAATTCAATTTCAGATGGCTCCACTATTTTACCCATGGTTACTCAAACCACCACTTCAACAAGTAACCCAACTATAAACAATATCCAAATTATAGCATCATCAATTACCCAATCCCACCTAAACCTTGGTGTGACTTCCCTGCTTTCATAACCACAAGCAGTTCAGTGAAGTCTTACCCTATTCTAGAATTTGGTGGTAACTAATCCATCTACTCTAATGCATATAATTACCTGAGTTAAGACTAATCCTTCATTTATTCTAACCATTATAATAACCCAACCCATAATAACAACATCCAACCAAAACATAGTCTCTATTCCAATGGGATAAGCCCCTTTTTTTCCGTACCCTAGTTTATGACTCATTATCCTTATGTTTCCAAAACATAACTTTAACAAGCTATGTCATACTCTCCCTCTACTTCCTATCAGGGTCCTTATAACTTAGGAGGTATCCCCTAGACTAATTCCCCTCTAGACCTCATTAAGATGCTAATGGACAAGATGTCTAATCTAGAGACATTTGTTTCTGGTTTAAAGAATGTATTATCTTATGATCAGATTGAAATGAACCCATACATCCTTCTATGCTTATTCTCCCTTATCTAAGACAATGGGAACTCTCTAAATTTACTTTTTTCTAGAGTAAAGAGGACCCACAATATTATTTATAACCATTTAGACATTCTTGGTGTTTAATAGGACATGATGATGCATTATTACTTCACACTTTCCCTATGTCCTTTCAGGTGTTACTTTGGATTGGTATAGCTCTATAAGTTAGCACTCCCTTTTCTCATTTACCCAACTCACACAAATATTCCTAGATCATTTCTTCATTAACATTTCTAATAAGGTTTCTATTATAGACCTTTATTATATTAGACAATTTGATGATGACTCTATCATAGATTTTATTACTCACTGAGAGGTTTGATCAATCAACTTTCATTCTCCTTACCGCAACCTGAGCTTATTGAGATCTTCTCAAGGGCATGTGCTAAGCACATCTTATCCACACTCTAGGTAAAAACTTTCCACACATTTGATGAGGCCTTTACAATGACACATAAACTAGAGATTCAGGCTATCGACGAAGGTAGAGTCAAGTTGCACAGTAAGAACCCCAATTCCAAATAAAATAACTCCTCTTCTAAAACTTATACTTCTAACCAAAAATCTAAAGGCTCCACCAACATGGTGGTTGTTAAGTCAGCTTCTTCTACAACCACAAACTAATCGACTTCCCAAAATCCAACCAAGCAATTCTAATAATGGTATTAATAAAGATAATACACTCCCATTAGGGAGTCATATACATTTATTTTGGAAAAGCTATTGGAACAAGGTGTCATGACCCTTCCTCAAATCAAACCCTCGATATAGTTTGACCCCTCCCATCCTATTCCAACTTGGTACAAGAATGATGAGTTTTGAGGCTACCATCAAGTTAAAGGCCACAATTCTAATAACTATAAGACACTCAAAAACATTATTCAAGACATGCTTGATAGGGGTGATCTCATCTTGGATAATCCTAATTCACCCACTAATCAGTATATGGATGTGTTCAAATATATTTTTCCTAACCATTCACCTAATTAATATATATTTTTCAGACCATGACTAACTCAGGTGATCATAATATCCATATGTTTAACATGGTCTTTCCTTTACCTCTAGTTCAACCTCCCCCTCAATATGAGGCACCCATTTTATCTAATCCTCCCTCACAGTCAGTGGCATTTGTCTTGCCCATTCTTCCTCCTCAGGGAGAAGAGCCCATTTCACAGATTCCACTCCCATGTGAGGAAGAGCCTCCTTTACCACTTCTTTTACCACTGGAGGAGTTGTATTGCCAATTCTTTTTGCACCAATATTACCTATCCTCTTACCACTTGAATACCACACCTTACCCGTTCTACAACCACATGTTTAAGGGAACATCATTCTTATGTTATACCCTCTTAAGGAACCCTCTTTGCCTACCTCTCCTCCATCTATAGAGAGTAGTACCCCATCTACTCCACCTTCGTGCCTCAAAGAGTTAGTATTATCTACTCCCACATTAGACAAGAGACCTATTGTGCCTACTCCGATTGTACCATTCTTACCACTTCTTTTACCTATGGAGGATCATACTTTACCTATTCCTTGCCCACATATTGAAAGAGAAATTATACCTATGCTCTACCCACTTGAGGAACCCTCTTTGGCTACCTCTCCTCCACCCATGGAAGACCATGCCTCTTTTACTATCTCTATCGAAGAAGACCTTGTTGTGTCTCTTTCTCATCTTTGGCCCGAAGTAGTAGAGACCAATAATTTTCCTCTTTCTCAAACACCTCAACCTTCTAAAGATGTAACTATAGATCCTACATCAACATCATCTAAACCCTTCTCAAAATTGGTGAAAAGTTTATAATTTTTTGACTCCATGAAGCTAGATCATGCAACATTTTGGGACTGGCTTAAAAATCCTTATCTAACACAATGGGTGTCACCCTTTACCACCAACCCTGTCACTACCATTTACCCAAAGGTCTTTGAAAAAGTTAGAGCTTCTTCACCAAAATCACCAGAAGTTCATCCATCTATGTTAGAACCCTCACCTTCATAGGCATCTACCACATTAAAGTAGATTATGCCTTTAGGTGTACACCTCATCTCTAATCTAATTCATCCACTAGTGTAATTAAATTTAACTCCTCAACCACAAGTTGGAGTTTTGTTCCCTAAATTACATAATTTTTTTAAGATTCCTAGATCTCACCAATCCCCTCTTTAACCCTCAACTTTACCCTCAATTTTGGGACCACACCCCTCTACTTTAGTTAGAGTATCACCGACCCAAGAAAAACAAAAGGTTAAGTTACCTCCACTATTACATTTTTCACCTGGTAGGCCTTTCACATCTAACACCATGATACATAACACCAAGAAAGTGTCATAAAAATACATAACTCCCCCAACACTAAATAAGGCACTAGACAAATTAACCCTTGTGACTCCTAAAAAAAATAATGTGTCCACTCCTATTATCACAACAAGTTCGAGCCCACCTGCAAGCTCTCAGAGCTTTTTCCTATGTCAGTTATTGTAATATTTCATAATAACTCTTTCTCCCATTAAGCTTTATAATCCTCTTTGAATGAATCCATCTTGGTTTAATGATACACAAGTGTGTTTATATCATTGTTCACCTAGACACAATATTGTGAGTTGTAAAGCTCTCACAGTATTCATTCAATAATACTTTGATGTCAACACTCTCTTTGATGATACTCCATTAACTTTCCTATTATTCTACCTCTTTCATACATAATTCCTTCTAATATTCCACCTAAATTCAAACATAAATATGTGTTCATACCCCCTTTTCTACCTCCTTCACCTATATTTCAGATCAACATAGTTAATGTGGCCACACGGTCACAAAAGCAAAAAGATAAAGGTAAGGAAAAAATTGTTGCTCCTTGGGCTCATCCCTTTTCCAAAGACACTCCTCCTCTGAATCCCAATTCTTCCATTTTATGGGTCTCGAAACCAACATCTTCAAATGTTATTCAAATCTCAATGGTGAAACAACTTCACCAAACTCTTGTGAAAATGTCTTTATATGAGTTAATCCAAAACTCATCCTAACACCATCAAGTTTTGATTAGTGCCTTGCAAGTGATTGAGGTAAAACCTAATGATCCCCAACCTCTTATAGATTTGGTCAGCTCTGTTAATTCCATCTCCCTAATTTCCTTTAGTAAGATGGAAATTCCACTTCAACACTCTAAAGAATAGGATTTTACCTTTTTTATTATCACATTTATTGATCAAACTCATATCAAAAGAGTCATGATCGATGGCGGATCTAGTATTAATATTATTTCCACCCATGCCTACAAATATCTAGCCCTTTCTAATAATTACATGTCTCAAACTAACATGATACTTTGCTCCTTTAACAATACCATAGCTACTACAATGGGCACTATTGTTTTACATATCCATCTAGGTCCTCACACTATTCTTGAGCTTTTCTATGTGGTATAATGAGAGTTATAATATAACATACTACTTGGATGACCCTAGATACGTGTTATGGCATGTGTACACTCAACTTTACACCACTATGTCAAGTTTGAGCATGATGGACAAGTGCATGTTATACCCACTGACCCACCTCCATTTAAAACATGCAACATGACTTATAGTCCCAATGGTGTTCTCATTCCATTGAATACATCATCTTCTCTACATGACATTTTTGAAGCTTCCACAAGATCCACTCCCCTGATTACATAGATACCAACAACTAAAATTCTTGACAAGTATCCCATGGAGGAAACTTTTCAATGTTTTTCACTTGGTGAATATCATTTGTTGATGCTTGACATGTTCTATACTCAATAAGAGTATGGAAAGCTTCACATGCACCTAAATTATGATCCTCACAGTGGGATGGTCATTCTTTATGGGCCCCCTAACCTTCAAACTAATTTCACATATGGGGGAATTGGTTAGGCTCCCACTGTCAGTAATCCATCTTCTTTGCCACAGTCATTTACTTGTGACTTCTCTTTCCTAAGTAAACCTAGATTTACTCATACTTATCTCTTTAGGTATTCCTAAAAAGGATTTGGTTTGGGTTGTTATGAGCAAGGTGTCCACACATCCATTAAGTACCCCACTAATAATGCCATTAAAAATGCCAAAAAGAGGCATGGAGTGGGTTATGACGAACCAACTAAAGTCACCAAAACTTCTCATGTACCAATTATTGAAGAACTAGTCTCTCCTTCCCCACCTTCTCCACCATCACCTACCGAATTAGAGGTATCTATACCTCCTAATTTTTTTTCAATAAATTCCATCCATTTGGGGCCTCTCACTTATCGCTAGGGTAAGGAAATAAGGTCCCTTCCTCTCATTCATCCTAAAATAATTGATGAAGACTCTCCCATTATTAACACTATCCAATGTCAAGATGATTATGATATTCTCACATACATGAGTCTATATGATTCCTATATCCAAAGATCACTTCCATCTAAAAAAAAAGCTATGTTAAATGAATCAACCATTGACATCAATCTATCCTCTCATGATAACCCTTGTATCCTGAAGATTGGCCAATATTTGGATTCCACTGACTAAGCTGATTATGCCACATTTCTTAATAACCATAACAAAGCCTTCACTTGGTCTTATAATGACATGCTTGGTATTTATCTCTTTATCATCACCCATAATATTGTCACCAATCAAGATGCTAAACTTGTAAAGTAAAAGCTTTTCAAGATTCATCCTCTTATTGCTCTCCTTGTCAAAGAAGAGCTCTAACACCTCCTTTATGTTAACTTTATCCAACCCATCAACTACCTGCAATGGATTTCCAATATTTTTCCTGTCACAAAAGTGACTGAGGGAATCCACATTTACACTGACTATCATGAATTAAACCTCACTTGTCCATAAGATGACTTCCCATTGCTAAGTATTGAGCAACTTGTTGATCTAATGGCCAACCATGAGATGTTATCACTTATGGATAGATTATCTAAATATAATCAAATCCTGGTCATTCCTGAGGATCAACACAAGATAAACTTCATTACCCCATGGGGGACTTTCTATTATCAAGTCATGCCTTTTGGTCTAAAGAACACTGGTGCCACCTATCAATGTGTTATGACTTATGTCTTCCATGATCTCCTACACAAAATTATGGAATATTACATGGATGACTTACTTAACAAGTCTAAACTTCACCAAGATCACTTGACAATTCTCAAAATCATATTTTCTCATCTCCTCTAATATAACATTTGACTAAACCCAAAGAAATGTGTCTTTGGTGTTACTTTTGGTAAGCTCTTAAGTTTTATCATTTCTATTCATGGTATTTAATTTCACCCTACTAAGGTTAGAGAAATACTAGAGATGCCTCCACATACTAATATCAAACAACTTCATAGCCTGCATGGAAAACTTCAGTCAATCTACCACTTCATCTCCCAATTGTCTAATCAGTGTCAACCCTTTCACCATCTCCTCAAAAAATATGTCTCCTTCTATTGGAATATATATTGTTGGGAATATTTTGACACATTCAAACAATATCTCCTTTCCTTGCCATTTCTTATTCCACGTAAGGAAAATTAGCCTTTCTACCTTTACATCTCTGTAATAGACTATTCTTTGGATGCTATTATTGCACATCGAGATGATCACCATCGAGAATAGATGGTTTACTACATAAGCTACACACTTATTAATTATGAGACTCTATATACCCATACCAAAAAAAAATTCCTTTCATTTGTCTTTTCAGCCTCCAAACTCTACCATAATCTCCTAAATCACAAAACCTACTTGGTCACCCATATTGATACCCTCAAATACATACATTCTAAGCCATATCACAGCCAAAATGTAGCTCGATGGCTCATGCTACTTACTAAATTTGACTTAGATTTTATTTAGAAAAAGTCTATCAAAGGGAAAACAATCATTGACCAATTAGCTACCACCCCTTTACCTAATAACTAGCCTTTAAACTTTGAATTCCCTGATGAATCCATCATAATGCTCTCCATCGATGACATCTCCTATCAAATGATGATTTTCTTCGATGGGTCTAAATGTCAAAATGGTGGGAGTGTGGGGGTCATTCTTATTCCTCTAGATGATGAGCCTATGCCTTTGTCATTTAAACTAGATTTTGAATGCACTAACAATATGGTTGAATATGAGGCTTTGATTTTAGGGCTTTAGATAGCTCTCTTCTTGGGTATCAAATCCATAACCATTTTTAGTGATTCTCAGCTAGTGGTTAATCAAGTTAATGGTTCCTACCTATGCAAAAATGAAATTATATAGTGGTATAAACATCATGTAGATACACTATTAGGATCATTTGACTCTTATCTCTTATAAACTATTCCTCAATCTACAAATAAGTTTGCTAACACAATGGCTTCGCTTACTTCACACACACCCTTTTCATCCTCTTCATTTAAAATTTATGTCATCATGCATCACTTAACATTATCCTCCTATGTATCAAATAACATCCTCTTTATCAAAAATGTACAATCTAACCCATATGATTTATGGTACAAGCAACTCATGGATTACCTTTCCCTTTCTATTACCTCTTTTGATCTCTTTAATAATGGGTGATGTACCTTCATAAAACATGTCACTCATTACACTATGCTAGGGGGACTTCTCTACAAGTGAGGTTTTGATGGTCTCTTTATTAGATGCCTCATTAGTAATGAGACTCCCTTTGATATTAAGGAGGTCTATGATGGGATTTTTTGTGGATATTTCAATGGTCACATAGTTGCCAAGTGTATCCTTTGACTTGACTATTATTGGCCAACACTCCATCAAGACTGTGCTAATTATGTTTGACATTTCATCAAATGTCAACAACATGCTAACCTCCTTCACATTATGCGTCATGCATTGTAATTCATCAAAGACTTATGGCCCTTATCCCAATGGGGATTAGATTTAATTAGGGAGATTAACTCTCATTCATCTCTCTACCATTATTCTATCATTACTGCCATTGAGTACTTCACCAAGTGGGTCGAGGCCATTCCTCTCATCTCTACTAAGGGTGACAAAATTGTTGACTTCATCAACCATCACATCATTTATCATTTTTGTGTTCCACATAAAATTATAATAGATAATGACAAATTTTTCAAAAACTAGACTATTCAAAGTCTTTGTGATACATTTAGAATCAAATTAAGCTTCTCATCACCATACTATCCATAACAAAATGGATAGGTAGAAGCTTCTAACAAAACATTGACCATAATTCTCATGAAGGTAGTCAATGATATGGGCAAGGATTGGCAAACACACATTCCCTTTGCTTTATGGGCTGACTGTACAAGAATTTAAACCTCTATGGGTGCTACACCTTTTTCCTTGGTCTATAGGATGGAGGCTATCTTAGCTCTTGAGGTTAAAATTCCTTCTCTTTGAATTTATCTAAAAAACATACTTACTAATGATGACTTTCACCAAAAATGTTTGGCTCAACTTGAATTGCTTGACGAGTACCATCACATAGCCCTCAACCACCTCCAAATCTATCAAGGGCATGTCAAACATGCTTATAATAAAAACCTCAAAGAGAAAGATTTCAATATTGGAGATCTCATCTTAAAATAAAATCAACGTGTGACAAACATGGAGAAAAACAAATGGGTTAAGTTTGCTCCTAATTGGCTTGGACCCTATATCATAACCTAAAAGTATGGCTCAAGAAATTATAACTTGTCTTCTCTCGAAAGAAGGCCAAAACTTGAGCCTTTAAATGCCTTACACCTCCAACCATTCTTTTGTTAACCAAGTGTCACTTCACCTCATGTTTAGCTTGAGTTCATCCCTTGAGTAGCCATATTACATTCATCTCCTTTCCTCTTCACCCTTACTCCTATATGCTTAGTTAACTTACAAAGTGTTATGGTTTTTCCCTTAAAGTGGAAAACTCCTAAGCCTCTATAGTCTTGTCCATGACTAAAAAAATGGGATGTGACAAGTTATAAACTCTCAGATCATGATTCTCAATGTAGACTACTCCCTTGAAGGACAACTACATAACTTCTCTTTACTACTATCAATAGACTACTCCCTTGAAGGATAGCTATTTAAACTTAAAAACAAATGCTTAGACCACTCCCTTGAAGGATATCTAGGCCAAGCTTTGTTCTCAAAGGGAAAATACAAATGAAAATATTATCATATTGATTAGCTATATACGACCTCCACACATACATAATCCCATTGTAGGCTTCTCATATTGATTAGCTTACACACAAAAAAAAAAGATTTAAGTCATGGACTTGGCTATATTAGCTCTCAGGTCACCCATAGTAGGGGTATATCATCCCCACTTTGAAGGTTATGCTACCTAAAAATTTTCCCTCATTTTACCCAGTTTGCCTCATACTCTTTCAAGGGACTTTGAACTCACTTAACATAAGGTAAACACGATGATTCTCTGAAAAACACAATGGTCCAATGATGTAAGGCATAAAAGAGGCTCATTTTCCTGAGCCCATTGATGTTATTATTCTACCTCTTTATTTTTCCATCTAGATCACATGCCAATATCTCTATTGAGATGAAAAATGTCATACCAACACTATCAAGCCTACTCCATTTATTTTATGCATATGCTATCACAAATATGGAAAAATACTAAAACATAATAACATAACCAATCTATTCATTTTAAGTATACACCATCATAAATATGGAAGAGTTCTAAGATGAAGCTAACAAACCAACTTTGCATATACCATCACACATATGGAAAATGCTAGTCTAACTTAGCTAACATGCTCAACATTAACATCAAAATTAACATAACATTAAAATAATCATCTACATCAATATCATCATCACAATCAAAATAAATGCATCTTGAAATCACAAATAAATATACATCTCATATATATATATATATATACACACACACACACACACACACACAAACACAAACACACACACACACACACACACACACACACACACACACACACACACACACACACACACACACACACACACACACACACACACACACAAACAACACACACACACACACACACACACACACACACACACACACACACACACACACACACACACACACACACACACACACACACACACACACACACACACACTCAACATACATATCCATCAATACATCATCACAATATCACCTCTCTCTCAAAATATACATCTCTCATCTTCAAATCATAGACCGGTGTGTATATAACACATATAACAAAAACAACCTCTGACACCTAGAGTCCTCAAGGCTCACCGTGTGGTCATGAAGAAGCAGTGTCATCACCACTCTCTACTCATCTATGTCTACGTGAGCTAGAATTCATGGCACATGTCACTGTTCTCTCCTACTCTCTAAACTTAGAATACCTTTAAATATGTGGAAAATTCCTGATGGCCTTCTCATAATAAACAATCTCATCAAGGGTAGTAGTATATCTCACTAGAGATATGGTCTGTGGTGGTCCCATCACACCTATAAAAGTCCTAGCCTTTACTGGTCCCTATGGTGGAAGATGAGGAATATCTTGATCTTCTGCTATCAAACTATCCCTCTCTACTATCATTATAGTAACTTGACCTTATAACACCCTAACCTAGCCCTGTAGTGCCCCAACCTAGCCCTACAATGTCACTATCTATCCTTATAAGGCTAATACCTATGTTTGTACTATATCTCAATCCTACACTACTGTATCCCATGCGTGTATGTTTACATCTCTCTCTCTCTCTCTCTCTCACCAACCCCTATAAATTTTTTGGTGGTCTCTTAACCTCCACTATAGGATGTAAACCTATCCTAAAATCCATATATGCCTCTGTACACCCTAGATCTACTAAACTTAGCCTTGCTTCAAAATATATCTCATATGTCTCTTAGGGAAAAGGTAGGGGTGCCTCTATATCATCCCTCCTATATTGAGGGAATGTAGGTGGTACATCCTATAGTAGGCCAAACTGCCTTCTGACCCATGTCATGGGTACCATCTCTAGCTCAACGACTCATTTCCCCCTAACCCATAATGAGCTCTACAATCTAACCAATTACTCTTCCTATCATGTGAAGGAAGGGTATGTCAGGTAGGGTCTCCACAAAATATTTACAGGAATCAATCCCTCAATCATGAACCTATAATAAGTAATGTCATGCACTACGCCATCTACTTAGGTATGTGCCATACCATATCTCCACCATCTAAAACCCACCCTAAAGCTAGATAGAATCATGGTATGTGACCCCAATGGTCATGTCACCATGATATGCTCATATGCCCAATAGTGTATTAAATGGATGGAAAACTATATCACCATCATAGTCTCAAACCCCATAACTCTCTATATAACTATGCCAAAAATGTTGGTCCCCATGCAAAATTAATCCACTACTCAACCATCTATTCCAGCACACCCATCAATGCAATAGGAAATCTCCCACCATATACATCTAGCAGTGCATATACTATGATCCATATCATCATCAAGATGCTCATCCTATGCTACTCCTCATCAAAAATATACAGTGGCTCATAGGCAAAACTTATTAAATGATAGGTCACCTCACTCACATGCTCTCCAAATAATGTCACCATGTCTATGTCATGCTCTTCTCTCAAGCATGAGAAGATCTCCTCACCCTGGAGTGGTAACCATAATATCTTATATACATCCTCTTGGGTCACTATCAACTCACTAGTTAGTGATGGAAGGTGTTGTTGGTGTGATCCCACCTCTCAATCAATGCTATCATTAGGCTCACATATTGAGTGACTCTACAATATCATTTCACTCCTCCTAACCCCATGAATTCTATGTGCTCACTTGTCTAGGGTGAAAGCCCTCCTCATACATGTCAACAACATTGGTAGATGATCTCGTAGTGTTAAATCCATCCTAGCCTACATTCATACACACATAACTCAAGTCACATACTTCTTAATATAATCTACCACCACCTTTTCCATTCTTTCAAGGAGAACTACATTGGTTTGAGGCCCTCCATCGATATATGTATGTAGCAATCAGTTGACATAGGGTATTTTAAAGCTAGCTTGGCCATAGACCCACATAACTATCTAACCTATTCTCCCCTCTCTACCCATGGCTTTACTACCTCTCTCTCTCTTCACCCTAATCCTAACTACCTATCACAAATCTAGGCCTCATGGTTTATATCCCTAACCCTCAACCCTATGCCCTATCTTTTAAGCCCTAGGCTTCTTGACCTATCTCAACTTACCCTTTTTACCCATTTCCCCTAACACAATTTTAACTATACCTTAGATATTACTCTCTAAGATTTGGGAAAACTACATTGGCTTGAGGCCCTAAACTGGACTATGTAGGCAAAAATTAATTGACACACGATCTTCTAAGACTAGCTAATCCATTAGGCTAGTTGACTACCTTAGTTAGGGATCAAAATTGACATTTTCTCCTATTTTTGGGTCCTTCATAATCATTAATGTCAGTCTTGTGCATTGACATTGATGCCTAGTGTCAGTCGATATTGATAGAAACCTATCGATATTGATGCCTTATTGGCTGATGTTGGTGGACCCCATCGATGTTGATGACTGGTTCAGCACTAGGACCAAATGATTTGCCCCATAAAATAAAATTTTAACCTAAAAAAGTACCCCAAATCCCTCCCAATTTCACCTAAGCCTACCCACCCCATTTCTTACACCTCTACTAACATTTTGTTTCCTCCAACTCTAAAATTAACCTACCAAAACAAATTAACCAACTCACATTCAAAACTAAATCAGAGAGACTCTTACCTCATCTCTCCATCTTCTCTAAGCTAGCATAACTAGATCTTGTGGTGATGCACCTCCTACTAGGTCCCCTCCTCTACCATCTCAATCATAGTTATAGCTCTATTTCTTTCTTATCAAATGTTCTACATGAGTTTAGTGGGCCACCAAACCCCCTTTTGTCAAGTTTGATCACCCACTAACATTGGTATACTTCACCTAATGTGCCAAAATCAAAACTTAAACCCACTAATATCAGTAACCTTACCCTAAGCCACTGATATTATCACTATTAACTATTGATATCAGTGATATCACTAACGTTGACACCATTGCATTAGAGTTCCTACCAACCATCATAGCTCTTTAGACTCTACCCATAATTTAAGGAAATTTAGAGATCACATATATCTCCCCAACTATGACAACCACACTTGGAAATCACTTCAATATCCACCCATGATGACTTTGCTTAGAGATCATGAATATCTCCTCACTCATTGACCCTATTATACCAACCTTGCATTGTTTGTCTTGACTGCTTATGCTATTCGAATATAGTTGGATATTGTACACACACATGTATATTAGGTTTTTTTTATGGTTACCAAGGTTGTCTTATCATATGTAATCTTTTTGTGTTTTTAGGGGCACTTCTTACCTCAGATACCTAGCACACATAGACCATTAGAGTTATAACTTTGATTGTTTTGACCTTATCAGCTTTCACTTACAAGATATGATTTGGTTATTTCTATCTAATTCCTCCTCAATCTTACTTGTTCTTGACTTTATCGACTATATATCCTAGTAGTATACACACAAGTAGTGATAACATGTTCTCCTCCACTCACCCAATTAAATTTTTGTCAAAATGGTACTTGATTCTAGTTTCTCCTTCATCAATTTCCATTTTGAGGGGGGATACCTCATCCAATACTTAAATCATCTAACTCCTATTTTTGTATTGTAACTTGTTAGTGCAACTTACAAGACAAAAAGGGGCAAATATAGACACCAAAAGTATGTCACATACACGTGAATAACTCCCTATGTTGAAAACCCCCTTAAGCCCATTTTTCAATAATAATAATTAGCCTCCCTAACCCATGATTTCACCCTTCATACATTTAATTAATTTAAAATACTTAACTAATTTAATTAAAAACCCCTTATACAACCTTACCTAGCCACCTTGTCCTAAGACTAATTCTCACTTGATGAGTCACCTCAAGATCTAGTCCCCTCATCCTAACTACCCAAGACTTATTCTTAGCTCAAAAATGAATTCCTAACAAACTGCATCCTTCTTAACCTCCTATTTTTACCATTTTGTAATGGGTGCCACACTTGGCATGAGGAGCAATAGAAAACTAGCTAAAGATAATAGTTTTACCTATTCTAAGGCCATCGGTGTCGATCAACCCATGGATAATGTTGGTGGGATCACTGATGTCAGTTATATAAGCCAAACTCTAAACTAATGTTCAGGTCAACAAAAATAAATAAAACTCATTATTATTTGCATCCAAGATTTTGACATTCAACTTTTATCATCTTAGCTTACTGTTATCTTGCATAAGTCAACCTAGATTAGGAACCAAGCACTTGAGAACTAATAGCACCCACTTGTTTTCTAAAATCAAGGAATTAGTTCAGACTTCTTGATAGGATCCATCCATCTGGCACTTATGGTTTAGTCACCACTATAGTTAAGTAAATCACTTATTTTGTAGGTCTTTTAAGTAGTTACTTTATAATCACTTTATATCTACTATTCATTACTTTACGTATTCTTGACCAAACCCTATGAAAGAGTTATAAAGCCTCCATACTTATTTTTACTTGTTCTAACACACCAAACCTATGACTAGATCCACCCAAACAATACTCTCTCTCTCACTCTCCCTGAAACCTCCAGACTTGATCAAAACCATTTCCTAAACCTGAAAAAGCCTTCTGCAAGCTCCTAGGCAATTATTGCCCTTACTGACCTTAGTATTCTAACCAATATCAATAATTTCCCTACCAACTTTAACATCCTAACTGATATAAATCACTTCCTTACCAAACTTGATAGCATAACTGATGTTGACAACTGTATATTTCCTAACCCTTTCGAAAACCTACCCAAATAACTTCCAAAATACAAATAAAACATACCACCTACAATTTTTTACTTTTTATTGCACTCAAGTTATGAATAATGGTAACATTATCTCTCTTTTAGTCTCTCTTTACCTCTATTTTATTTATTTATTACTCTTTTATCTCTCAAAAAGTGGACTATCATCTCTAAGGAAGTTTGACACTTCCTAGAACAAGCGCATAGGTTGGCAGCCCACTCAGATATCTGCTAACAAACATTTTATGGTAGTGCTTTCTTGCTTATAGGTAGTCCACCCCAGACAAAGAGGAGTTATCAAAACATTTGGATATGGTGTAAAAACTAATCTAGGTTCATTTTAATCACTTATCCCTGTCTCACTTCTCTATTTTTTCTTTAGACTTGAAATAGACAAATTTTAGCAAAATATTGGTTAAAAATATTCTTCACAATCGACCTTCTACAACCATCATCTCCTAATGAGAAATTAATTGATGTATTTTAAAGTAACCATGAATATATCTTGTAAATATAGATGTCCCAACTTTACCTCACAATTGCTAAACCAGAGGTACTCCGTTGTGTCGATATCGTAGATCCTATGTTCATTGATTATAGTGTAGATGGAGACTGGATGATTATGGAGGGTACATCAAAGAGAGTTGATTATATATATAGTATATTTTTAATGCTATTATAATCTTCCCAAGACTCACATTTACCTCCCTAAAATCAAGGAATGGACCAGTAAGAATGACTTAGATAATATCCTAAGACCATGGCTGGATGGAGGAACTCATGTAATGAGAAACCATGATGGTAAAATCCTAATTATATAATTCAATTAAGGGATTAGAATCATCATGAATTTGTTTAATAGGGATTTTAGATAAAATATCATATCCTATGTTGACCCCAAGTGGGTCTCTTATGTCTATTTCATGATAGAAGAGAAGTTGACTCCACCTATTGGAGAAATGATAAGTATCCATCTAGGGAGATAGTTTAATGGAATTAAAAGGAAGACAAGCTAGTTATTCACAATGATGCCTTAATTTTTGGATGCCTTCATTTCCTCAACCTTCTTCCCTATCATCAAGAATTGGTCCCCTTGTAGTAAGATTACCATTACTTGAAATTACAAATATTGAAGTATAGAGACCACATGCAATTCATTTTTGATTGAATATATTCCACTCTAGTTGGGATAATTATTGGAAGTCCGATGCCCAAGATTACCCCACTTATTAGGTAATTTGTAGATCCCATTAAAGATATCTAGTTATATCTATACTACATAGTCACTAGGATTGAAGGAATCCAAACCCAACCCTTCAGACTACTAGTGCATATCCTAATTAATTTGGTTGAGAGTGAGATAAATCATCAACTACTTCATGATATAGACCATGTATTTAGAGAGAATAAGAAAGGAATCCTACATCTCTTCCCATATCTGATTGGGAAGAAAAGGATTCATGGATACAAGTAATTAAAGATCTTAACAAGAAATAGAGAGGCATTCTAATTCCAATTAAATGACCTCAAGACATGGGATCCAAAGGGAAATGAGCTCTCCAATTTACAATCCAAGAAAATACATAAAGTTCCTTATGAACATCAATTGGGTCCATGTGACCATTTATACATAAAGGCATCCAACTTTGAGGAAGTTTTGGCTAGGTTTAAGGGGTGTGGATTCAAATTAGAACACAGATTATGGAGGGAAGAAAAACCATCAAGAGAAATATGAAAAATGAATCCCTTGTAATAACACCTCTTACCTTCCACTTTGGGTCCACAACAAGTTGCTCAAGTTACACCCCAGCAATAGTAGCTACCTCAATAGCAAGTGCCCAAAATTGAAGGATCTAGTAACAAAATATGGAACATATGCTAAGAGAGGGACCCTCTACCTTAGCTCTACCTCAAAGACCCCCTTCCACTATGGAATATGTTGATATGGTTGCCTTGGAGCCTTATGACATAGTGGATGAGTTCTTCATGTAATTTGTAGATACATATGGGTCAAATAGGGAAGGAGATGAAGATGAAAGAGCCATATTTGAGGTGGCACTAATTGAAGGTCTTCAATTTGAAGAGATAGACAAAGACAAAGGATTTACCTTAGATTTGGTCCATGTGACCAAAATAAAGAGGGAGATAGATATGGATTTGGTGCCTATAACCCTAAAGAAACCCAAGTGGATTCACCCAACAAGTGAGGTAAACTTATTTAGTGATGAATTTCCCATACATGGACCTGTCATCCCTGACTAGTTCATTTATGGGAAGTTCCAAAACATACCCTCTCATACACATTCATGGGGTTTGACTATCACTACCAATGTTGAAGTCAATGATGAAATCTAGCCTTAGATCTTAGAGCTCATGAAGGAAGAAGAGGAGAGGAGAAAGATTGAGGATGCTAAGGAAAATACCAAGAAAATAGAAGAATTAAAGCAATCAAGTGAGGCTGGCCTCAAAACACCAAAATATTCAAAGCTTTCAAAATCAAAGCCAAAGGTACAATTTAACCCTAACAAATCTACACTAAATAAGCTTACTACCAAGAAAGTAACTATTGGAATATAAGAAGTCACTCTTCAAAGAGAGGAACAAATTTTTAGGACTCACTCCTGTCCAAGGCTAGTTAGCATGGGAGCACCCCATTCATCAAAAATATATTTCAAGTCTTGTGGAAGTCTAGTCAGCAATGGTTGTGGTGGGAATTCAAGGAATGAAGCAAAGAATCATGAACTTATAGAAATAGAAGAAAGACTTGGAGGCCTAAGTCTTACTATCAATTCTAGAGGACTTGCTAAAGATGTTAGATAAGTACCTATTAGATGCCTTTGAATGATTAAAATACATCAAAATCAATATTAATACCTTGGAACTTCAAGCCAAGAAGGCACAAATATTGATGTGGTAATGGCAAAAAACCAAAACCCAGGTGACAAAGCTGATCAAAGTACACATCACTAAATAGCCTTTAGATTTTAAGATCATTAAATAAATGCAACTTAATGCCATTCAATGGACCCTAGTGGATCAAATATAGGAATTAAGTTCATGCTATAACAAGGCCAATAACTTCATGGAGGAAGATTAGAAGTTTGTGAACATAATTGAGAAGTTACAAAGAACCTTATGGTGACCCCTTCTCAACTACTACCTACAGGCTAATGCATGACATGAAATTTTAATAGGGATTCCAAGCCTTCATCCAAGGAATCAAGTTTAAAAACCAAGGCCAATCCAATAATTATAATTCAAAGGTCTTTAATGTCATCTTTGCCATAGGAGATTAGATAACAAAAGTAAGGTGATTATAAGAGGTCACCATCAAAAGTGACATAGAATATGATACATTAGTTGAACAGGAAGAAGAGAGTCTAATGAAGTCCATAGTGGATTTTTATAAAATCAAAGAACAATACACCAAGGTGAAAGACTTCCTTCAGCCTAAGTGATCAAGGGGGCCCACCAGCCTAAGAGCAAAGTCAAGATCATTATTTTGTAAACTATATATGCTAGTTTGTTAGCATATATTAGTATTTTGATCTAATAGGTGCCTAATAACCATATGTACTTTAGAATTCATTATAAAAGGATATTTTTCCTTAACTCTTGTGAAAGTCTGAAACAAAGATGACTGGTACACTACCTATGTCTTCTATAAATAGACAATTGTTATAATTTATAAAGGGAGGGATTTTGAGCAATTTTATACTAGAGTAATTAATATAATTAGAATTCTACAAAGATTGTATGGTGTTGTGTTATATTATTTCTACTTTATCTCAATTATAGGTGGATGTCTTAGATTTTAATGGATCTTAGATAGATAAGCTATATTTCATGTTCATGAGGTTTCTAGTTTTAGATGTGCTAGACTAATTGAAGGATTCTAAGTTATTTCATTTTATTTACTTTGTATTTGAATGTTCTTATGAAATTCATTTTAACATAGAAAAATATTTAAGTAATCTTGAATTTTACTCATGATATTTATATTTTACTTTGAATCTTTCCTGATCTTTGGTGAAGCTTGGGCTTATGCTATGTTGCATCACTGATTGGTTAAATGTATGCTCAAATTGAATAGAACTTAATCATTATGTTTGATACTAATGCTTACAATCATGTTTCTTCTTTGGCTTATCATACCTTTTTCTTATTTTTAATCAATGCTCACTTTAGTTTAAAGATCACTGTAAATATTCACTTAGATTAGCCTAGAGTTAGAAATATTGACCAGGAAGACTACAAGACTACAAAGACTTAGACCCTGGTGGCTCCCAACCACCACATCAAATTTATTTTTTGGGTAGCTCTCATACTTTTCTAACTATTACACCACAGACATAGTAATTTTCACAAACTACAAATTATGTCTTGGATTCTTGTAATCCTAAAATGAAAAGTGTTCATCAACACTAATGAACACTCTATGGAGAAATTAGAAGCATCAACAAGAGGTAGTCCCTATTGGTGCTAGAAGGAGGGCCTTCTTTTTAAGTATTATTGTTTTCTTGGTTAAGATTATCTGATATTTACATCCTTTGTAAAGATATTTTCTCTATGAGTGTTTTCTTTCTCATCTTTGTGCTTAGTAAGGTAAAGATCCTTGTTTTTGTAAGGTTCAGTTCAAATTCTAGTAAGTATGGCTTTATGTCATAGAATTATTGACATTTGAGGTTATAATTTCTTTATTTTAATTAAATTTTGATGTTATATTATGAATTTTAAATCTAATTCTTCAAAATAATGTAAAGGATGGTCATCTTTGCATGATCAAACATATCGTTGAACTAATTTAGTCAAAGATCAACATCCTTTACATTTTCATACATAAATCTTTGCAAATTAAGCTTAGTGTTAATGCTATTTTTTAGTTTTTTTGGAAATTAATGTGTTACACTATAATTCAAAGTAGGATTGTTAGTTCTCAAGCTAGAATTACCCAGAATCAGGACTAGATCTCATTCAAAAACTAGGGAACCTCTACGTAAACTCAAGTCACACTAACAAGATAGAAAGGATAAAGGGAGGCATAAACATTCAAAATATTTGTTATATTCACCCCTAAAAGGAGTCCCTACATTCAATCTTTAACCAGATATGGCTTGGATTATAACTTCTATCAATGTTCAAGGTATAGTTCATGACTTACCATGAAATCTTGAGAAATATTTGCCTATTTTCAATCCAACTAGTATGGTCACTACTGAGGAACATCTCAAGTATTTTAAATATTCTTTTGAGGCTCTTAAATTTCATTCATGAGGATGTAGCTCGTAGGTTATTCCATTTTACCTTTAAATGTGTTGTCAATAAGTGGTTCTTAAACCTACTTGATGATTGTATCACTTCTTGGAATAACTTTGACACCATATTTATTTATCAATTTTGGAAGATAATTAACCCTTATGTCATATATCATCAGTTTAATACCATTAAGAGAGATGAAAGTGAGCCTATTAGGTATTTTAATACCATATTTTAAAAGATGTTCAATATAACCATAGATCCTTACAAGCCTAATGAACCTTTGGCCTTAGAGATATAAAAAGATGTTGTGGATCCCATGACTTTTGTGTTTCTAAAGAGAACCCTTCCAGATATTACCACATTAGCTCAAGCTCATTTAAAAGTAGTGGTCATTAGTGACTAAATGCAGCCTCAAGGGAAAATGGCTTACTTAATTCCAAATATCAACCCACAAATGCTAGCCTTGAACCTTTTCCCAGCTAATAATAAGAATGTTCCATCTCTGAATCAAATATCGACACTAACATGCCTACTAGTCATGTTTCTCTCAATTAGAACTTAGGTTTCTTAGGTAAGAAAACTACCAATGGATCTCAAGAAAATGGCCAAAAGGATCTTATACTAGTCAATATTGCTAAAAATAGTCAAGCTCAAGATTTTGAATATCCAAATGATGAAAATGATTTCATACTCAAGATGGTCCAAAATCTTAGTACATACTTATTTCAATTACAAAAGCAAGTTGGTAATGCTAATGATAGCTCTGGAAGGAACTTCACCTTCTAAAAGTTAAATAGACCTAGAAATTGATTCTTGAATGATAGTTTCTTTAATAGAAACAAATCCAATGAGCCTTCTTCATTTGGCAAGAAGACTCTAGACATCAATCTCATAGTTATTGCCCAGCTTGATTATTTTAGAGTGCATGCCACTTCTAAGCACGATGAGATAAATTGTATTAAATTATGTAAAGCTTTTGAAGCCTTTGAGGAAGAGCTTGACACCTTTGAGGTTATTCTAGATAGGGAAAATAATGCTCGTACTTCTATATCTAAAGCACAAGATAAAGCACACATGGTGGAGACCTTCCAATTTCCTTTCCAAGAAGATAATGATCCTGACAATATTTTTGAAGAAATCCAAGCATTTTAATAGTTACTAAAGACTTACCCTATAAGGAATAGGGAGCAAAGATAACAAGCCCTTGACTACTTTTACTCTTTTCAATAATTAAGGGAGTCCTCCAAATACATCTTTGATAAATCATCCTGAGCCACCCAAAGGTAGTTCTTCTAATCCTTTGGCTAAACCTTTGAATAAGACTAGATACAAATATAATTGAGGACATGAAGAAAATCAAGGAAAATATCACTCTACATGAACTGACATAGATAACTAAGCAAAGAGACATTCTCATGGAATCCTTCTCTAAGAAGCCTAAAAATCCACCAAAAAATGATACTGCCAATGTAACTATGCAAATGGTAAAATCAGAGTCTCTACGCTTTCTGATCATAGTCAGAGTGTTTGGTAAGAATGTACATAATTGTCTACTAGATTCAAGAGATTTTACTAATATTAGGCTAGCTAAAATTTGTGAGAAACTAGGATTTAACCCAATCAAGTATGATTGAGTAGTCACACAACTGGATAAATCAGAAGTCAATGTCATTAGAGAGTTACTTAATGTGCATATTTAATTGGCAAGTGAACCTATACCTCAACAATTTATTGACATTCAAGTAATGGACATCCCTAATTCTTATTAGTTACTTCTATGTAGGGAATGGAGCAAAACATTCAATGGGTACATGTCCATTGACTTTTCTCATTTGTGGTTACCATGGAAGGGTGTTTCTAATCAGATAAGGGTTGATAGAGAACTGAGGATGAAGCATATGATAATTGAGTATAATGGAGTTAGTGAAAGGATAAAATTCCTTGATTATATCTTAGAATCTTCACCTTAGAAATAACAAAAAATATATATTCTAAAATGCCCCCTCCAATGCCTGGATTATGGAAGTTACATGTTGATGGAGCCATATGCAAATCAGGATCAGGAGCTGGCATTATATTAGTAGACCCTATAGACAAACACTACCATGAATATTATAGGCTACAATTTTCTTTCATTAATAACTTAGTTGAGTACAAAGATCTTATTATTGGACTACAACTTTCCATCAATAAAAAAGTCAAATAGCTTATAGTCTATGGAGACTCTGAACTTGTGGTCAACCAAGTAAAGAGTAAATAATAGTGCAAGTTGCCTTACTTTAAGAGATATAAGTATAAGGTATGGGATTTTATTGAATATTTTGATGCCTTCAACATCTTGCCTATGCCAAGGGAAGAAAATAAGGTTGTTGATGATCATCAATTTCTTGGCCAAATCTAGGTCCTTTGAAACCCATATCATCGATGAAGTAGATGAAATCTCTCTTGAAAAGGAGCCTAATGATAATATCATCCAGCATAGTGATAATAAGATACCTAAAGGGATGATCTCTTTAGAGAGGATGTTTGATCATGATAAGCTTACAGAGGTACCTAAGGTACCTAAAGTGAGTGGAAAAAACTACCAACCAGTAGGTCTTGGTCCACAAGACCAACCTCAACCCATCAACATAGGGAAATCATGCACTAAAATGGAAAATAAGAAAGCAAGGGAGTTGCTCATAAAGTACAAAAATGTCATTTCTTGGTCCTATGA
The DNA here is from genome assembly GCA_037957365.1 of Torreya grandis. NCBI lineage: Eukaryota > Viridiplantae > Streptophyta > Pinopsida > Cupressales > Taxaceae > Torreya > Torreya grandis. The sequence continues at coordinate 1,009,663 of JARHVA010004048.1, read as the reverse complement.
AAATATAAAGACATTTAACCCAAGGGTCATAACTCATACAATACCTCTCAAATAAAATTACAAGCCTTTTAGGTAGAACTAAAGGCTAGTTAATCATGTCTTAGATTCATGATCTATAAAGAGGTCAAGAAACTATTGGATGCAAGGATTGTCTTTCCTATGAGGCACTCCACTTAGGTTGCAAACTTGGTCCCAGTAAGAAAGAAGAATGGGGAGATTAGATTATGCGTTGACTTTAAGAACTTGAACAAAGCTTATAAAAAGGGCAAATATCCTCTACCTTCTTTAGACAAAGTCATACAAGTTATTTCAAGGTCATCTATGATGTCTTTCTTGAATGGATTATCAAGGTATAACCAAGTGCTAGTTGACAAAGAGGATAGGATGAAGACAACTTTCATGACCAAGTGGGGAACCTATGCCTACAAGAGGATGACCTTTGGGATTATAATTGTAGAAGAAACATTTCAAAGGGACATGGACCATGCTTTCCAAGGTTTGGTAGGTAAATGTACCATCATCTATATAGATTATGTGATAGTTTTCTCCAAGAATAGAGAGGACCACTTCATGCACTTGCAACAAGTATTTGAAATTTGTAGAAGATATGCCATTTCCTCAACCCAAAAGAGAGTATATTTTATGTCATAGAAGGGAAACTATTAGGCCACCTTATCACCAAGTTAGGGATCTCCATATATCTTTATAGAGTGGAGGCCATCTCCAAAATTTAATTGCCTAATATAAGAAAAGAGCTCAAGTCATTCTTTGGGAAAATTAACTTTGTAATAAAGTTCATCTTAAGTTTTTCAAAAATTATCATGTCTTTGAATGAAATGATAAATAAGGATGTCAAGATCTCTTGGAATGATGAATCTATGAAGGTTTTTACTAATATTAAGAAGGAAATCACTAAAGCCTCAATCCTAGGTCTTGACTTCTCAAAGGATTTGTATTTGTATTCATTTGCTTCTGAGCGTACTATGGCTGCAGTATGATCTCAAAAATTTGATTGGAATTATCATACCATATCTTTCATGAGCACCAATTTCAAGAATGTTGAATTGAACTATTCTATGATTGACAAGCAAGCTTATGTATTGGTGAAAGCAATTAACAAATTTAAGCATTTCATCCTTAGGAATAAGGTACATAATATTTGCCAAACCCAGATAAAAAACTCATGATGAGTAAAAATGAGCTTGGAGAAAGAAGAGGCAAATGGATGTCAATTATACAAGAGTATCATATTGAAATGAATATTTCCAAGTTGTTAAGGAGTTAAGGCTTAGTTTAAATGATTTACAATAATAACCCCAAGCTCCATGTCATTTAAGTTGACTAGCAAAACTTCCAACCTAATGAGTGGTATGACTCTATCATCCACTTACTTATCAATGGTATTTTTTTACCTAAGACTTACAAGAGAGCAAAGGAGAGCGTTGAGGCTCAAATTAGCTCATTACCTCATCAAGAGTGGAGTCTTGTAGAGAAGGAACTTTGAGGGAATTTATTTAAGGTGTGTATCCAAAGAAGAAGAAGCTCAAATCATGACTACCTTCCATGAAAATCTAGGAATTGGACACCCTTTAGGGAGAACCAAAACTCAAAATATCCTTAGATCTAGGTATTATTTGCCTACCCTCTTTAAATATGCTCACAAGCATGTCAGGGAGTGCCATACATGCTAGATATTCAACACAAAAGAGCCAAAGGCAGCCATGCTTTTGTAACATATGATATTTGACAAACCCTTTGCACAATGGGGGTTGGACTTTGTAGGGGTGATCCACCCTAATTCTTCTGAAGGCTATAAATTTATCCTTACTAATATTAACTATTGTGCAAGGTGGAGTGAATATGTTTCCACCAAACATTATAAGATATAAGAGGTAATTAAATTCATGAAAGAAAACATTTGCACAATATTTGGAACCCCAGTCTCTTTAGTCTATGATAATGGATCTACCTTCACTTCTATTGAGATGACTGAATGGGCATATGACAATGGCATCACTATAAAGTTTGCATCCATTCATTATCCTTAAGGGAATTGAGTATTCAAATATACAAATAATAATTTGATGAAGGCTATCAAGAAGTCTATGAAAGACAAAACCAAAATGTGGCATAAGCTCCTAAAGTATGCATTATGGGCAGGTAGGATAAGAATTAAATAAGCCCTCAAAGCTTCACCATTCTTGTTTGTGTATAGATAGGAACCTATCTTCCCCATAACCCTCAATTTTCCCACATCTAACTTCATGCAAGAGTACATGGAAGAAAATCAAGAACTTGTTAGCTCAAGGTTGCTAGATATTATTCAGATGGAAGATGCCATATATAAAACATTTACTAAATTTAGTAGGCATAAAACAACAGTGAAAATGTGGTTTGATAAAGTATCCAAAATCAAAGTGTTCAGGCAAGGAGACTTAGTCCTCCTCTGGGACAAAGCTTTAGAGCCAAAAGGGAAGCATGGCAAATTCATAACTTTGTGTATTGGGCCATATCAAATTATGGAGACATTGGGAAATAACACTTTTAAGCTGAAATACCTCCAAGGAGCAGAGTTCACCTTGCCCACCAATGGGTAGTATCTCAAGCATTACTTTGTTGCTGCTCCACTAGGGGTCTTCATGGAGTAAAATATGTAAGACTTTTTATATTAGAGTAGGTAGGCTAACTAGTTTCTTTTATTGCTTTCCCTTCTTGATTTGCTTGTACATTTTTGTTTGCTTCTTGCTTGTTGATTTATATTGTGTGTTTTGTTTGATTTTGCTTGGTTGTACCCTTTTGTTTCCAATAAGTCTTATGGATAGTTTATTTCTCAAGTTTTCATAAGATTTCTTAAAATTCTAGTATCTTGAAATTGGAATATTAGTCTTGCAATGATGAACATAGGTTGTCACAAAGCACCATGATGCAACTCAAAGACAATGGTATGGATAAATATAAAATTTAATTATCATGACAAGTCTTAAGAATAATCTTAAATCAAGGTTTGGTTAAAATAAGAATCATATGCGTTAGAAGAAAACTTAGGTTGATGAGGCACAATTCATGATAGCACTTAAAACACATCCTTGTTTGGGATAGAGGTTACAACTAAAAGTGATTACCCCAAGAATTAAACACTTGACCAAATCCCTAAAACTTGGTTATATTGGTTCCCAACCTTTACAAAAAGACCTAGAAATAATAATAAAAAAGAAACTTATTACAAAATCTATGGACCAGAAGTAAAGGTGATTCTTGTAACCTCCATTAGGGATATGGATGTCTATATGGTCATGGATCAAGGCCTTGATTGGGACAAAAGGTATCTCTATCAGGGATATGGATGCCTAGCTAGTAGTAGAGCAATGCCCAAGCCTTCCCTGAACTAAGAGAAACTATTCTCAATGAAAAATGCTCCAAGTCAAGTGTTATGACCAAAGGTATGATCTGGATGTCATCTTCCAAATTTCCATGAAAAATAATAAGTGGATTAAAATTACACATTGCATGTCTATGTTTCAATATTTTGAATTTGAACTTACACATGTGAGGTTTATACCAATCAAGGTTTGATTTAGATAATGTTGTGGACCCATTGGATGAAAGAATTATGTATTGGTCTAAACTAATATTTTTATGTTTCCCCTATGAGTCACCATTTTTTGGATCAACATATCCCACACTTTATTTATTTTAAAAATGGGGGACCCTTATGAATGTTTACAAACATCTGAACCTTGAAAGATTTCTTGAAGAGGTTATCTTTTTTAGAATTTGAAGATCATCCACTTAAAAGGGATATGATTTATACATTCTTAATGATAATTATTATGTTTTTAGACTAAATTTGCTAATGGTTTTCCTTTGAAGATTAAAATTTAGGTTACATAAAGAAGGCTAGGTTTCTCTTGCAGAAAACCCTAACATTTGAATTGAAAAGTTGGAGAGAAGACTTGTTCAGGTTTCTTAACCCCTCCTACTTTGGTGTATTAATTATCAATATAATCAAATGGTTTGAATCAAATACAAGTAAATAGGCCCTCCAAAACCCAAAAATACCCTTTGAAATCCCAAATTTGAGGCATTTTCTTGAAGTGACCCTTTAGAGTTTCTTGAAGTACCGTTTAGAGTTTCTTAAAGTGTCCATTCAAGAAAGTTATCTCGGTATACTTTGGCATAAATTACCCTTCAAAGTTTATTAAAGTGTATATTTGAGAAAATTGTCTTGGTCTAATTTGGGAAAAAATTCCCTTCAAATAATTTTTTTTGGGCACTATTTCTTGCAAACATTTTGTTTGAAACAAATCAACCCTTCAACTTTTTGAAACCTGCCCTTTGAAAGAATTGGTTAAGACACTTTCTTGAGAAAGTGAACCCTTAGAAAATGTTTAAGGGAAATTACATGAAGTATTTATAGGTTCCTTGTTTTTTGTCTAACCCTAATATTTTATATTTATAGGGACCTATCGTTGATGAGTACACAGATCACAATCAATGGTTTGTGCTTCATCACAAGATTTGATCTAACAGTGTGAAGTCACTAAAGACTTTTCAATGTAGTATAACCCTGAGGCATAACATAGGGATGTATCTCTAAAACCTTAGAGGAACCCCATGTGTTTTTAACATAAATAGACTTAAGAAACATACTTTTAACCTAAGTCATATCAAAGCTCAGAACTCATTAAGTCATGTGTATCTTTACAGATCTGATGGCCCATGCTTTATCACAGGATTTGATCTAATAGTGTGAAATGGATGAAGTATTACAACCTAATATAAGTTTGAGTAGACAATAAATAAATCACTTAAGTAATCTTGTAGACTGAAAACTTGGTCACATGGCTCAAAGAGCATATTTCTTGCTTAAAGAACAATGTGTTTTTCAACACAACATGACTGCAAGGCTTAAGCCCTCTAAGAACATTAGATGATCTTAAATTTGATAGCCTCATGCCCATCATTTGACATTTATGAGGAATTTTTTGACATTCATGAGGACATCAAATTTAAGATAGTCTAAGTACATTAGACGAGATTTAATTTGACAGCCTCACACCCATCATTTGATGTCTATGAGAACGTTTTTGATGTTCATGAGGCGGTAAAATTTAACATAGTCTATACTTTGAAGCCTAGAAAAGGGATGTATTTTTTGACCCGTTAAAAGACCCCTTCACATATTTTAACATGAAAAATTAGTATAATGTCTTTTAACCTAAGTTTATATTAATCTCGAGACTTATTTTATGTGCATCTTCATAGATCAAATAGCCCATGCTTCATCACAAGATTTTATCTAATAGTGTGAAATGGTAGAATAATTTTCAACTATATAAGGCATAATTAAGGTGACCAATCAAAAAATACTTCATGGATTGAGATCAATGGATTGCACTTGCTTGTATGTCTAATCTAATGGTGCAAAATGAAGGAAACTTGCAAAGACTAACAACTAGCTTTTGAAAGGACTTTCATGGGAGTAACACAAGCAAATTTATGAATTCACCACCTCTACCATTAAAGCTAAGAAAAACCCTAGTTTTCCAACATAAATCCCTAATTCTTGTTCAATTGATCCATAACTGCATTCAAAAGAGCTAAAAACACTCAGTAAGATCATGCAATCCAAGGGAAATTAACTAGTCAGAGGAACATGGCCACTACAAGACAAAAATGGAGAGATGAAGCCAAGGTTTATTTTTCTACTGATAATGAAGGAAGATTTTACAAAAACACAAAATTGGATATGGGAGCCTTAAACAATGGTATGAAGAACTGGTAAAAAAATCTTCTTCGTAATCAACCTTTTACAACCATTGGCTCCAAATGAGCAACAAATTGCTATAGTTTAGAGGATCCATGAATATATCATTGAAATCCACATGTCTATACTTCACCTCATACCTACCAAAATAGAGGTACTCCATTGTTTCGATATCCTAGCTCCTATGTTCATTGATTGTAGAGTATATGGAAACTGGATGATTAAGGAGGATACATCAAAGAGGGTTTCTTATATAGCTCCATTAGATTTTAAAGGCTATTATAAGCTTCTCAGGGCTCACATAAACCTCCTTAAAATCAAGGAATGGACCACTAAGAATGACTTAGATAATATCCTAAGACCATGGTTAGATAGAGGAACTCATGTAATGAGAAACCATGATGGTAAAATCCCAATTATATAATTCATGGAAGGGATTAGAATCATCATGACTTTATTGAATAGGGCTTCTAGAGTAGCAATAACATCCTATGTTGAGCCTTGGTGGGTCTCCTATGTCTATTTCATGATATAAGAGAAGCTGACTCAACTTATTGGAGAAATGATAAGTATCCATCTAGGGAGACAACTCAATGGAATTAAAAGGAAGACAAGCCAACTATTAAAAATGATGTCTTACTTGTTGGATGCCTTCATGGCCTCAATCTTCTTCCCTACCATTTGGAATAGGTCCCCTCATAGCAAGATTACCATTACTCCAAATTGCACATATTCAAGTATAGAGACCACATGTAATTCTTTTATGATTGCATATATCCCACTCTAGTTGGGATAATTAATGGAAGTCCATTACCTAATATTTCCACCCTCATTAGTAAATTTTTATACCCCATTATAGATATCTAGTTATATCTAGACTGTATAGTCACTAGGATTAAAGGAATCCAAATCCAACCTTTTAGATTACCTATGCATGTCCTAATCAAGCTGGCCTAGAGTGAGATATCTCATCAACTCATTCATGGTATAGAACATGTATGTAGAGAGAAGAAGAAATCCATCCTACATCTCTTCCCATATCTGATTGGGAAGACAATGATTCATGGATGGAAGCAATTAGAGATATTAGCAAAGAATAAAGAGGCATTCTCCTTCCAATTAAATGACCTCAAGACATGGGATCCAAAGGGTAATGTGCACTGCCATCTACAATTCAAAAAATTAAATAAAGTTCTTTATGAACATCAATTGGGTCCATATGTCCACTTATACACAAAGGTAGCCAACTTTAAGGATGTGCTGGTTAGGTTTAAGGTGCATGGATTCAAATTAGAACATAGATTATGGAGGAAATAAAAACAATCAATATCAATATGGCAAATGAATCCATTGCAATATCACCTCTTACCTTCCACTTTGGGTCCACAACAAGTGCTTCAAGGTCCACCTCAGCAACAACAGCTCCCTCAATAGCAAGTGCCCAAAATTAAAGGATCTAGTGAACTAAATATGGAACATATGCTAGGAGAGGGACACTCTACCTCAACTTTACCTCAAAGACCCACTTCCCCTATGGAATACATTGATATGGTTGCCTTGGAATCTTATGAAATAGTGGATGAGTTTTTCAAGGAACTTGCAGATACATATGGGTCAAACAAGGAAGGAGATGAAGATGAAAGATCCATAACTGAGGTAGTACTAATTGAAGGTCCTTAATTTTAAGAGATAGATAAATAAAAAGGAGTTTCCTTAGATTTAATCCCTATGACCAAAAGAAAGAGGGAGACAGATATGGATTTGGTGCTTAGAACCTCAAAGAAACCCAAGTGGATTCACCTAACAAGTGAGGTAAACTTGTTTAGTGATGAATTTCCCAAATATGGACTTGTCATTCTTGATTGGTTCATTTATGGGAAGTTCTAATAGATACCCTCTCATATGCATTCATGGGCTTTGACTAGCATTGCCAATGTTGAAGTCAATGATGAAATCCAAGCCTGGATCTTAGAGCTCATGAAGGAGAAAGAGGAGAGGAGAATGATTGATTTTGCTAAGGAAAATAGTAATAAAATAGAAGAATTAGGGAAATTAAGTAGGGCTAGTCTCAAAACACTAGAAGCTTTAAAACTTTCATAAGTAGAGCCCAAGGTACAGATTAGCCTTGGTAAAGCTACACTAAAAAAGGTTACTACTAAGAAAGTAACTATTGGAATAGAAGAAGTCACTCTTCAAAGAGAGGAACTATTTATAGGACTCACTCCAGTCTAAGTCTAAGTAGCAGGGGAGCACCCCATTTATCAAAAAGATATCACAAGTCTAGTGGAATCCCAATTAGTAATGGTTGTGATGGGAATTTAGGGAATGAAGTAAAGAATCCTGAACTTGGAGAAAGAGAATAAAGACTTGGAGGCCCAATTCTTACTGTCAATTCTAGAGGACCTGCTGAAGATGTTAGATAAGTACCTCTTAGATTCCTTTGAATGATTAAAATCCATCAAAATCAGACTTAATACCTTGGAAATTCAAGCCAAGAAGGCACAAACATTCATGGAACAATGGAAAAAAACCAAAGGCTAGGTGACAAAGTTTATCAAAGTACACATCACTAAACAACCTTTAGATTTCAAGATCATTAAAGAAAGGTAATTGAATGCCATTCAAGGGATCTTGGTGGATAAAATACATGAATTAATATCATAGTAAATCAAGGAAAATGACCTCATGGAGGAAGATAAGGACTTGGTGAATAGAATTGTGAAGTTACAAAGAACCTTGTTGGTGACCCCTTCTCAACATACTGCCAACAACCTAATGCATGACATGGAATTCCAGTAGGGAGTCCAATCCTTCATCTAAGGCATCAAGGATGAAAACCAAGGCCAATCCAATAAGGATAATTCAAAGGTCCTTAATGTCATCTTTGCCATAGGAGAGCATATAATAGAAGCAAGGTGCTTACAAGAGGTCACCATCAAAAGTGACAAAGAATATGATACATTGGTTAAATAGGAAGAAGAGAGTCTAATGAAGCCCACAGTGGATTTTGAGAAAATAAAATAAAAATAAAACAGGGAGAAAGACTTCCTTCAGATGAAGTGATCAAGGGAGCCCACCAGACCAAGAATAAAGTCAAGAACATTCTTTTATAAACTATATATGCTAATTTGTTAGCATATATCAGTATTTTGATCTAATAGGTGCCTAATGGCCATATGTACTATAGAATTATTTATAAAAGGATATATGTCCTTACCTCTTATAAAATTTTGAAATAAATATGACCAATATACTATCTATGTCTTCTAGAAATAGACAAGTGTTATAATTTGTAAAGGGAGGGATTTTGAGAAATTTTATACTAAACCAATTAATACAATTGGAATTTTTCAAAGATTATTTGGTGTTGTGTTATATTGTTTCTTCTTTCTCTCAATTATAGGTGGATGTCTTAGATTTGAATGGTTCTTGGATAGATGAGCTATATTTCATGTTCATGATGTTTCTAGTTTGTGATGTGCTAGAATAGTTGAAGGATTCTAAGTTTACTTTATTTTATTTGCTCTGCATTTGAATGTTCTTATGAAATTTAGTTGAACATAAAAAATATTTAAATAATATTAAATTTTACTCATGATCTTTATATTTTCCTTTGAATCTTTCCTGATCTTTGGTGAGGCTTGGGCTTATGCTATGTTGCATCACTAATTGGTTAAATGTTTTCTCAAATTGAATAGAAATTTGTCATTATGTTTGAGACTAATTCTTGTAATCACATTTCTTCTCTACCTCACCCTAAATTTTTATTATTTTTAATCAATGCTTACTTTAGTTTAAAGATCATAGTAAATACTCACTTAGATTAGCCTAGAGTTAGAAATCTTGATTAGGAAGACTACAAGACTACAAAGACTTAGACCCTAGAGCTCCCAAATACCACATAAAACACATTTTGTGGGTAGCTCTCATACTTTGACAACTATTCCACCATAGACATAATACTTGTCACTAAATGTAACTCATGCATTGGATTCTTGTAATCCTAAAATGAAAAGTATTCATCAACATTAAGGAACACTCTATGGAGTAATTAGAAGCATCAACAAGAGGCAGTCCCCACTGACGGTAGAAGGAGGGCCTTCTTTCCAAGTATTGTTATTTTCTTGGTTAAGCTTAGAGGATCTTTATGTCATTTGTAAAGATATTTTATCTATGAGTTTTTTATTTCTCATCTTTGTGCTTAGTAAGGCAAAGATCCTTGTTCTTTGGAAGGTTCAATTCAAATTCTAGTAAGTATGGCTTTAAGTCATAGAATTTTTGATGTTTGAGGTTAAAACAACTTTATTTTGATTAAAGATTGATGTTACCTTGTGAACTTGGGTCTAATTATTCAAAATGATGCAAAGGATGGTCATCTTTGCATGATCAAACATATCTTGTAACTAATTTAGTCAAAGATCAGTGAGATAGACTTCCTTCAGCTTAAGTGATCAAGGGGGTCCACTAGTCCAAGAGAAATGTCAAGATCATTATTTTGTAAACTATATATGCTAGTTTGTTAGCATATGTTAGTATTTTTATCTAATAGGCACCTAATGACCATTTGTACTATAGAATTCTTTATAAAAGGATAGTTGTCCTTACCTTTTGTAAAATTTTGAAAGAAAGATGACTAGTTCACTGCCTATGTCTTCTATAAATAGATAAGTGTTACCATTTATAAAGGGAGGGATTTTGAAAATTTTTATACTAGATTGATTAATACAATTAAAATTATACCAAGATTATCTAGTGTTATGTTATATTGTTTCTAATTTCTCTCAATTACAAGTGGATGTCTTAGATTTGAATGGTTCTTGGATAGATGAGCTATATTTCATGTTCATGAGGTTTATAGTTTGTGATGTGCTATACTAGTTGAAGGATTCTAAGTTTACTTCATTTATTTTCTCTACATTTGAATGTTATTACAAAATTTAGTTGACATAGAAAAATATTTAAGTAATCTTGAATTTTACTCTTGATCTTTATATTTTCCTTTGAGTCTTGCCTGGTCTTTGGTAAAGCTTGGGCTTATGCTATGTTGCATCATTGATTGGTTAAATGTATTCTTAAATTGAATAGAACTTTGTCATTATGTTTGAGACTAATGCTTGAAATCAAATTTATTCTTTGCCTTACCCTACCTTTTTCTTATTTTTTATCAATGCTCACTTTAATTTAAAGATCAGTATAAATATTCACTTAGATTAACCTAGAGTTATAAATCTTGACCAAGAAAGACCACAAGACTGCACAGACTTAGACCTTGGTGGCTCCCAACCACCACATCAAATAAATGTTATGGGTAGCTCTCATAATTTTCTAGCTATTCCACCATAGACACACTACTTGTCACAAATTGTAACTCATTCCTTGGATTCTTGTAATCCTAAAATGAGAACTAAGCACATATTAATCACCACTTCTTAAGATAAAATATTTCTAAATCAAGATGTCACAATGGAATATGTGCCAACTCAGGATTAAATTGTGGACATATTCACCAAACCTCTTCCCAAGGAACAATTTGAGTATCTAAGATAGAAGTTGGGAGTGGTGGCTCTTACATCACATCACTAGATCATAGTGATAAGGCATGAGTATAGGGGGAGTATCATAGAAGCTTTTTTAATCCATGGAAGAAGAGAGAAAAGACAACTTAGGTATGCATAATTTTACAAATATCTAATGAGTTGATAGTTACATAATGTTGGAAAAACCCCTTTACTTGATAAAAGGGGAGAAACATTTGGAAAGATAGTGATAATGAGACTCTTTGCCATTGATGTGAAAGGGGGAGAAAAAGGGCAAATGCTCTTTTAAAAAGTTTGAAAAAAAATGTAAATGCTTAATAAGATCAGAGCATGTGTCCAAGTTGTGTTTAGGAAAATTTCCCATTGCCTAAGAGGGAGTAAGTTTTGTATGAACAATTTCCGTTCATACTCATCAAATGACAATGCAAGAAATGCCAGAAAAGGAGCAAAATATTAGAATATCAGAGCATTTAATTTTCCATCAATGATAAAGGGGGATATTGTTGGCAATATGATTTTCATTGATGTAAAATGGAGATTATTGGAATTATGGATGTCATTGATGTTCAAGGCTATGTATGGTGATTTGAGGATGTGCAAAGAATTATATCATAGGTCAAAGATACTTGGAGTGCATGTGTGCATGAGTGGAATTCATCTTGTTCTTCATATTGATCATCTAAACATTTTGGGTCTATAAAGAAAACTTTGAATAAGTAGTTTTCTAATCTCACCATTGCCACATGTTTTTGAGTTTGGGGGAGTTGTTTATATGGTTGTGATCACATTAGTCCCTATTTATTATTCACTAGATTTAAAGTCATGCATTGAAGCACAGTAGAAGATATGAGGATGCAAAGTTGTCTACTCAGACAAAATTGACTAATTTTTTATACGTAGCCAAATTTGCAAAAGGGTTCAAGCAGAGCTAAGTAAATGTGTTGATGAGGTCAGCATTTACACACATAAAGGTGCTAGGACAAAATGATCATATGAGTTTTTTCATTTTTATGCCTAGTTTCTATGCACTGAATATCAAGTCACATGATGTAGCATGCCAAAAGATATCCATGAACAAATTTGGCCTCCTAGGCATTTTGACAATATTTTCCTATAGTCAAATTTGTAGATGGTACAAAAAATCTGAATAGGCCTTTTTATGATGTCATATATTGCATGTATGAAGGTTTATGGATAATATGAATATATGGATGAAATCCCCTATGTGAGAGGATCTTATACACTAAACTATAGGTCATGCGATGAAGCACATCAAAAGTTATGCAAGAACAAAGTTGTCCTTCTAAACAATTCTAAACATGGTTAACTCTATGAAAGAAGAATCTGAGTGAGTAGATCAATGGAATTATATCTATCATGCATAAAGGATTGAGGAAGAGCTGAGCATAGAGTTTTTTCAATATCATGAAAAGTTATATGATCCAAATTTTAGAATAGGTAGATGAGCAAAGAAAAGATATGAAGCTACAAAGTTAGCCTTCCAAGCATGTTGAGATGGTTCTCATACTTAGTCAAATATACACAAGGTAAAGTTTGATCTTGTTAGAAGATATAAATAATAGTACTTAATCATACTTTGAAGATATAATGATGCACAACAAATTTAATAGGTCAAAGGCACATATGATTGAATGCACTAGTGACAAGTATCACAATAACAGAGCTTAAACAATAAATATACAGTGTGGTTTAAAGTCAAATAGTCAATGAACAACATGGGAATTCTGAGTGTCTCAATAGTGAGAACTGACAATAATGTGTAGAAGGCACATGCTAATGCCAAGTGTCACATTCATGGGAGCTAATTAGAAATAAAGATTGAGCTTGTATAAGATCGAATGGTTAGAGAATGATCATGCAATTAAGATCTAATACAGTGAGTAGACTCAATAGGATAAAGTACTCAATGTATATTGACAAAGAGGTGAGTTAAATATTGAGATAGTTTGATGAGATTGATGAAGCATATTTATTCCAAAGACTTTAGATGATATGAGATAAGATTAAGAGCTTAAGGTTTAACCATAGATTGAGATAAAGTTCAGGATAGTTTGAATATCTAATAGCAGATGGGAGCTCAAATAAAAAAGATCAATAGATACATTTTAAAGTTGAAAAGTGAATGTTTGGAAGTGTATAAAGATCAAACAGAGTGTGTAAACTTATCAAAACTTGATCGAATGAACATGTTTTAAAGTTGAGTATATTGAATGAGGATCATTATATCTTTACATGAATCTTAAGATCAATGGTAAATATTTAAATACATGTTCATCCCAAGTTTCAAGCATTGGAACATGCAAGGAACATATAGTTAATCCATAAATTATGATACAAACAATGAAATTGGTCATTGTAATCGATCAAATTTGTGTAATATGGCATGTGCATCAATATCAAATCCTGATATATGATAAATATAGTAATATACCAAGAACCATGGTGGTGATTCATGAGTTCAAGATGTAGGAAAATTTTAGTTAAAGACTAGAACTAAAGTCCAACAGAACTAAGCATGATGTGTCAGCAAACTAGTGTGAACACACTAAAGATATGAACCCTAGATCAAATTATTATATATATGACATCTATGATACATGTAAATATTGATAGAGCTATTGCTATTATTTTTTAATTTTGTCAAATAGAGATATATAAACACATAAAAGCAAAGAGGCATAGTGGAAGAGAAGAGAGATAAAGTGCAGATCATGAGTAGTTATAGACTAGATTTGTAATAGAAAATAGATAATTGGATTCATTTATGAATCTATATTATAATCTAGAGTTGTATCTCTATAGTGGAATTTGATAGGTAGGTTCAGATAAGTTGAGTTGGTGTTAATTGGGAGTGGGTGCTTCCTTAGATTAGGTGTTCTTCAAATAGGGGATCAATGTCTCCTTAGGGTTGGTTCCCTTAAAAATTGTAACCAGTGAGGTGCTTTATTATAAGGCTAGATTAGATTGATAGATTCTAGTGGCTATTCTCATTGTGTTTTTTCCAATTTTATGTTTTCTATGGTATATCTAGTGTTGTGTCTATTTATGTGTATGTTATCTCTGCATATAGTTTTAATCTACATTAAAAGTTAAGAAAATGACTAAGTTAATCAATATATTGATTCACCCATCTCTCAGTATATAATTGTGTTCCAATAGTCCAAGCCTTCTATACCATAGCTATTTTCCTTCCAATTAACTCATGAGTCACTCTTCCTTCTTGGATTTATGGAATACATACATTTTGTTATCTATTTTATAAACATTTGTAATTAATTTACTAGCCTTTATCATGTCACACACATCATCATGAAAATTTACAACATTTCATTGCTTACACATTTAGATTACACTTAAAAGATTAAGTTTCAATCCTTCTACATATAATACATTCTGAATCCTAGAATGACCATTATCCAAACTCATAGTACATTTTCAAACTATGTTAGAATATTCGTTGTCGCCAAATCTCATTGAACTAGGGTTGTTCTTCCTGAGGGAGATACAATTACTCTTGTCTCATGTCATATGATTTGATCATCCACTATCTACAAACCATCTCTTGTTCTCATCTTCTTGAGTATGTAAGGTTTCTTGAACAAATATTGACTCTTCATTTGGAGGACCACTTGAATTTTGCTTATTTTCTTCTTCAGTCATAGACTTAGTCTTCTTGAACCATTTAATGGTGTTGATGACTTGTATATCCTCTTTCCAAAAATTTCTATAATAGGTTTTGGCTATATGACCTTGTTGGTTATAATTTTAGCATATAATATTCATTTTTATCTATGAAGAGAAATCAATATCGCTATATCTATACCAAAATTAATTGCAAGAGAAGCAATACCCATAAAAGACATCATTCAAATTTGACCTAGCTTTCTCTTGATATTACCTGTCCATGAATTTCCATTCTTGACGCTTTTGGTAGAGCTAAAATCCCTTTTGTACTTGGATAAGAACATATTTGAGTAATTCATGTCTTTATTTTCAAATTATTCCTCCATTTATTTGAGACCACTAACCATCAAGTTCTACATATTCTTGATCATTTATTCTAGATCTTTCACTTGCATCTTCAAAACATCTATTATTGAATTGAAATTTGATAAAACACATACTAGTTTGTCTTGAAAACAAGCCACACCCTCTTTGTCAACCATTGCACCTTTGATCACCTTTTAGTGGTTAGAATTGTAAGGACTAGCTCTAATACCAATTGTTATAGGAACAATAACTAAGAGGGGGTGAATCAATGATATTAAATATTTCAATTCAATAATAGCTCTTTAACTATTAAGCAATCAACATATATCAACATTATCAAGAAGCATTAACAAGAGAGCTCATACATTCAATGCATACATAAGATCAAACACATAACACATAGTTCCTATGGAAAACCCTCATTAGGAATAAAACCCACTCTCAATTATAAAACACAAATGGACTACTATCCTATAATAAATTACAAAAAAGAGACTAATCAATCCCTTTAGACCATCAAACCTTGATCATATCCTCCTGACAAAAGGTATTTAGTGAAACACCTATTTCACAAGGAGTAACTTCCCCTAAGGAAGACCAAGTCCTTTATACCCTCCTTTAAACACCTCCACCTTAGAAATGGTGTATTTAAACCCTAATGATATATTTATATTTATCTAACCCCTACACAAACTCTCTATATATCCAATAGGCCTCTCACATAGGCATGCCACTATCTCTCTCCTTTTTCACTCACACTATCCTCATATGCACACTTAGACCTCTTCATATATCCTCAAATTACAAGAGAGCTATATTGACATTAGGAACATGACCTAAATGTCATATATATAGTTTAAAAAAAAATTCTTATCACTAACTTAACCAAAAGTCACACTACCTATCCTTCGCTTCATAATACTCACATCCACCTTACACAAGTCTCTCTAAAATATCACATTCAAGTCTAGAAACCAACACATTTAGCTTCACTATATATAGAACATCCATGAATTAACAAGACCAAAATATTTACTTGTCAACCATAATACATGCCTTCAACCTTAAGGCATCTCACATGGGTCACACTTAAGCACAATCCATTTTCAAATAAGCCTAAGTCACTTTTAGGTCCTATGGAAACCCATTCATCTCTTTGAAAATTATCTGAGTAAACAAAGAACATAGGAAATTTTTTAAAAATCATGAACCCATGAAACATGATCTATAGGTCCTCATTAAGTGTCTATATCAATCATAATACCCTTTTGCCTAAGCACAAAATGCTTAAACAATATTATGTGTACACAATCATTATGAGTGAAAACACAATCACCTTTTAAACCATTATTCATACTACATATGAATGTTTAAACCTTTATAATGTACACATAACATCATCATAGAGTCTAAAACACTTCTCAATAGCTAATTCATCATGAAATGTCGAAACAAAATCAGAACGAGCTCAAATAGCCTTCTCAATTTGCTTGTAGAACATGCACAAACACATAGTCAACTTTGGAGATTAATATATTTGTCTTCACACACTTATAGATATTTAAATCCATATTTATAGATGTGACATGGAGTCCTATACCACTTTGATTTTTATTATATTTTCAAATTCATTCTAGATAGAAAGATATGACTCAAAAACTAGACACTAGTTTTCCCTTGTTAAAATTAAAATATTTAAATGTCAACATTCATAGTTAAACTTCAAACACAAAGCTCACATCTGGTTTCCTCATTCTTGAATAAAATAAACACTATCAATCTTGTTTAGTCTTTAATACATAGGTGTCAATTCTTAAATGTTAAACCTTAGTCACTTTGACCTCAACTCATGTAATCTTGTAGCGTTGACTCCCTGCACTCTGTTGATCTCTTCAAGATTGTCCTTGCTTTAGAAATGCTAGATAGCTATCACTTTGACCTTTTTACTTTAGTACATACCATTTATCTCTATTTATATGATCTCCCACTCATAGTTAATCCTTGGAAGAAGCTTTATCTTTATCTCTGTTCAACATTAAACATCATGCACATATCCTCATCTCACTACTTCCTGACTTCTTGGAGAAAAAGTGCTATGTCAATCTTTCTCAAACTTAAATATGTGTAAATTTGACTAAGTATGGTAAGATTACTTATCTTCCTAGAAGACCAACTTTACATAGTTATATATTTTGATGTGCTTAGATGCATGACCTATAATTTGGACCATATGATCTCCTTACATAAGATAATCCAACCATATAAAAATTTAATCCTAAAACATTAACATATGAGATATTTAAATCCATTATAATTAATTCTAAAAATCTTATGTCACAAAGCCAACTATGTCAAAAACTCCCTGGGAGGACAACTTTGCACTTGCATAAATTTTGTTGTGATTTAGTGTATGACCTAAAATTTACCAAAAATAAGCTAGGCTCAAAACTAAACAAACCCAAATTATCACCTTCTCCTGAAACATCCACATGTGAAATATATAACTTCATCAATATAGTTACTTATATCTTCTTACCACATTAAAATTTTGGCTATGTATGGGAAAACATTATCAAAATGCTTGGGAGCCCAACTTTGCACCCACATATCTTTGATTACACTTAGGTGCATGACCTTGGATTTAAAACATAGTAACTAGGGACTAATGTGATAACATCCATATGACCAACTCCCCCTAACTCATCTACACATGGAAATGGTGATGTCAATAAATTGCTTACTCTGATTTTCTACCTCTAGACCCAAATTGTCTAGATAAAAACTATGGGCTACCAGATAAATTCTACTTATGCACACAAGATCTAAAATCATAGATAACATATTAGGGACCTATTTCACATTCTCCAATCACCATACTCATCCCTGAACATCTCTAATAATTCCAAAACTAAAGATCAACCAAGCCTACTTTAAACACACTAGGACAAACACATTACACACTTTTTTATTATTACTTAGAATATCAAAGAACTTCATCCACTCATAAGGAAACCTCCATGAAATCAAAATGACATCACTAATAACTCTTCAAAAATTATAAGTCCATAGGAGAGCTAGGTGAGACAAAGGTAAGCATAGACATTCAAAGTCTCAACCAACTTCACCAATTCAAGGTGTTCCTACGTTCAATCCCTATCAAGGTATGGATTGGCTAGGTGTTTCTTAAATCAATGTTCTAAGTGTGGTATATGAACTTAATCGTAATACTAAAATGTATTTACCTAATTTTAGTCCTAGTGGTGTTATAACTATTGACAAACACATTATATCCTTCAAAGCGGCTTTAAGACTTTTGAATGTAGTTTGTGAAGATGTAGAATGCAAATTATTTCCATTTACTTTCAAAGATGTTGTATATGAATGGTTACTTAATCTTCCTAAAAAATTCATATCTATATTTAATGATTTTAGTAATTACTTCATTTATTAGTTTGGCAAAATAATTAATCCATGTGTCCTGTAACAATAGTTTACCATAGTCAAAAGAGAGTCAAACGAACCCATAAGAGCATTTAATGCTATATTCTAATAAATATTTAGTAAAACCATAGATCCTTATATAACTAATGAGGATTTAGACTTAGAAATCTAAAAGGTGCCTTGGATCCGATGACTTATGTGTTTCTCAAAATATCTACTCAGGTGATTAATACATTAGTTTTAGCTTATGTTAAAGTTGTGATCATTAATGATCAGATGAAAAACCAAGGAATAATGGCATATATTATTCCTAACATTAATACAAAGATAAATATTCTAAATTTCATTCCCAATGCCAATCAAAATATGTCTTCCTTAAAATAACTTCTAGTTATGAACCAATTTTCATTAAGTCATGCACATCCTAGCCAAAACCAAGGATTCTTAAACAACTTTGCCAATGGGTCTGATCCACAAGATCAAAGATATTTGATTCATATATCTAGTATCAATACTCAAGTTCATAATTCTAAGTCACCCAAGAGGGATAATGATTATATCTTAAATATGGTTCAAAGTCTAAAAACTGATTTCATTCAGCTATAAAAGCAAGTTGGCAATACTAGAGAAAGCTCTAACAGGAGATTTTCTTTCCAAAAGTTTAATATGCCTTTGAATAGGTTTCAAAATAACAAAAAAAAATACATAACAATGAGTCATCCTCTAATAATAATGTGTGTGATATAAATATTGGTGATGTAGCTTTGCCTAGTTATTGTAGAGTTCACTATACTTCAAAGCATGGTGAATTAGACTGTCTAGAATTTTGAAATGATTTTCATTATTTTCAAGAATAATTGGGTACTTTTGAAGTTTTACCTAACAAATACAATGGTGTAGGTACTTCAAGTTATTTGAGTTCATTCAAATCGATTGATTCAACTCTCATGGTGGAGACATTTGAGTTCCCATTCCAAAAAGAGAATGAGCCTGAAGATATCCCTAAAGAGATTCATGATTTTCATCAATATATGAAGAAGTCCCATCCTCTGAGGAATAGGAATAGAAACAACCTTAGACTACCTCAACTCCACTAAATAATTTTAACACTCCTCCCAGTATTACATCAGACAACAATCCAAATCCTCCTAAGAGAAGTACCTCTAAACCTACTATTGATAAATCTAATTCTTCCAATAAGAATGGATATAATATACTAGAGGATATGAAAAATATTAAATCTAACATTACTTTGAATGAGTTAACTTAAATAATAGAAAAAAGGGATCTATTGTTGGAATCTTTATCTAATAATCTTGGTAAGTCTCAAAAGTTTGCACATGCTAACATTAAAATACACAAAAGTAAGGTAGATGTTTCAACTTTCCTACCACTTAGGATATTTTGTAAGAATTTACATAATTTTTTGTTAGACTCTAGTGCATCTATAAATATTATGCCTAAAGGTATTTTTGAACAATTATACTTGAATCCCATTATATATGATAAGGTTGTGATAGAATTAGATAAATCAAGAGTCAAAGTGATTTGTGTATTGTTAAATGTTCACATGTAAATTTATTTTGAATCAAGGATCCAATAATTTATTGACATACAAGTGGTAGACATCCCTGATTCTTATAGAATGCTATTAAGTAGAGACTACACCAAATCTCTAAATGGTTATATGTCAACTAAATTTTCACAAATATGGTTATCTTCAAAGGGGGTTCCAAATCAGATCAGGATATAAAAGGAACCCAAAATTAATCATATGATCATTGAGTACAATGCAATCAATGAGAGGGTCAACATGGTTCACTCAGATCTAGGTGTCTACACTCTTGACACGACAAAGGTACGCAACTCATAAACTTTTCATGTTATGCCTAGATTATGAAAACTATATTTTTATGGTGCTAGATGAAAATAAGGTTTTGGAGTAGGAGTGGTGTTAATCAATCCTATTGGGAAAGAATAAAATTCCTCTTACAAACTCTAATTCCCATACACTAATAATCTTGTGGTGTATGAAGCACTTATTCTTAGATTACAATTTACAATTAAATGCAAGGTAAAGGAGTTATTAGTTTTTGGTGATTCATAACTGGTAGTTAATCATGTCAAGAGTAAATACCAATACAAGGTACCATACCTTAAAATATATAAATTTAGAGCATGGTACTTAAATAATTGTTTTGTTGCTTTAAACATTATGTCAATTTTTAGGGAAGGAAACAAAGCTGATGATGAACTACTTTAGCTACAACCAACCTTATTCCCAATCAAGATTCCAAGTTACAAAGACTTATGACTGAATTAATCCCATATCCCTCAATTCAAGATAATTTCATTTGTTTGTAGGTATTTAGTGATGATTAGCAGATCATAGACTTCATGACTAGCTCAGATGTATTTGAGGGTCACATCATTTATGAAGCCATTGAAAACACCCTTGATGACAAAAAAGTTTAAGGCAAAATTGATGATAAGGTCATTCAATTGAGTGATAATAAGATCCCCAAACGGATGATAGCTAGAGAGACACTCTTTGATTTTGATAACCTAGCTGAGACTACCAAGATTCCTAAAGAAGATGGGAAGGACTACAATGCAATGGACCTGAGTTCCCAAGGTCAACCTCAGCTTATGAACATTGGTATAGCCTTCATAATTATTGAAACTGAGAGAGCCAAAGATTTGTTGACCAAATATAGGGATGTAATAACATGGTCCTATAATGACTTGAAGATCATTGATCCTAAGGTCATAACCCACACCATACCTTTAAAGGAATCCTACAAGACATTTAGGCAAAAATAAAGGCTAGTCATCCCTATCTTAGAACCAATGATATACAAAGAGGTCAATAAGTTACTATATGCTAAGATAGTATTTTCCATTAGACACTCCACTTGGGTAGCTAACCTAGTACTAGTTAGAAAGAAAAATGGTGAAATCAGATTATGTATTGATTTTATAGATCTGAATAAAGCATATGAAAAACATAATTACCCCTTACCTTATCTTAACCAAGTAATCCAAATTATTTCTAGTTCTTCTATGATGTCTTTTATTGATGAATTTTTAGGGTATAATCAAGTACTGGTGAATAAGGAAGACAAGATGAAGATTTATTTTACTACTAAGGCACTTTTGCCTATAAGAGAATGCCCTTTGAATTGATAAATGCAGGTGCACCCTTTCAAAGAGCCGTGGATCATGCATTCCAAGGACTCATAGGTAAGTGAATTATTATTTTCATGGATGACTTGACTGTCTTTTCAAATAATAGGGAATATCACATCATGCACTTGAAACAAGTATTTGAAAGGTGTATAAGGTATAAAATTTCTCTCAACCCAAAGAAAAGTATTTTTTTTGTAACTGAGGGAAGACTATTGGGACATGTTATAACTAAGGAGATCTCTATATACCTAGATAGAATGAATACAATATCAAAGATATAACCCCATAATAATAAGAAGGAACTAAAGTCTTTATTTGGATAAATCAACTTTGTGAAGAAGTTTATTTCTATTTTTACAAAAATAGTGAGACCTTTGAATGACATGTTGAAGAAAGATGATAAGATCACTTGGAATGAAGAGACCAAGAAGGCCTTCAAAGAAATCAAAGAAGAAATTACACAATCCCCTACACTAATAAGTCTTGACTTTACTAAAGACTTTTATCTTTATTTTTTGTCTTCTGACCATACAATTGTAGTTGTCCTAACTCATAAGATAGATTTATGTGATCATGTTATTGCTTTCATAGTACTAATTTTAAAAATGATAAATTGAACTATTTTCCTATTGAGAAAAAAACATGTGCTCTAGTCAAAGCATTGAATAAATTTAGGCATTATATCCTTATAAATAAGTTACATACATTATTTCTAGACCCTACTACTAAGCTTATGCTTAGTCAATGTGAACTTAGAGAAAGGAGAGGTAAATTGATTTATATTTTACAAGAATATGATATAGAGATGAAGACTACAAATTTGGTAAGATGATAAGGTTTAATTCAATTGATTGATAATACTAATCCCAAATTGAGTGTCATACAGGTTGAATGGCAA
Organism: Torreya grandis; assembly: GCA_037957365.1. NCBI lineage: Eukaryota > Viridiplantae > Streptophyta > Pinopsida > Cupressales > Taxaceae > Torreya > Torreya grandis. The sequence goes on along the minus strand of JARHVA010004048.1, from coordinate 986,820 downwards.
AATTTTCAGCCCAATGATTTGTATGACTCTATTGTTCACTTGTTAATCAATGGTTATTATCCTTTAATGTTAGGTAGAAAGTAAAAGAGAGATTTAAGACTCAAGGAAAATCATTTTATGATTAATATGGAGTAATATATAAGAATAAATTTGAAGGAATTTACCTAAGGTGTGTTTTCAAGTAAGAGGTAGGTAATATCTTGAGCACTTTCCATGAAAAATTGGGAAGTAGGTATCCATATAGAAGGACTACAACCCATAATATCCTTAGAGTTGGGTTACTACTAGCCCACTATCTTCAAAGGTGCTCAAAAGCATGTCAGAGAGTTCCACTCATGTTAAATATTCAAACCTAAAGAGCCCAAGTCATCCATACCACTAAATCAAATAATTATTGATAAACCCTTTTCCCAATGGGGACTAGATTTTGTGGGGGTCACTAACCCTAATTCTTATGATGGTTATAAATATGTTCTAAGTATTAATAACTACTACACAAGATATACTGAAGTATCTGTAACCAAATAATATAGGACTGAAGATATGATCAAATTCTTAGAAGAAAACATATGAACAAGGTTTGGGACACTTGTATCTCTAGTTTGTGATAATGGATCTGCCTTTATATCAATTGAGATGACTAAGTGGGAATATGACAATAATATTGTCCTCAAGTTCTCATCAAACCATTATCCTGAAGGTAGTAGAGTGTTAGAATCGATAAATAATATCTTTATGCAAACATAAAGAAGTATGTGGATGATAAACCAAGAACATAACACAAGCTACTTAAGTATGTGCTTTGGGAAGATAGAACAAAAGTTAAGCAAGCTCTAAAGGCATCACCATTATTGTTAGTATATGGTTAAGAACCTATATTCCACATCACACTCAAGCTACCAACATATAAGTTCATGCAATTTCAAGGTTGTTGGACATCATAGACACCAAACCCTAATAAAGAGGTGGTTTGATAAATGTTCAAAGATAAAGGTGTTCAGATAGGGAGATTTAGTTCTTCTCTAGGACAAAGCCTCAAACCAAAGGGAAAACATGGGACGTTCACACCTCTATGGATTGGTCCATATCAAAATTTTGAGACCCTAAGAGACAAAACCTTTAAATTAAAATACTTACAAGGAGTAGAGTTTACATTTTCAACCAATGGGCAATACCTCAAGAACTATTTCTCTATTCTCCCACCTAGAGTCTTCATGTAATGATTATAAGACTAGTTAGAGTTAGTGTAAGTAGGATAGATTAGTTTCCTTCTTGTTCTTTCCTTCTTTTCCATTACTTGTACATAGTGTTTGTATATATTTATGTGTTTGTTTCCCTTGCTTTTTGTTGGTGTGTTTTTTGCTTTGTTTTTTTATTTTTCCTACTTTGTTCCTTCATTTTAATAAGTATATTCTAGATAACTCTCAGGTCAAGATTCATATGATTCCTCAAATAAAACTCCCAATTCAAGCATGTGGGTATGTTTTCTCAGCATTGGTTGATCATAGATTATTAAAATATGAGCTTAATGTTATAGTTTAGAGAAACTAGTAAATAATATTAAATAGATTAATTGTTTCTTGAGATTATAAACCTTGTTATGATCTAAGTTTGGTTCTAATAAGGATTGAACATATAGAGTGAAAGATTAGATTATTAGGATACAATCATGCTTGAACTTAAAAAATATTAATTCCCTGAGACAAAGTTTACATCCAAGGATGATTGTTTAAGGTCAAACATTTGACCAAATCTTAGAACCTAGCTACTCCAGTTCCCAACCTTTGCTAAACAGTCAAAATATTTAAAAATATATAAAAAAAGAGCTTATTACAAAAATTAAAAGGCTTTCTAGATAGAGGTGATTCTTGTAATCTCCATTGGGGTGATGGACACCTAGCTAGCATTGTAACAAGGCCTTGAGTGGAGATAAAGGCATATTTGTCTTGGATATCAATTCTTAGATGGTATTAGAGTAATTCCCAAGCCTTTCTTGAGCTAAATCTTGATTATTAATGAACATAAATATATGTTATAAGTTAATGTTAATGGTTAAAGTCATGAATTTGGAAGTTATTCACTAAATCCTATGGTAATCAGTAAGTGGAATCAAATCACACACACATCATTGTTATGTTTTGATGTTTTATCCTAATTTTTCATGTGTAATATTTTTTCTAACCATGAACTGACCTTAATATTGGTGCATTATCAATTAGATTAAGTATCCTAATTATTGTCTAAACCAGAGTCTCTAAATTCTAACATATTGCGATGTTTCCTTAGAAGTCACCATTTGTTTAGGTCAACATACCTCTATTTTCAAAAATTGGGACCCTTATATTATATTGTGTAAATTTGTACCCTAAATTTTAAAATTCATCTAATCAGAGTACCGTTAGAGTGTTTTACACATTATATTTATTTGAATATCATCTACACCTATTTTTTTTGGCATATTTATTCTTAATTCTTATTTAATCTTGCCTAAAGTTGCTAACATTTGATCTTTATGTTTCAAGTTATAGCTCCAATGGAGTCCATTTGGAATGGGCAATATCTTAGGTTCCATATCTTAATGTCAATTTGATCTTTTACTAACCTTTTCTCTATTGAAAATTAAATTGGAGTCATGTTTAATCATCTTGAAAGCCTCCTTCAAATTTCCTTATCTCAAGTCACTTTAAATCAAATTCAAATTTGGTAGAAAAAATCTATGTGAGAAGGATTTATCATGCCATAGACTTAGTTTAATTTTTATCCTAATGTTTAATCATGTTTTTTAACATGACCAAACATTAGTCTAAATTTTTTATGTTTAGTCTCTTTATTTTCCCGATCCCCCTTGGTCCCTTTCATCTCCACATGGTCTAACTAAATAAAGGTCCCTTTTACTATAGACCTAGCGTAGAAAAGCCTTACCATAAAGTTCATTGTATTTAGTAATACAACAAACCTTAGGATAAAACTATATGTTATTTCTTTGATTATTCATGAGATCCACTTTATTATGTCTCAAAACTTAGTTTAAAATGTTTTCCCAAAGTCTTGCCCATGTTTATTAACATGAAATAAAACCATAGTCTGAAACATTATGCTAAGTTCTTTATTTTTATGAACACTGACTTAAATATCATTTGTATTTCTAGGATCAATTATCCATGACTTTTAGATGAACGAGATCAATGGTCTAGGATTAATGTTGAAAATTCAAGGCCTCAACCCTAATCTAAAGTTTGATCATCTTTAAAAGATCAATGATATGAATTTTCTTAGACCAGATTTATCTAACAATGTGTATCAAATCAAAATTTCAATGGAGCCCTGGGATAAGTGAGAGGGTGACAAGTGTCATAATCTTAGCCAAAGAACACTCAACAACAAATGACATTTGATCTTGCATATCAAGATCTAATAAAGCAAATTTAATCAGGTGAGGATGATCAAATGATGCATGATGAATGTTGAAAAGTTAAAAGCCTTAGGGATGAATGTAGAGATGATAGGTGTCATAATTTTGGGCCATAAATTAATGCTTGGGAATATTTCAAAGATCATCAGTACATAGAACAAGAGGTACAACTTAATATATCAAGATTGATATAACATGATTATTCTATACGATCAAGATCAATGGTGTGAGATCAATGTTGAAATTTCAACAAAGCTCAGAGTGAATGTAGAAGTGACAAGTGTCATAACATCAAGCAATGTATAAATTAGCCAATATCATTCAAGTTCTTAGTTAAATATACATGGTCCACATTGGTCTATGAAAGGATGATCTAATGATGCAAGATCAAAGTAGAATCTTCAAAAGGCAATGGTCACCTTTTAAATATGAATGATAAAAATGCCATGAAAATGCCACATGGATGCCATATCAAAGCCACATAAGTATAATATGTCAAATGGAAGATCTTGTAGATCTAAGAAATATAAGGGCATATTACATAGTTGAATTGAGATCTAAGTAATGAATCTTGTGCAAGTTCAGATAACTACCACCATTAGAGCACTATAAAAACCTTCAAGATGGCCCTAATAAGTACAAAAACCCTGGTTTGACCTTGTGCTTATTATAATCAAGCTAAGGAGGTTCAATTATCACTTGTGCAAGGAAAATTTGATCTAGAATTAAATTACAGACCACTATAAATCAATGGGAACCCACATCCATAGTAGCCTGAAAGGGTGTTTCAAGCAAAGATGCGGAGCTCTATCTGACTTTAGATATAAAAGAGTGGGTTTTTAAAGACAAAAAATATTATGCCATAGGGGATAATAATTAGTCAAGCTCATTTTAGACCAACAAACCATCAAGAGAGGAAAACATGTCTACAAGGGGGTTCTACTATGATGATCAAACACATCTTGAAATAGAATAAAATTTAGAAGAGACTGCCATCTCGTCAAAGATAGATTAAAGCTATATGAGGACACCATGATTGACTTATTCAATTCCAATTAGTCAGAAGTAAATAGGAGGAAATAATTAAGCAAAATTCCATGGCTATAGGATAAGTTGGCCAATGGTAGGTTTCAATCTATCTATTGAAAGACTTGATCAAATCCTTAACCAATAATCAAGTCCTTGAATTTAGGACCATTAGCCTAACCCATTCAAATATAGATATGACTATATTGGGGGAAAAAATCAAAGCCATGAGTAGTTGGTCCAAATAGATGGAGGATATTTTTAAGGGCCTCAAATAATAGGAAGACAAGATGCTATGCATATTGTACAACCTAATCAAGTATCCCAAATCACTTAGTCCTTTGAGCCTTATCATTTATGAGGAGTTTAGGAATGGAATTTCTCAATTCATGTAGGAGGTGAGGAACCAAGGTCAAGGGAATAAAGGGGATGATGAGTAAAAGATCATGGACCAATTTTTGACATCTTAGGAGAAGATGTGATATATTGGGAGCATAAAAAAGGGTTTGAAGAGAGCCAATAAATATCCAGTAATTTGGGAGACCAAGAAAAGAGGTGATCATGAGACATGTTGCTAGCCTACAACTAATCAATGAATAACATTATGAAATGAAGATCCTACAATAAAGGTAGAAGACTACATCAACAAAAAGGGTCCCAAAATTAGTTAGATTAGGAATATTCTTGTACAACCAGCATTGTATATTTTTGAAATAGAATATTATTTTTTAAAATCATGTGTAATTTGTAAAACACATTTCTTATAGGTCAATCCATTTGTAAATTGTCTGATTCTTGAATTTTATAGGACATCTATCCTTAACACTTGTGCAATTATCATTGGATATGAATAATAGATGTACTTCATTGAAACTTCTATAAAAAGGGTATTATAATTTGTAAAAAGGGGAGAGAGTTTTTGGAGCCAAAAATTATTTGTAACTTTGGAGCAAATTCACGTAAGGAATTTTGAAAAGTTTATCCATATTTACTTGTGTGAATTGTTATCATGGTTTTTCTCTCATTTTTATGGTCTCATCTTCAAATTTTAATGGTTCTTATGAATTATAAATGTGAATCTTTTAATGTAGAGTTACTAATTTGGGCTAATGCTGGATTAGTTGAAAGTTCTTAGGTTTACTTAGCTTTCTTTGCTTTTATTGCATCTGGGCTAATGTTATTTACCTATAGGGGTAAAATTCTCAAATTATATCTTGCTATTATTTGTATCTTTTCACACTTTCCTTATATATTTTCCTAATGTGTTGTAGGATTTGAGATTATGCTACTTCATGTTACACATTAGTTAAATGCATGTTTAGATGAAAATGGAACTTAGTCATAATATTTGAAATAAAGATCAATAACACCTCTATTTTTTGCCCTACCCTTCCTTTTAATCCTTTTTATCAATTCACCTCAGATTAGTTTCATTGTGAATATTCATCTTAGTGTAACTTTAGATTTATTTTTGATAATAATTCACTTTAAATAGCATAGATCATCTTCAAAATCAAAGATTAAATATTAATCCACAATGTCTCCCAACCACTAACTAATATAATTTGTTAAACATTCAACTTGTTTTTCCTCTATTCCATCGAGGATAATAGGATTATCACAACCAAAAACTCATGCAATGAATTCTTTGAATCCATAAATGAGAAGTGTTTCTTAAACACTATATGTTGACCTAATGATACACATTTAGATATCAATAGGTAAGTAATGGAACTTCAAGAAGTACTATGAAGTGAAATTTATGGAAAATAGAAAACTACCAGTTATTTTACAATCCTCATATGAGAATGTATCCACTTGTGGAGATGGATAGAGATAAGTCTATATTGTATCCTCAAGATTAGAAGCATGCAATGATGCATGGATAATTGATTATAGAACCTCCTATCATATGAATCTTATGATAGAGTGATTTTTAAAATATGAATAATATCATGGTGGTGATGTATTATTGGAAGAAGAATCAAAATATAGGTCTAGTTTTTAGAGGAAGAGTTAAACTAAAGTTTAGAGATGGGAGGATCAAGACTCTCCTATGGTTTTTTCATATTGCTAACCTTCTAAGGAGATTGATCTCTATGAAAAATATGAATGATGCCAATTTGCATGTCTCATTTAGTAGATATGGGTGAAATATGGTGCACATAGCCATTATGTTTTCAAGAGGCATCTGCACATAAATACTTTGTTTAGACTTGTTGTGTTTGTAATAAAAAGTGCATGTAAACTACTATTCTTCCTTAGGCCAAAGATTAAACAAGAAATTATGCATTACTTCTATAATATTAAATTTTAGTACGTATCAATGAAAAATGTATGAGCCTAATTTAGACTAAAGATATGGAAATTTTAAATAAAGTCATCCTTTAGACATAAAATTTTATGAAACTTACATCTACAACAAGTAGAGTCATGTTAGATTCCCTAAACATGTTGTCTGGGAAAGTGGAATATTAAATGTGATTCATATTGATTTTTTTCAACTAGTATATTCCCATCATTGAACATTTTTTTATTTTATATCTCTATTAGACATTAATAATCTTTGAAGACATAAATATACTTAATCTTAAATAAATATGAGTTTTTAAATAAATTCAAAGATTTCAAAGTTGTTATCAAGAAATAGATAGATAAGATGACCAAATTAATATGAACATATAATAAGGGTGACTAATTATCTAAATATGTATAATAATTATGTAGGTAAAATGGTATTCAAAGGAAAAAATAAACTTCATATACACCATGAAATAAATGATTATTGTAAATGTAATGAAAAAGACATTAATAGATAAGGCCTAGATTATGCTAAGTGATGCACATTCATATTATAAATTCTTGATTGAAGTAGTCATTACTCTTGACTACCTCATTAATACATCAATTATTTTAGTCTTAGTTGATAAGAATATATAATAATAATGTAATGTTAAAAATATATGGTTGTGACACCTATGAATTTTTGGTCATAAATAATTTACTCACAATTGAAAGGAGGAAAGGTCAAAAAATTACTTGAATTTTATAGAGTGCATATTTATTGGGTAGGGAGTGGTGTGAAACAATGTAACTTATGGAATCTCTAGACAAATTTTTATATCCATAATAATATTTATATAGGTGTATAATGTAATTGTGAAAGAACAACTAAATTTTATATACACAAATCTAATCTTTGGTACCTGACAAAGACAAGCTTGACACACATTTACCATGCATGACTTGATCACTCAAACATGGTCCTAATATGATAATCTCTCACACTTATATGATATATTATTAATAAACCCTCCATTTATATTTTTTCACACCTACATGAACCTTAATTTATATATTAAATCTATTAGATATACTTCATAGACATCTCCAGACACTCAGTTCAATCCACTTGTACATAGGTATGTTCATTCATATTTGGTTAGTATAACCAATCGATACTAAGTTTATCTAGTTAGTACCAATTCACTCCTAAAAATAACTATTTTCTAAAATAAAACCAATCCTTAGGGTCGATCCAATATCCTAGCATGTTAGTTGCATGAGGAATTATTCAATTGGATCCGTATGTAAATAAATCAAGGTCTCATTTAAAATGGACTTGGAACTTATCTAATATACATATACATACTATTACACACTAAAAAATATTCCCTATTATTCCCAATTTAGAAACCTAGAATTATAAATAGTCATAGGTAAAGTATAAAGCACTATAAATCCAAGTCAAATCAAGCATTGTGAAGGATCCAATCCACATCATTATCTACATATGTATAAAAAATTAACATGATTTAAAAATCAAAATAGGTTGGAGAACTACATGTGGCTTGATCATTTTCCCCTAGAGTATTGGATACATAAGAAGTGGTGGATCATAAGATGGGATTGATTGGGGTCATTTTATCACATTGTATTTTACCCCATTATTTACAAATTTATAGTGGTTTCAAACACACATAGGGTTTTAAGGAGAAGGAGACAAATTTTTGGAGTTACATGGATCATAAAGGTTCAACATTATAAAGACAAAAAAAAAATTCAGTCACAAGTGATCATACAGTAACTATGTCCTACTCTTATGCATGTTAGTACTAACCCATAAGTCAGTATCAACCAATGGTACTAACCCAATATTTCAAAATAGACTCAATATAAATAAATTTTGTTTTATGGAAATGATGAGCCATATTTGTGCTTATCTCTGATTTTAACTTCTAGAATACAATAAAGTTAGGTATTCACCAAGAAAAGATAAGTATCATGGTCTGTATTGAATTTTTTGTATTTAAAATATACCCTTGTCAAATTATAAGATTCAATCTCAAATTTTACATTAAAATGTATAATTGAAAGCTATATCTAATGATTTAAATTAAGTTTTATATTTGTTATATTAATCTCACCCATTAATCCAAATTAGGGTAAAATATATTGGTAAACCCTTATACATATCAATTAGTGTAAAATCCTTGGTTTCACATCCAAGTTTCATTATTTGAGTGTTTCATACTTTTGTCTTAGGGTTTCATATTAGATTTTTTATTTTCTAAATGCAGATTAAAATAAATTTGTTAAACTTTGGTGCTAACCTTCTACATTCTTTCATGATCCCATCCTATGCCATCCAAGAATTATAGTTCCCTTTTAACACCGATATAAAGTTATAAATTAAGTGGGACCCATATAGAGCATAATTAGATTCCTATTACTTCAACTAAAATAGATACAATGGTTATTTTTTCTTCTTTTTATGAAACAATTATACATGAAAAAGTGAAAACAAATTATTATGTTTCTATGCCTGTATTAGAACATGATAATTAATACAATCAAAATGAACATAATGATCATGTTAATTATGAATGTCTATGTATAATTAATCTAAAGGAACTTAATGAGGCATATCCTAACCAAGTTACAATCTTATCCATTTTTATTGAATGACCATATCAATGTTCTTAGGAGATTTTAGAGTTATAAAATTCATCTTAATGTCTAAGCCCATATACTAGGGTGAGCTTTCTACATTTTAATTACATCAACAAGATCCCTTTAAAATTATTATCTGATCCTTTAGATCACTACTAATAGTACTATCCCAATTCCTACACCTCTAGTGACCTATGTGACATCCACCAAAAAATTAGTGGAAAAAAGAATCAATTAATAGATTATGATACCTATTCATATGTATAAAACCTTTACCCTCCCAAATGGATACACATGATCCATTTAAAACCTCACCTACTATACATTATTTTGAGCATAGTGTTACAACTTTGTCTAGGAAGGTGTTTTAGCTAAAGTAAGGTGAATAAAAAACTAGTCATGTTCCATGGATTCACACACTATTTTACATAACCAATCATATCATAATATAGTAAATTACCCATTACCAATAGGTTTTTTACCTCCCATTATGTTATGTTAAAGGTGATCTCAAGCAACATATTATATTATTACATCCAACATGTTTGGACCATGCATACAATGACAAACTATTGGCCAAGTTATTTACAAGAATTCTTAAGGACTATGCAATGATATGGTTCTATGATATCCATCTTCAATCCATTAGAGGATTAAATCCTCCCAGCTAACCAATTCCTAATACACTTTTCCATCAGCATTTATGGGAAGTTATATTATGTATAAAATTTTAAGCTAAAACAAGGGTCAAATAAACCAATTAATGACTATGTAATTCGGTAGAAGATAATGCTAGCTAATATTACCAATGTTATGGATGGAAAAATATTTAAAAAATATATTCAAAAAAACATTTTAGAACCAATTCATAATTCAATTATATTCAATAGATTCAAATCATTTGATGAGCTATATAACATAGTGAAGGACAAATAAGTAAAGTTGATTTCTTTCAAATAACTTATGTATAAATTAAATCCTATGAGTACATCAAAAAAAAATTAAACAAAAGTGAAGTGATAAAAAATAATTAGTCAAATATTATAGTCAATGTAGTGTCACAACCTAAAAACTACTTACAATTGAAAACTCTACCAAATAGGCAGTTTCCATGATTACCATCACCTCCTCATTACTACTAAATCAGTTTTCATGATTAATATAATTTCAAATCTACCAATTATAATTGAGTTTAATTCATATTTTGAGTATCATAAGATTTTTTGGCATTCAATGAACAAAATTTTCAAGCTAAGACATAAGATACAAGTTAATGGATATTATAACTTTATCTATTTAGGGAACTCCTACAAATTAATCTATACGAAGAGACAATGAAATCAAAATATGAAGGTATATTGAGATATTTTACCTAAGCATGATGGAAAATTTAGAGGTATATTATGCATACAACATGCATCCTCAACTAGTGATAAATGATCATTGAATATATACTATCATTGGTTTACTTAAAAATATTCCATGTTAGTATCCAATGTTTAAATTTGATAAAAATTAGATATCTAATGATGACTCAAATATTCTTACATTATTAAAATGAGATCACATCAATAAAAACCTATACACAATGATATGACTAACAATGGTTTAAGTGAGAACAATCCCTTAAGAACACACAATAGGATTCATAAAATACATTTAAAGTAGATAAAGGATATACAAAGGACATATAATATTACCTCTTTAGGTAGTCTTAACCATATTATTATATAATTCTTTGTTTTTTAGAGTAACATGTTCTTTAACATGTTGTTAAAATGCCCATGGATCTTCAGACTTCATGTAGTTATCTATAGAATACAAAAATGTGAAAAATTACATATATTTAAATAGAGTGATCATAGTTATAGGTGTATAGTATGATTATCCTCTAAAATTAGCGATATCTCCTCCTCCAGCTCCACCCCCATTGTCATATGTCAATACACATTGAAGATCATTATTTAGACACATTCAATCCACATATTAAGGATAATTATTAAGATATGGTTGATACTCATATCTAGGATTAGATACAAAGTAAATTGTTACAGATATATAGGATCTATCTTTGCATCCATATATTTGACATTAATCACATCATAAAGTGACTTAAAGACCAAAAGACTTTCATCTCCTAAAAACACACTCAGTTATCATTGTGGGAGGTTCAATTTATTCCATATTGAACACAAGTAGTGAGACACAATCATATTATAAAATATAAACCTAAAAGTCCTTGTCCATCTAGAGTTACTCATTTTACTCTAAGTTTAGTGAGTAATGATTATAATAGATATGGTATACTAAATAATTCCTCATATCCAAATCCACCCATAAATAATAATTCCCATGAATAATAGGGGAACCCTCCACCATATAATATAGGAAATTCCCATGACACTTCATTTTATTGGATCATTTGTTAGATTTTCCAAATCCCACATATTCCATAAATATAAAAAACTAAAATAATCACTAAATGTAAAAACATTTAAACATTCAAAAAGTAAAAAAATAGGACCTATGCATGACATGATTGTTAGTTTACACTATTTACATAAATTATTTATCTCATGTTTAGTAGATGGCATATTATTTATATATATACATGAATTTGATGATATACAAGTGTTATTAAATACATACATATTACACATGGACATAAAGATGTTGGTGTTCCCTCTATCCAATGTCCATGCTGATACTATGGGCATCTTGTTCTCCATGGTTCACTATTATAGGTTATATCTTTCTATGATATTTTTATCATGTTAATCTACCTATATATATTACATATACCTTTATAGTTACTAATTTAGTAAAATATTATATAATATATGCCATTATATTTTTATGTGAATATAATATATATGGATGGCATAGATTAGTTCCTTGTTCTATACACCATTGATTTTGTTAAATTTTTATGTGATAATCTACTTTATGCTTGATTATTATGTGTGGCCCTTGGCATTTCTTGATGTGACATCCTTGATGTCCCTTGTTTTTTACATTTTTTATTCCCCCTTATGTTTTGCCTTTATCCTTGTTTATTATGACATCTTATATTCATTATTTGTGCCCCTTGGCCTTGTGAGTTAGACTAACATTTTATCATGTTGAGATTTTTAACATTTAGTTATTCCATGATATATATCATGCACTTGTTACTTTGTAGAATTATTAAAAAATCACTTATGTTTCATGCTTAGTTTACACTTTTATCTAGAAATGACACATACATGTATTGTATTATATATGTAATATACATGGATTAATTGACACATATTACCATGATAATATATTTTACACATGATAAAATGATCTTACATGATGTTATCTTTATGAATCACATGCTATAATTAACTCTTATTTTGTGATGAAGTGACTTATAAGATATATTCCTCATCTCTAAGGGGGAATTATATTGGGATTTTCATAGAGTCATAATACTCCACAAGTAAATAATTAGATCATATTATAGATATAAAATATTTATAATAGTTTAAATATCAGATTGGTTTGGAAACATGACAAATATGGGCACATTGGTACAAACTATAGAGGCATAAACCATGCATATGACTTCACTTTATAGACACTTGAAAAAAAATCATACATACTTGAACACATATTCATAAATTAGTTTTCAAGAATAAGATTACATGTTCTCACATACACATACATTTTAGATGTAGGTTATAAAATTTACAATAGACATGCATAGTATTATATGTCGGTTGGTACGCATTAAGGGGGCATTATATTAGTTCATGCTTATACACAACAACATAATATATTTTAATGGAAAATGATTTTCATTTTACTTCATAATTATCAAATTTGTAGTCATGATGGGTATGTGTACATCCTCCAATCTCTTTCAATCATTCGTTTTATTCTACATTGAGAAAATCTACATAATAAAACATTCATTCATGATGGGGGAATGGACATTGTTCATTCAATTTCAATATTTCATTTAATTTTGACATGGAGAGAAATTGAGTTAACATAAGATTAAAATTATAATTTAATATATAAGCCATATTTAGTGGTTTATTCACTTTTTTGACCGAATTTGGCCCCACCATTCTCTCTTTTTCATGTGTAGTTATTTATTTGAGTGAATCTAGCCTAATTGTTTATTTTTTTATTGCATAGTTATTTGTGATATTACATTTCATTATTTTTCCCACATTCACAAGGCTTGGTACATGTTTCCTTTCCAACCCAAGATCATAAAGAGTTATATATGTTTGATGCATGATTACTGCAATTGTCCATGTGCTTCATCAATAAAATGTATGCATAGTCTAGCATGATCTATGAGTATCCTATTTTTATCAATATACTAGGAAATTAATAATGCCAATAAAATAGAGTCTACATATAATTTAATGAGTAGGTAAGGACCAATGATATCCATATGTCTAGTAGAGGATAACCTACAACTTAAATATCAAGTAGAAAGTGTTTTGAATCCCAAGTGTATGGCATTGGGATATAACTCTCATTATACATCGTTATTAGACCTCAACAAAGGTAGATGATTGTAAATATTACTATAAATATTAAATTAAATTAAATGATTGTAAATGGGTATAAGTATACTAAATAATGGGTAAGTGATTGTTTATATGTTAAATTTCAATGGTCAACTAAATGGATGTCTATGCAACCTAAGGTGATAAATGGAAAGCCTAATCAACCCTATATTTACACCATATTATTTTTTTATTATGAAGAACATAAGAAAGTATACACACATACATAGAAAAATAATTAAACAAAATATAAGCTACTAGGTAAGTAAAGGAAATAGTATAGGGATATAGATACTTGCCTTGGGGTGGACTTATCAGTTATTTAATATACCCCTTTGGCTGAAGTGGAGTTTTGTAGGAGCTTTTATATCTTGAATAAATAAAATGGATAGATGAAGACATAAATACAACTAATGAGGAACTACCAATAACCTCTTCTTTTGATCCTTAATTGACACCACGATAGAAGACCTCTGAGATAAAATTACAAACATCTAGCTCTCCAAAATAATTATTAGTTAAGAAATACAAATGTTATCAAATTGTATGGATGTGATATATATTGTTAGGAATGAAATATGATACCTATATATGTATCCAATACATAAAACCAACCTTTAAATTTATCCTGATGGTAATGGACACACTGATAAAGTTAGAAGATGTTAATTGGCACAATGTGGTATCAACCAGGTCAATACCATAGGATATATGGAAGATAAAATTTTTAATAGGAAGTAGGTGAAGATGTAAGATGGATGTAGAATTGAAGGAGGCTAGACTAATAGTGGAAATTATGTGACATAATAGTTGTAAAAATACTTCAAAAAATAAAATGAGTCAATCCCAATCCATTCCTAGTTCAACCTTTAAGGCATGCACTAAGGGATATAGATACATAGACAATATTATAAAAAAACATTCGTTATGTTAAAAAGTGAAAAATGTTTGTTGTATACAAGAATTAAAATATATCCAATTCTTCAAATAATAATAATATCCAATTAATTTCAATAACATGGGTTTCACAACATACAGATGCATTTTAAATTAGCTAGTTCAAAATTTCAAAAACAAAATTTTATATTAAAATAGTCAATACATGGATATTGGCTACACATGATTGTAGTTTTTTATATTGAGTGGTATGCATAATTAGAGCTTCATATGAAATAAAAAGTGTATTATGCACACTCATGTACATTTTATCCTTTTACCTTATCAATTATTTTACTAGAATATAAGAGGCGATTTCATAAATACTTAACATTAGTCTTAAGTACATGACAATAACAAGATTGACACACATTTACCACACATGACTTGATCAATCAAACAAGCTCTCAATGCACCTTTATATCACACTTGTATAGTATATTATGAGATAAAGATTTCATTATTTTATATCACACCTTTATTAACATCACTATCTATTTCAAACTTGCTACATATCCTAAATAATCATATATAAAATTTTAGTTCAGCATGCCTATACATAGGTCAATTCTATTAGATTCAGTCAATATTATAAGTTCATATTGACACACTCCTAGCAATGAATATTTTGTAAAATGAAATTGATTCTTAGGTTTGGCCCATTATCATAGTGTATTATTGGTATGGAGAATTATTTAATCGGATCAATATATATATATATATATATATATATATATATATATATATATATATATATATATATATATATATATATATATATATATATATATATATATATATATATATATATATATATACATACACACACACACACACACACACACACACACACACACACACACACACACACAAACATATAACACATTATTGCATACTAAGACAATATGCCCTATTATTATAAAAATGAAAACCTATCACTATAGTAGGAACCAACCAATTTTTAATCACTCATAATCCATTTTTAAGCATGCACTATCAATTATCCTAGCCACATCATTAACTTTACGTATACATTGAAGGAACACAATTGCATAATTAAACTATGTGGGAGAAACACCTATGGTTTGGATTCCCTCATTAGAGTATTGAATATGTAAGTAAAAAATAAATAGTACATTCAAGTGATTGGGTTCATCTCATAATATTACAATCTCCCCCATTTTTATAGGTTTATATCCTTCACAATCCCACTTAGTGTTTCAATGCAAAGGAGATTGATATCTGGCATTATGTGGATCATTAGAATTTGGGATTACAAACACAAATAATAGAAAGATAGCTTTAGATTATAGTATATTTATTATTACCTAAGTCCATATAGGTTAGTACTGACCAACATTTCAATATTGACTAATGATACTAATGTGATCCTATGGAATCAACCCAATATAAACATTGAATTAGTTTGAAAATAAGATGAGCCATAAGTCTACTTATCTCTAGTTTTTAATTATAAAATATAATTATTGTCACCAAATATTTCACCCTAGAGTTATTTTTTCAAGCCTAATCCAATATTTGGGCAACATTTCAATACCTATAGCTTGTGGGTTTCCTATGGTAGAGGTAGACCTCTATGTTTAAGGCCTAGATCCCTAGATTGATCCTTGAATGCTTATCACCTAACTAACTATTTTATTAAAATGAAAAGGGATATAAGTGACATGAAAATAAACTATTATAATTAGGTGACACACCATAAATATCTCCACTAAGATACCATACAATTTCACTATGAAACATGACCTTCAACACTAGTTTCAAAATCTTGAATTGTTCTAACATCAATATTTTAAACATGGAGGTGATATGCATGGAACTAATCAAGGTGGGTGAATTATATATAATTTAAAGAAACTAAGGTTATTATTTACACTTTAATATGGACTAATTCACTTGAAAACACTTCATGTGACCTATTAGAGTGGCAATTTCTTGCATCAGACATGGAAGAGTTGAGATAAAGCAAGGATAGATACACATCACTTGACCTTTCACTATACACTAAATAACACTTAGAAAATATAGTTTTTGAAATCAAAAATATATATCAAATATTATTTAAAATGAAAATTACAATATCAAACTATTAGGACTTCACCATACGAGCTATGGAATTTTTTACAATAGCTAACATGGCTTGCATTTGTCGAATGCATGAGAGGAGAGAAGAGAAGTGAAGTTCAAAGGTCACATTTACAAATATAAAGACATTAAAAATAGTTATATTTTATAATAATAAAGTGGATAATAAAGTTATATAATTTCTTATTGGATAAATGTCCATCTAAAACATAGAACTCTCAAAATTTGGTTTAGAGACCCTTCAACTACCTTCTTGAAACTACCTTCATAATTAGGCATATTTGAGCACTTTAAACTATAATAGGGAGATATGAAACATGTTAAATATATTATGGTGGTTGGAAACATTCCATGATATTCATAATATGCATCCATAATTTATATCCATCTTCTAGACACTTGTACTCATCATCTGCAGTCAATCATTAACCTTCTAGGCCTCATGCTTCACATTTGTCACCAAATTGATCTTCAATTTCTTAATTAGATATGTGGAATAGGTGTTATGACACCTATATAGGACCCATATATCTTCCAATCCATGATTTAGACCTACAAATGTCCAAAAACCAACTTATCATCTTCTCACTTGGTAGTCACTCTTCATTTTCACTATCTATTAAAGACTACCTGAAAAGAATGTCTTAGCAAAAGTGTTTCCTTACCTATATATTGTGAGATATGTACATGAAGAGTTATAAAAATTTCCAATTGACCATAAAAAATTATTCTCATTATTTAAATCTCTTATGTACCTACAAAACACACAAAAACTTATAATAAACCCTATTTTCATCCTATTTGTACAAGTAGGGTTCAAACCAAATATGTGTCATGGATACTAAGAGATTCCTCCACAAGTTAAAAACAATTTATATATCATATAAATCCTTATTAATGCATATTATTTCTTATCTTCCCCATCAGTTCTTAAACAAAGGTTTAGGAGGGTTTTGAACTATTTTGATTCTTAATAATAGTTCATAAAACTTAGATGTTCAAATCTCGGAAAAATTTCACTAAGGATAAGTTAGTGACCCCCTTAAACCATGCATAACTCATTTAATCACCATGAAATATTTCCATACGGGTATGAGTGCTTGAAGATGGTCTCTCAAGCCTGAGAGTGCATTTTAGGTACCCTTAAGGTGATTTTAGGCCAAAATGACCCCTATGTGATATTATTATGGAAAAAAATGGTTAAAAATTATCCTATATCTCCCATTTAATGTTCCTAACTTTTTGGGAAGGTTCATTTGGTATTTAAAATGAGATTGAGCCTCATTAGGGATTTAAGCCTAGTTTTAGGTCTAATAAGCCTGACTGTGTTCATGGCCTATAACCACCTCTAAGTGGTTTCTTAGGAGTGTGAGGCATTAACATATTTTTTTCATGTTAAATACAACTTTACATACCATTTTTAGGTGATCCAAGACTTTCCATCCCATTCGATTATCACTTACTTAGAAAATCTAAAGTCATGTCTTAACTGGTAGTGCCCTTTATTTGAGATAAAATAGAGGGCACTTCCCCTATTTTTCTTTCCAAAATAGGACTATGTAAGGATATAATTATCCTTATAGGTGATATATACACATTTTAATATTTGTATCACCCCTTAAGATTCTTCAACATCACCAATTCCTTAGGACAGACTTCTAGAATCAATGACTATGTGTAGGGTTTGTATGTAGAGTTAAAATTGTTTATTCATCTTTCTCTTACCCTGTTTCCTTGATTTGAGAATTTTATGTGGTGTGTTACTAAATTTATGATATTTAAAATCATCATTTATAACCATCATCAATATCTTACAAATATCTCATCATGCATCTCTATTTGACTAGGCTTAGTCTGCCCACTACAATAGATTATAGGTGCTTATCTCGATTGAGATTTGAGGTGTCTTACAGGTGATGTTTTCATGTTTAAACATGGGTATTAATTCCCTAGGTTATTATTGTATCTTATTATCTCATATCATAGTCAAACACATTCATATTATACCTAGGTATAAGTCAACATCCAAACTACCTATCTCCAATATGCTGTGAGTTTATAGTTAGCCTGTAGGTGCCATTTTAAGAACAAAAGGGGCTCCCATAGGTGCTAACCTATGTCAAAACCTTGTTATTAAACTAATTAAATTGGAATTTGGGCCACCTATGCAATTTATAATTAAAATGGATTCACTTTTTCTTGAATTTTTGTTTTCATATGTCATATTGCATTGAAAGATCATTTGAGCTTAAAACACTATAGATTATAATAACAGTCTATAGTGAGAATTTTCTTGAGATGGAGGCATATCTACATTACCTTATCTTGACCAAAAAACTAATTTATCATGTCATGCAATCTACATGATGAAAAAAAATTATACTGCCCAAACCCTTAATTTCTCATCATAGGGTGGTATTGAAAATAGAAAAAATATTGATTTGGAGAGATTAAGGTAATATGTCTCTCTTCTAGTTTTCTCAATTTGTAAAATTTTAGCTCAAGTCTACCTCCATGAAATTCCATCACCATTGTCATAATGGCCTTATAAAATTTCTTAAACTTTGATGAATGTTTCAAATAGGTTCAAACACCTACTAGTCAACACTATAGACCTCTATGGAAGCCACTTGTAGGTGTCATTATGGACTATCTGTAGGTGAAGGAATGGTATATGGTTGTGGATAGTGAATTTGTTATAAAAAAAAATTTCTAAAATTTTGAAAGCATCATTACTATTTTTTCCACTTTATACTCCTTATCACCATCTTTAATATGTCTTTGTGTCATAAATATGACTGTTCAGTGCTCAAGTTAACTTCACTATAGGTGATAGTTGTATGAAAGCTGACTGTGTGTATCCTATACCTTGAACTTCATGTAAAACATTTCTTAAACCACACATTTAAAATTAAAAATCATCATCATGATTAAATATGTTCAAGACAACATATAACCTTTGATTTGAAACTAATAAAGGAGAGAGAAACTCATATAACTAATAAAAACAAATGTCGACAGACCTCAGTGTGTCTTTAACTAGCAAGGTGAGACATTTTTCTCAATAATTCACATTCACACATTAAATATAGACAAATAAATACATGTTAATGGTATTCAAACCCTTACATAACATGTCTAACACTGGGTTTGTAAGGATTAATGCAAACAAAAGAGAAAACTATAGGCCATGGGAATGAACAAGTAGAAAATAGTCACAAAATTTCTTAACCATGGTTCATGAAGAATAAGTAATAAAATATATCAAATATTTTAATGTATTTGAAGTAAAAAATATTAATTTAATCCCTCAAAATCACTTTCTCCAACTCACCTCCTGCTATCTCTACCATGCAAAGACTTATTAACTATTTTTGTTTGTCTAAGAGAGTGATAGAGGAGATAGGTTAGTTTTGACAAATTTCAGGTCTATAAAATCTTATAAATAATTAAAGTGAACTAAGGGAGATAAAAATACACTCCTATAGTAACCCCACATACCACAACTCCTACAAGCCTGTATAATAATATAAAATTACATCCTTTCAACTATTTTCTTGTTTTCAATGTGGAATCTGATTAATTTTTAGTTATGAAATAGTCTCTCTGACATCTAATGACAAATGGGATGATTAATTACACTTTGAAAAAAATTTCCTCTATAGGAAATCTTTACAATCTCATTAATGACATAAAAGTGACCGTATATGACATAAAAGACTAATGACCAAACTAAATCACATTAAATGAATTATATAGAACCATGGTATAGCCTATTACACCTTAGAAGACCGCTATAACAATTTTTAAACTATAGGAGGTTGACCTAATTTAATTTGTGGTCAAATTAGTCAACATTTTGGTGATTTCCTAGGGGGTAGCAAGCCATTTATGCCAAACATCAGTAGCCAGTAGCCAGAATTACCTTTAAAACCATACCAAACAACATAAAACCAACACAAAAGATAACACACCAAAAGAAACACACATGTGTTCTCATAAAAACTTAGGAAAATCACACACACATAAGCAAAAACACACACTTATAATAGTATATACAAGACCTCAAACACTTGAAGTGAAGAATAGTTCACCATACTTCAACCAGGGTCAATGATGGTACTTCTTGTATCCTTGTTGCTCGATGAAAGGAATACATCATGTGAATCATGCTTGTCAAAAAAAACTTACTTATGTGGATGGTCAAAAGAATTACCATCCTTAGGTCTTCTTATATCTACAATTTTTCTACTTGGAGTCTTCATGAATGCTCCATACCACCCTCTAAGAGGCTTGTTTGAACCTTCAGCTTGCTTAACTTCTGCCATGTTTGATTAGCCTTTCTCAAACTACAAACTAGGAGTCATTATAATTTCTTCAACTTCAATTTCTTCTTAGACATGATGTTATTGATGTTTAGGACCCTCAATCTTATTCTCTTTTTTCTCCAACATAATTGAATATGGTTCAAACTTAGGTTGAGGTGTTGACTACTCCTCAAACACACACATCTCTACCTTGTATGTTCATTTGAATTATCTATGATTGAATCCTCCTTGACAATGGTTTGATGTTTATATTCATGATGAATAGAAAACTCTCCTTCATGCTTGATAAGACACTCAACAACCTACTTATTAGGTTCACCAAAAATGTTATTATCATATTCACACTTCTTAGGAGGAGAAGTTAAATTACTCAATTGTTCAAATTCTTGACTTATGGCATATAACCTTTGCCATAGGTCATCCTATTATTCATGATTATCACCTTCATGTACCCCTCCATCAAATGTAGGTAGAATTACATTGTTCCTATCACTATCATTCTCTACCATGATTGGAAAAATTTCATCATCATGGAAATGAATGAGGTAATTACCCTCAACAACTTGTTGAAAAGAAACAACAATGAATCCCTTAGAATATTCATATCCTCCCTTGTGGATGATGTATATGCCAAGATAAATTTTATAAAATTAAGTGTATGGATCATATTCATATGTGTCTACACCATACTCATCTAGGAAAAAAATAGATATTCTTTCAAGTATAAAGGATGATCCATCATACACAAAATAGTCTACTTTATCATTGATTGTGCAATTGAGATTTGAGCTTACTTCTACATAGGCTCAATATGAAACCTAGATAGTGGTTAATTTTTTATTGTTAAATTTTATCTATACCTTATCTTGAATTTAAATAAGGACAAATAGACTGAGAGGTAGCCTCCTATCTTAGATGTGAAATCCCTTGAGAGTCAAATAGCAAAGTGAGAAGACAAGTTAACAACCATAATATCATGAAGAATATGGAAGCTTGGGTAATCATGAATGAAAAATATAAACCCAATTTATCAGATACAACCATGGGCATCATTAAGGTACTAGCCCCATTATCCATTATGCAATTGTGAAAAAGTTTGTCTGTAACAATGAGAGAGAGGTATAAGGGTGAAGGATTATTAGATTTGGTATAGGGTTACATAATGTGATTAGGATAATTAGTGAGATAAATATTACCATGATTTGATGGTTTAGGGATAAGGTGTATTTGAGACTACTACTCTTGAAGGAGCTCTTTTTTACCAGGCAAGTGAAGCATTTCCCAAAGAGACATATATGCCTTATCACTCTTAAAACAATAAAAAATATTAAAATAAGGAGAATTTACATTTTCTTTTACCCTTGAATAAAATTAAGTGTTTGGATCTTGAGACATTTGATCACTTTGGTTCACCCTTCCAACATTCTAATTTGAAGTAGGTGCAGAAGTTGTAGGGATTACCCCACTTGCAGTCACACCTTGTTGCCTTGTAGGAGGAATATTTGAACTTGTATGAACACAATGAAAATATACAAAGGCCTTACTCTTTTCTATATTATTTCCTTCAACTCAATAATTGTGATTGAGAACATAGGTATATTCAACTATAAAGTTTGTAAGGTTCACCCTTTGGGGATACCATCCTTCATCTACTTGCATGAGAACTTCACCTTCTATTGATAATTAAGGAGTGAATCCTCATTGATCAACCAAAGCTTTATTCCCACCTTAATTTTCATCAATAAATTTAACTTTCTTCCATTCCTCTCCTTGCACCAAGCTAGTATGCATCAGTACCATGGTCCTTGTATTGGAGGTGGAAGTTGGATTGTATGCATTGGAAGGACTATTGAATTTAGGCTATCCTTGACGTCTAACTTGACCATATTATTGAGGTGGTAACCTATTTCTTTGTTGAGGATAGGGATAGAGGTTTTGATTAAAACCATATTGTATATTGAGGTGCTTAACTGGAGCTTCTAAGGCCTATATCTTTGCATCTTTATCAATAACATATTCTACCTTTTTAAGGGAAGATCTAAACTTAGTATTTACATTAAGGACTTGAGAAACACTTGGGGTATCAGCAACCATATTTGGAATCAAAGGCATATACACCTTTAGAGGTAAATTCCCATCTTGTATTAGGCCATTTTAGCTTTAATGGTAAGGTCATATGCTTTTATTAAGGTGTAACTATCCATGGAATGAAACATTATGGCTATGTTAGTACCAATAGACCTTATATATGTATGAAATACAAATCTTGTAGGTGTTCTCATGGGAGGAGGTAGCCTATGCCAAGTCCTTTGGAATATCTCATTAAAATCATGCATTATCTCTTTAGGGGATCTTTAAATCACATTAAGCTAATTAATGAGTGATGTTTGATCAATCTTGTCTTCAAAACTTCATGTCAATAGCTCCCCAAAATCATCCCAAGTTGTGATATACCCTCCTAACAATCTCTTATAATGGTCAAGTGATTTCCCTCTAAGGGACATGACAAGGATTCTAATGGTAATGTTAACCTTAGTAACATTATGAAAGATAAAAAATTTTGAGATGTCCCTAATATACTCACTAGGAGTGACATGAAATTCATCATTGAATATGGGAACACTTTTGGTAGCACTAGGGGTATATCATCATATGCATTGAAGTGGATGGGATTTTTAGTGTTAAAGGATGGTAAGGCATGCTACCTATCCATGTTATCCTAAAGTTCCTCTTCACTTTCATGATATTCCTAGCTTGTTGTCTTCTTGTTATTCAAAGGTCAACATATGTTGAGGGTGTTGAACTTGAAGAGGAAGTTCAGGTTGAAGGAGTGGGTTTATAGGATTGAAAACTATACTAGAAGATGAACTAGTAAGGACCATGAAGTATGAACAAAATAACTAATAAAAAAATGGTAAATAATTAGAGATTACCTTGAATGGAGTCGCTAAATGCTGAGTAGAGCACCATATGTAGTTGTGATGTTATTAAGACCAACATTCACCTTGACAAGATGTCTTTTAGACAATTGTTCCACTAGGCATGCCAGAACTATTGTCACCAAATATTTCACCCTAGAGTTATTTTTTCAAGCCTACTCTAATATTATGGTAACAATGGAATACCTCTAGGCTTATGGGTTGCCTATGGTAGAGGTATACCTTTAGGTTTAAGGGATAACTCCCTAGTTTGATCCTTGAATGTTTATGACCTACACTAACTTTTTTCTTGAATAAAAAGGGATAGAAGTGACATGAAAATAACCTACTCTAATGAGGTTATACACCAAAAATATATTTAGTAAGTTACCATACAAGTACACTATGAAACATGACCTTCAACACTAGTTTCAAAATCTTGAATTACTCTAACATTAGTACTTCAAACATTGAGGTGAGATGCATGGAAATACTCAAGGTGGATGAACTGGAGATTAGTTGTAGACACTAAGGCTATTAATTACACTTGAAGATGGACCACTTCACTTAAAAAAATTCTTGTGACCTATTAGATTGGAAAATTATTACATAAAACGTGGAAGAGTTGAGATAAAAAAAATGATAGATACTAATCACTTGACCTTTCACTATACACTACTTCAAAACTTAAACAAAATAATCTATGAACTAAAAATCATATATAAAATATTATTTCAAATGTAAAGTAAAATATCAAACTAGGAGGGATTTGACATACCACATGTGGAAATTTTTACAAGAGCCAAAATGGATTGCATTTGTATAATGTGTGAGAGGAGAGAAGAGAAGAGAAGTTCAAAGGTCATAATGCCACATGTCAAGGCATGAAATGATCCAAAAATCCAATTTTATAAAAAAAATTATAGTATGCTTAGATTGGATTAAAAATGAATAATAAATTCTAATTCCTTTTAATTAAATATGAAAGTTTACATTTTAAAATTTTCATAATTTAATTATGGAAATTGAAAGAATTTATGATCATAGAGAAAAAATTAAACAAATGACACCAAAGATTTGTTTATGGGGTTCATCAAATGGCTACATCCTTGGGTCCACTCTATGAGTGTTCTAATATATTAAAAACTCTTAGATAATAATTAAAAATATCTTTAAGTAAAATAAAATTCTTCCATACTAAATATCTATCTATGTGACACAAAATAAACCTATTAAATTCAATGGAGGTTCTTGTTGCCTCTGTAATCTCAGATATTCTCTGTCTAAAAAAATACCTCTATGCAAATTCACTATTTTTTTGCCAAAAATCTTACT
Organism: Torreya grandis; assembly: GCA_037957365.1. Classification (NCBI taxonomy): domain Eukaryota; kingdom Viridiplantae; phylum Streptophyta; class Pinopsida; order Cupressales; family Taxaceae; genus Torreya; species Torreya grandis. Next base: position 961,256 of record JARHVA010004048.1, on the reverse strand, counting down.
ACCCATATAAAACCACTTACAAAAATATATTTCTCAATGCCTCCTTGGAATTGGTTGGGCACTAACTATTTTCCCAAATTGGGGTGATGTTTCAACACCATGGCACTAGATTTCTGGTATTTTCCTGACCTTCACATATTGGCTAGTATTAAATATTGCTTTACTTGTATTTAAATATGAATAAAAAATCCACATTGGTTTTAACTAAAATAATGAAGTCCATGATTTATTTTGTTTGACATTCCATTATTCATGGTATAACTAGCTCATTAATGCCATGATAAAAGCCCACATCACACAGTATAATATTGATTAGCACCAAAGTTGGTCGATGGCTTGATGCCTAGGATAATATAATGGTTAAAACAGTCTATATTAAGCTTTGTCAACATGTGGAAATTCATTACAAGCATTTGTGTTAGCAATTCTACAAGCATGCCAATTCTTCTCCAGCATGCTACCCATATAATAGTAGATTCCTTGTGTTTTATTTATTATGCCATCTCAATCACTAATAATAATCATGAAAAATGTTGTGTTCCATTAATTCATATTCATTCAATGACTTGGATTCATACATGATATATGTTGTATTAATTGGCTCGAAGGTCCACATAATACCATGTAAATAGATACACATGTAACAATAAACTTGAGTTTAATAAGCACCATGTTTACAATTCCATTCCAACATTGCATGCAAAATGTGTTTCAGCCAATGGATAATTGGTGCATGTTATTTGAAGTCCAATGCCATAATTACAATGTCAAATATAATGGAAACTCATGCATTTTAAAATTTGGCATAAAAATATAAATCAATGCCATACAACGACATGTTTCCACATGGATATTTTGTTAAGAAATATTAATATACATGTAGTAAGAGGTAATTGTACAAATTAAATAGAAAAACAAGATTAAGGAATAATAAAATATCTCTAATGGAGGTATATATATTAAAATATATTTATTAATAAATATATTAAAATATATATTGGTGGAAATTGAGCAAAATTAATTAAAATGTTACAAGTGGAGGTGTGGCATTATTGGTCAGATAATGCCACATATTCATTCATAACAATAATAATTAATTATAATATAAAGAGATAAAATATTTTAATATCTCTATATATTTTTTTGATATTACCATATAACCTTGTAAACTGATCAGAATCACTTAGTGAATATCCCATGGATCATTCCTCCACACTGAGAGCTTTTGGACCTTCAAAAGTTAATTTTAATTATCAATCAGGTGAGGGTATTTTTCCATCACTTTTCCAATTTCCATCCATTTTACCTTATTTGGATGCATCCCTTTCAAACCAACACAAAGATATTTAGTATCACCCCTTTGTGTAATTCTAGTTTTTCTATCAATAATAACATCTTCCTATAACTCATGAAGAGACTCCAGAGCAAAATCATCAACATTAGGAACTTGAATGCCATCATATTAATCCATGATCATTAGATGTTCATTCAGTTTCAATTTTTCCACATTAACACTAAATAAATTTGCATATAGGAAGGTAATTCTAATTGGAGATCATTTGTACCAATCTTTTCCAAAATCTTAAAAGGACCATACCTAATTGGTTTTAATTTCCTACCTTCACCTTTCATTCTTTCCTTGTTGATGTGAAGCCAAACTTGATCATCTACTTTAAATTGATGATCAATTGTATGTTTATCATGCCTAGCCTTGTATTTAGCTTGGCTCTTCTCCAATTGTTCTTGAATATATTTTTGAATCATCTAAATTCCCTGAATGAACATTTTATCCCTTTTGACATCACTTTTTCCATCCACCACTAATTTAGCTTCTTTTTCAAAACAAAAGTCCAAAAGAGACATAGGCAAATAACCAAAACAAGTCTCAAAAGGAGACTTTAAAGTAGAATAATATAAAGCATATTTATAATAATGTTGTACATAATATAAATGTTCATCTTATAATTTAGGATGTTTAACACAATACCCCCTGAGTAAATGTACCATCATTCGGTTGACCACTTCTATTTGCCCATCAGTTTATGAATGAAAGGCTATTCTTTTATTTATCTTAGTATCCATCTAGTCCCACAAAGTTGACCATAACTCACCAAAAATTTGAGAATCATGATCATATATATTAGAAGTGGGTAACACAAAATAGATCAAAACATTTTTTAACAATAAATGTGTAGTATCCTCACCTATAACCTATTTAGTACAAGGAACCAAAACACACATTTTTTTGAAACAAGGATGGTTAGGAATAATAATAGGTGTATACAATCCTAACTTTTGGTTACTAGGTTTACTTTTGGAACCAAGTTTATAGCCTTATATATATTTAGATACATTTTCTATCATGCAAGGCCAATAAAAATATCTTTGTAACTATGAAACTATTTTACCAATGCCAAAATGACCTTAAACAAGATAAGTTTGAACTTCTCTAATAATGTGAACTCTTTCATCCTATGGAATTCATATTTTTCCAAGATGATATAACATTCTATTATGCACATGATAGTCAAATGCTTTTACTAGTTTACAATTTATAAAATCTTTATAGACATCCTTAAAATCAACATCTCTAGCATATTGTTCCTTATATATTTCGTTAAAAAAAGGACTATGATGCAAAATATTAGATGCTATAATAAGAGGTCTAGAAAGCATATCTGCAACCTTATTATGTGTTTCCTTTTTATACCTTATAAAAAGATGGAACTACTACAAAAATCCCATCCATAAAAGGTGTTGTGATTGTTGTAGCTTGGATTGTGATTGAAAATACTTCAAAGGATGATGATCCATATGGGTGATCATCTCTTTTCCCATCAAATAGTGTTTCCACTTTTTCACACTCTGCACTAAGGAATATAACTCTTTATAATCAGTAGGATATTTTTTTACTACACTTGTAAAGGTTTCTAAATGAAAATACACTAGTTTTCAATTTTTCATTAATAATGCCCCATTGCATACCCACTATCATCATTTTCTATCTCAAAATATTTTTGTAAATTAGGAAGTGTAAGAATTGAGGTTATATTTTCTTTTCTTTCAAGGTATTGAAAGTTTTTCATGCTTTCCTCCCCATTGAAATATTTGCTTAACACTTGTTCAAGAATGTGAAGGAGATATAATAGAAGAGAAGCTAGTAATAAATTTTCCCCAAAATTGAACTATTCTAATAAAACTTCTAACTTCTATTGCATTATTAGGCCTTGGCCAATTTACTATGGCTGAAACTTTTGTAGGTTCTATTTTTAGTAAACCATTTTCTACAACATAGCCTAAGTAAACCAAAGATGTTTTAACAAATTCACATTTTGACATCTTTAAAAATAGTTTCTCCTTTTGTAAAGTATCTAAGACATTTATAATGTGTTTAAGATGATCTTCCCATGTGTTACTAAAGATTAAATGTCATCCAAAAATGGTCTTAACAAATCATTCATAACCCACATAAATGTTGTAGGTGTATTACAAAGCCCAAGAGGCATAACAAGTCACTCAAAAAGGCCTTTCTTGGTTTTAAAAGCAGTTTTCCAACTATCACCATCATTTATTATTGATTGGTGATAACCACTTCTCAAATCTAACTTAGTAAAATAATTTTCATTTTTCAACTTATCTAATAAATCATCAATATGAGGAAGAGGGTAGTGGTTTTTAACCGTGATTTGATTCAAAGCTCAGAAGTCCATGCACATCTACCATGTACCATCTTTTTTAGGTACAAAAATATTAGGTGAACCACATGGAGAGGTACTTGGCTGAATGACTCCTTTTTCAAGTAACTCCATCACTTGTTTCCTTATTTCTTCATTATGTACTACTGACAACCTATACATGACAATATTAGGGAGAGAGGCATCCTACTGCAATTGAATCTCATGTTGAATTTCCCTCTTAGGACATAAACCTTGTGGCTCCTAAAAAACCATTGTAATTAGAAATAATCTTTTCTATCTCAAATTGATGTTTAGGATTACAACCCTCTAAGGCCTTGGATATTTCATTATCCTTGGCTTTTAAAATCATGAGAACAAAACTCTTACTTGAGTTTACAAGTCTTTTCATTTGCCCTACAAAAACAAGATATAATTGGCTTTAACATGATGGGATTTTACTATGTATTCAATCCCATCCTTTACAAGCACATGTTTATTTTCTTCTCTATAAAAGATTGACTTTTTCCATCTACACAAGGACTTCCCGAAACAATTCAAAAAATATTCAAAGGAACTACATTTATCTCTACTTCATCAATGAATTTAGAAGTAATAGCAAACCTCAAGGTGTATGTTTTTGTGACCTAAAATTTTGCATCATCACACACCCATCCTAAAGGATATGATTTAGTTTTGAGTCATAAATTTTTAACAACCTCTTCAAAAATAAGATTAGCTTGTGATCCACTATCAAAAAGAGTATCTATTTTAGTATGCTTAGAGATAACTCTTATGTGGAAAATATCATTTCTTTTTCTTTAAGCATGTTTAGATTTAGTATTAGAAAATGAATCAATAACATAAGGTTTAGTTTTAGAAGAAGAATAAATTAAACTTTGGAGACCCATGGAAGTCACTTTGGTTTCATCACTAGAATCTGAACCTAGGTCTTATTGAATGATAACATTAGCCTTCTTTTCCTTTTTATTCTAGAACCTCTTTGTCTTGAGTTCTAGATGAAGTTTCCAACACTTATCCTCATCATGATTCTTCTTGTAATGCTTATAGAAATGTTTTCCTTTCTCTTTCTTAACAGTGTAAGTAAACTTACCCTTACCCTTTCCTTTACCTTTACCTTTATTTTCAACTGGCTTGTGATATTTCTTTCCATAACTTTCCTTGGTCATCTTACCCCTAGCTTCCATATGGGTAGCTTGCACACAAACTTCATCAAGGTTAGAAATATTAAACATGGGAATAATATGCCTCAAATAACTATGCAAACCTTGAATATATTTTAGTAATATTTTTGGATTGTACAAAGGAATGCCTAACATTAACGACTTCTTTATAAAATCGTAAGTATAATCCTGCACACTCTAACCTTTATTATACCTTAAATTATGCCAATCTATAGTAGCTTATTGCATATAACCCAAATGATAAATTTGTTTTCTCATCTTAGAAATAAAATTATTCTAGTAGGAGATTACCTTATCATGTTTCTTGAGATCCTCTTGAATCTTACTCTCCCACTAGATGAGTGTTGTGCCACTCATATGGAGAGTATCCAACTGAGTTTTTTCTTCTTCACTAAGAATATTCTAAATCCTACAATATATCTGAATCTGCTTGACCCAATTATCCAATTTTTCTACACTTATCTCACCATTATAAACTAACATATCAAATTTAACATTTGATTTCAAGTGTGGTATAGTTTTACCATATATAGAGGAGGAGGATTTCTTGGAAGGTGAAATAGGAATTTCTTCTCTTTCATCTTTATCTTCTTTCTCCTTTCTCCATTCTTCATACATTTCCTTGACCATGTTTTTCATGCTAAGGAAGGCACGTTGAATCTCTGTCTTAGATATATCTACTCCCATACTTGACTATTGAATTGCACATCTTGCACCAATTTTAGGATCAAACTTTGCAAGTTCTCCTTCACCATGTCTTGATCTAGACCTAGTTAACATATAAGACTATTGAAATTGCCAGACAATGTGTTAAATGGCCTTGACCACAAGCTCTAATACAGAACTAATTAGAAAATACAAGTTTATAAAATTTTTATAGTCTGCTTGGATTGGATTAAAAGTGAATAATAAATTTTAATTTCCTTTTAATTAAATCCAAAAGTTACCTTTTTTAAAAATTCTATAATTTAATTATGGAAATTGAAATAATTTCTAATCACAAAAAACCAAATGGCTACATCCTTGGGTCCACTCTATGAGTGTTCTAATCTATTAAAAACTCTTCAAGAATAATTAAAAATCTCTCTAAGTACAATAAAATTCTTTCATACTAGATATTTGTTTGTGTAACAAAAAATAAACTTGTTAAGTTAAATGGAGTTCTTGCTACCTCTGTAATCCCAGATATTCCTTTGTCTACAAAAATCCCTCTATACAAATTCACTTCTTCTCTACTAAAAATCTTACTACCCCTATAAAACCACATGTAGATATATATTTCTTAATGCCTCATTGGCATTGTCTAGGCACTAACCATTTTCCTAAATTAGGGTTTTGTTTCAGTAGCATGGCATTGGATTTCTAGTATTTTCCTAACCTTCACATATTGACTAGCAATAAATATTACTTTACTCATATTCACATATGACTATCAACTCCACATTTGTTTTACCTAAAACAATGAAGTCCATGATCCATTTTGGGTTAACATTTCATTATTCATGGTGGAACTAGATCACTAATGCCATGATGAAATCCCATGCCAAAGTAGAATATTGATTAACACCAAAGTTGGTAGATGGTTCGGTACCAAGGATAGTATGGTAGGTGTAGTAGTCTATATTAAGCTTTACCAACACATGGTAATTCACTATAAGTATTTGTGTTAATAATTCTATAATCATGCCAAATCTTCTCTAGCATGCTACCCATTTAATAACAGATGCATTTCATTTTATTTTTTATGCCATCTCAACTAGTAATAATAATCATGCAAAATATTGCATTTCATTAATGCATAATCATTCAATGACTTGGTATCATACGTGGTATATGTTGTATTAATTGGTGTCAAGGTCCACATGATACCATGTAAATAGATACACATGCAATAATAAATTTTAGTTTAATAAGCACCATGTCCTCAATGTCATTCCAACGTTTCATGCAAAATGTGTTGCAGTCAATGGATAGTTGGTCCACATTGTTTGAAGTCCAACACCAGAATTCCAATGCTAAATACAATGTAAACTCATGAATTTTAAAGTTTGATGCAAAATAGAAGTCAATGACATACAATGGCATGTGTCCACATGGTGATTTTGTTAATAAATATTAATATACATGTATCAAGAGGCAATTATATGGATTAAATAGACAAACAGGATTAAGGAATAATAAAATATCTCTAATGGAGATATATATTAAAATATATTGATAAATAAATATATTAAAATATATCTTAGTGGTAATTAAGAAAAAATATTTAAAATTTTACAGGTGGAGGTGTGGCATTATTGTCTAGATAATGCAACATTTTCATCTATAACAACAATAACTAATTATAATATAAAGAGATAAAAAAATTAATCTCCCTATATATTTTTACCACGTTACCATATAGCCCTATAAATTGATCAAAATCACCTTGTTTGAATACCATGGATCATGAAAAATAGTTATATTTTAGAATAATGAAGTGAATAACATATATCTATAAGGTTTTCTTGGATAAATGTTCATATGAAACATAAAACTCTCCAAAATTGGCATAGAGACCTTTAGCTACCTTCTGGAAACTGCCTTCATGATTAGCCATATTTTGAGAACTTGAAATTGGACTAGGGAGAGATTAAAAATTTAAAATGACTTAGGGAGGTTATAAACATGACATTAAATTCATCATATGCATCCCTAAATTCTACCCATCTTATAGACATTTGTACTCACCATCTGTAGTCATTCATTAACCATGTAGGCCTCATGTTTCACATTTGTCACCAAAGTGACCTTCATTTTCTTAGTAAATTTGATGTAAGAGGTGTTAGTACACCTATCTAGGACCTATCTATCTTCCATTCCATGAGTTAGACATTAAAATGATCTAAAAACCAACATCTCATCTTCTCACTATGCAGTCACTCTTCATTTTCACTATCTCTCAAAGACTACCTAAAATGAATGTCTTAATATAAGTGTATCCATGACAATATATTGTGATAAATGGACATGAGGAGCTATAAAAATTCCTAATTGATTTCCCCAAGTGATTATCATTCTTCAAATCTCCTCTTTACTTACAAAACACATAATAACCTAAAAGAAACTCTAGTTTCACCCTATCTATACAAGTAGGGTTGAGACTAAATATGTTTCATGGATCTTGAAATATTCTTCCAAAATTTAAATGTCATTTCCTAGACATATTAATCCCTCTAAATGAATATTATTTCCTATCTTTCCTATTAGGTCCCAAACAAGGGTTTAGGAGGGTTTTGAACTATTTTGCTTCATAGTGATAGTTCATAAACCTTAGACATTCAAATTTTAAAAAAATTTAACTAAGAATAATTTGAGGACCCATTTCAACCATTCCCAACTACTTTGGTCACCATGAAATAATTCTATAAAATTGTGAGTGCTTGAAGATGGTTTCTAAAGCTTGAGAGTGAATTCTAGGTACCCCTGAGGTGTTTTTAGGCCAAAAAAACTCCTATATGATATTTTTATACAAATAAATGGTTCAAACTCATCCTATATCTCTCCTTTAATGTCATAAACTAGGATGGAAGGTTCATATGGTCTTATAAATGAGATTGAGCCTTGTTAGAGCTTTAGGCATATTCTTAATTCTAATAGGTCAGTTGTGTTCATGGCCTATAACCACCTCTGAGTGGTTTATCAAGACTATGAGGTATTATCCTCCTTTTTTCATGTTAAATACATATTTACATACCATTACAAGTTAATAAAATACTTTACATCACATTCCCTTATCACTTACTCACCAAACATATAGTCATATCTTGACTCGGAGTGCCCTCTATCTAAGGCAAAATAGAGGGAACTTCCCTTATTTGCCTTACAAAAATAGGACTATATATGGATATAATGGGTCTTGGAGGTGATATATAAATTTTTTCATAGATTTATTACATATTTATAGTCTTTTACATCACCAATTTCTCAAGATATAATTATAGGGTTGATGACTATGTGCAGTGTGTGTATGTAGAGTTGGACTTGTTTATTCATCTTTCTCTTACCATGTTTCATTTATATGAAAATTTTATGAGGTGTATTAATAACTTTATGATATTTATCATCATAATTTTTAACCATCATCAATCTATATCAACTATTTCATCATGCATCTCCATTTGACTAGGCTTAGTCTGCCCACTGTAGTAGACTATAGGTGCCCATCTCAATTGAGATTTGAGGTGTCATGTAGGTGACATTATCATGTCTAGATATGGATATTCATGATGTAAGATATTATTTGAGTCTATTATCTCAGCTCAAAATACCTATCTACAATATGCTATCAGACTATAGTTAGCTTGTAGGCATCATTTTGAGAACAAAAGGGGTTCATGTAGGTGTTCACCTATGTCAAAACCTTGAGCCTCAACTCCCTCAATTTATATTTGGGACACTAGATCCATTTATAATTCAAATTGAGTCAATTTTAATTTAAGGTATGTTCAATATGGCATATTACATTGAAATATTATTTGAGCTTAAAACAGTATAGATTATACTGGTAGTCTATAGTGAGCATTTGATTGAGATGGAAGCCTATCTAGATTACCTTCTCTTGACCAAACAAACAATTCATCATGTCAAGGTATTATCCATATGGTTTGGATACATGATGAAAATAAATTGGAATACCCAAACCTCTAATTTATCATCATAGGATTGCATTAAAATTAGGTAAAACCTTGATTTAAATAGATTAAGGTAATATATCTCTCTTGCAATTTTATCAACTTGTAAATTTTGAGATCAATTATGTCTACATGAAATGTCATCACCATTTTCACAATGGAATTTTAAAAAGTACTAAAACTTTATTAAGGGTTCAAATATGTTCAAAAACCCACTATTCAACCCTATAGACCTCTATAGAAGCCACCTATAGGTGTCATAATGGATTGTCTATAGGCAAAGGCATGGTGTATGGATGTGTGTAGTGAATTGGTGATAGTTGTATGAAATCTAGCTATATGTGTATGCTAGACCTTGAAATTCATGTAGAAAATTCCTTAGACCATAAATTTAGAATGACAACTTATAATAATTATATATAGGTTTAATAAAACATATATCGTTTGATTTGAAACCACTATAGGAGAGATAAACTTATATAAATAATGAAAATAACTATCTGTAAACCTTAGTGTGTCTTTAACTAGCAAGGTGAGATGTTTTACTCATTCATCCACATTCACATGTACAAAAAATAAAAATAAATACATGTTAAATGTGTTCAAAACCTTTCATAACATGTACAACACATGGTTTGTATGGACGAATCCAAAGAGAATAGAAAACTATAGTCCATGGGAATGAACAGGCAAAAAATAGTCACAAACCTTCTTCACCATGGTTAATGAAGCACAATAAATAAAAAATGAAACTCTTATCATGGATTTTAATCTGAAAAATAATAATATCAACCCTCAATTTCACTTTCCCCAACTCACCTCTTGTTGTTTGTACCATGCAAAGACCAGTTGACCATTTTTGCTTGTCTAGGAGACTGATAGAGGATATAGGTTGGTTTTGACCAATTTTAGGTATATAAAGTCTTGTTAATAATGGAATTTAACTAATTTGAGATAAATATATACTCTTTGACTAACCACACATGTCACAACTTCTACAAGTTCTGTACAACAACTAAAAATTGCCTCCTTTCAACTATTTTCTTGTTTTCAATATGGAATCCTTCAAATATTCAGTTATGAAATAATAAATTTGACATATAATGACACATGGGACATTTAATTAATATTTTAAACACTTTTACACCATAATAAATTCATCTAATCTCATTTAATGACTTAAAAGCGACCTTATATGACATATATGACACAAAAGACTAAGTACCAAGCTAAATCACATTAAATGACTTCACTAGGATCATGGTACACCCTATTACACCCTAGAATACCCCTATAAAAAGTTTTTAGATATAGGGGTTTTGATTAATTTTACTTGTGCTCAAATGAGTCAATAATAATCATAGTAATAAATACAACCATAAAAGGTAAGTGTCATGATATCTTTAGTACTTTATATTTTCATAATATGCCCTTTTGATATGAAATTAGTCAATCACAATATTTACATTCATATGTACAATTTAATGTCATATCTATAAATTTGAATTATACTTAAGAGTTATACCTTAAAAACATTGATCTCATATAAATCTAAATTTGGTTAAAAAACAAAGAAGAATCCAAAGGAAGAGATTGAAAAGGCATGGGTTTATGAAGATTATGAAGAGCCTATACCTAAGTATGATGCAATATATTAAGAGTTGTAATATTTATAAAATGAGGAGCCTATGAATCTTAATGTGAGGATATAAAAACATGTACACATAATACCTAAAATGTAACCCACAAGGTTTTCATTACGTACACATGTTATTAGTGGGTGATAGTGAAGACCCCAAGATAGTCAAGGAAGATATTATTTTTGTAATCATAAAGTATTAAAATAAGGATACGAATGAGGAAATATAATATTTATATACAAATGAGACTTGGGACTTGGTAAAACTAAATCTTGGATGACAAAATATAGGCTACAAATGGGTTTTATAGAATAATAAAACTACACAATGGAATCTAGATAATTATATGGCTTTCCTAGTAGAAAATGAATTTTTGTAGTTAAAGGTAATTAACTTTGGTGAGACCGTCTCCTTTGTTGTAAAAATTAATTCAATTTGGTTTATTTTATCTCTTTATATTATGATTAAAATTGAGAGAGGAAAAATGAATGTTAATACATTATTTCTAAATGGATATATTGATGAATATATCTATATCTTGAAATAAAACAACTTCAAGATTAAAAGGATAATGGACCTAGACTACTAGCTAAATAAGTTTTTATATGGCTTGAAGCAATCACATAAAATGTGGAATCATAAGTTGAAAAATTATGTATTTATAATTGGGCTTGTGTGAGACAATGTTAATCCCTTTATTAACTACAAGGAAGAGGGTAATAAATTTATCATCATATTATTCTATGTGGATGACATGTTAATGATTATAAATATCATGTGTATGATCAAGAGAGTAAAATATTGAACTATTTATGTAATTCAACATGAATGATCTTGGTGATGAAAGGTTAATTTTATATATTTAAATCAAATGGGATCACTAAAATAGGAATCTCTAGATAGTAAAAATTAATTATTTCTAAATGATATTGGAAAAGTTCAATATGCAATTCTGCAAACATGTGCATGCCTTTTTGAATTGTCTAGAAGATATTAACTGTATAATGTCAAAATATTCAATAAGAGTTCTAAGAAATGATTAAATATCCAAATATAAGTGTGGTGGGAAGTGTTAGCCAAAATTTGGCTACCATGAATGAGGATCATTCAAAAATTTAACTTACTTGATATTAACTTTGTTGTATCCACTATGAAGGCTTTGTATTGGTCATTAATGATCTAGGTTGATAGGTAATGTGTTTTCCTTGGAAACTTATAAGGCCATTTAGGATGGTCTAGTTGGAAGTTATGTAAATTAATGTTGTCTTCTCATTAGGTCTTTATGGTCTTAATTTTGTGTTTATCTTTGTTTAAGGTAAGTTTGAAAAAGTTAAGGAAAGTGGAAAATAAAGTCAATGTCGATGCATGCCCAAGGAGACAAGGTGGTAACCTTGAAAAGAGAAACCATGGCCTAATGATAGTCAAAATGGGTGAAATAAGTATAACTAATAAGTGAGTCACATTTTTTATAAGGATATTTACAAGGTTTGAGGTAATTATGATAAGATTAAGGTATTCTATTACTTTAGTCTTATTATCCATCTCAATTCAAAAATGACACTTGCTAGTCAAGAACATATATAAAGGTTTTATCTTTGGAAATGAATGTATTAAGTCATCTAACACCTATATGATGACATAATTATTATAATAGACCATATATATTCCCTAAAGTCTCATATAATTTCTTTTCAACATTGGACTTCTCTTTGTAATTACTACTCATAATTTTCTAACACATAAATGAAGTTTTAATAGAGAGATACATGAAAATAAAGTTATCACACATTTTATAACCCTCTTACATGTCTGTACAAGTTAGGGGAAGCTAAAGAGTCACTGATTTCATCATCTCCAACTGCTCAAAGGGGCAGACTAGTTAGAATCTTAAGAAAAGCATGCATTTGATGATCATGTGCAAAGTGGTTTTGATGGTTGATAATTTGAAAATTTTCCAATAGGTCCCCATGGCATTCTCAAACTAAAATTAATGAAAAGAGTGGAAGTGTAGAGCCAAACAATGAAAAAACCCACTCCATTTATCTATCAACCTTCTTGATAGCTCAAGACAAGTTATAAGTTTTCAATTGGTACTTTCAAGTGAGAAAGAGAGTTGGAGTACAATATCTTGTAGAAAGGATGGGAACCTAATTACCTTACACTTTTTAGAATTGGTAATTTGTTTAATCCCTTTAACTCTATGAATAATCATTAAGAATTTAAGGGGTATAAAATAAGCTTCAAACCCCACCAATGTTAATTTTATTTAATTTCAATGTTTATAAGATCAATGAATTCATGGAAATGATTTTATAAGGTAATTTCAGACCCTATTTACCCTCTATCACCATTATCCAATATTTTTTTGGCATGTGCAAGTCTAGATGAGGTAAGATCTCAAGTTTGAGGGACTTTTAGGCATTTTTCAAGCAATTCCAATCGGGTTTCTTTAGTTTGAAGGTTGGTCTCACTCAAATCACCTCTAAGAAACTTATTCAAGTCCTTAAATCCTATTAATATCATCCTAATTCTATTTTCAAGAGTAAAATGAACTAGAGTAGTAA
>JARHVA010004048.1:905000-942500 GCA_037957365.1 Torreya grandis | reverse complement strand
TATTCCATGGTGGAAAATGGAACAACTATATCAATTGGTGCCATGGGTTGGAACCAAAAACATACTTGGAATGGACTGTGCTTGGTTGAGATGTGCAGTTCCCAATTGTATCCATGTTATATGAAGAGAAGTCCCTCATCTCATGTGCATGGATGTTTGGAGTGATACATCTAAATCATGTGAATAATCAAGGGGATTACCACCTTTATCTAACCATCAGTCTATGGATGGAAGGCTATAGACTTCATCATCTTGGTATCCATCATCTTCCATAGAGTGGACCAAAAGATGCTCAGGAACATGTTATCTCAATCTGAGACAATGGACTTGGGGAGACCAAAATGGAGCCATACATGAATAAAATATAGTTGAGTAGTTTCCTCAGTAGATATATTTTTATTACAAGCAATCATGATAGTCATTTAAAAAAAATGATCAACTACCACAAAAATACAGTCCTTACCATGTTTTTAAGTGGGCAAACCTGAGAAAAAATCCATTGAGCTGGATTCCCAAGGCCTAGTTGGTTCTAGCAATAGTGCGTACAATACTTGATTCTTATTTATATGCTTAGCTATTGCACATGGGGTACAATATTTGAGATATATTTCCACATCCTTTTGCATATGGGGCCAGTAGAAGTGTTTTTGAATAACTGCCAATGTCTTTTCTATACCAAAGTGTCCAGTTGTCCTATTGAAGTGTGCTTCCCATATCATCATTCTACAGCTAGAACACAGATGTGCCCCATATGATGGAGGAAATTATCTTTCAAATAGAAATAAAAAACATATTTACCTTTTTGAAGCACTTGATATGTATCAACAAAGGTAGGATCTACTTCATATAAGGCACCCCAAGTGGCAATCTCATGTCCGCATAGGTCAAGAACTATTGTAAGTGTAGTAATTGGTGTGTGGCTCTAAAAATCTACATATATATTTTAGATCCCCTTTTTGTGTTTGATTATTAGGTGGAATTACTGAAGATATGTGGCCCACTTTTGGTGCCTCTCATTTTGTAGTTTGTTTTGTATCTAGATGAATTCCAATGGTCTGTGGTCAATGTGGATGACTGTCTCTTTCCCCAAGATGTAGTGTTTCCATTATTTGTAGGCTTTCACAATGGCATAGAGATCCTTATCATATGTTGGATATTTCTTGATTGTATCAGTGAAATTTTCACTATGATATGCAACAAGATGGCCATGTTGCATGATGACAGCTCCCATGGCATATTTAGATGCATCTGTCATTAACTCCAAAGGTTGATGTAAATCTGGCAAGGTAAGAATAGGGGTTGAGCAAAGTCTATTCTTCAAATTCTCAAATTCCCTTTGTTGTATTTCACCCCACTAAAATGTAGCTTTAGCTCCTCCTTTAGTCACTTGGGTTAGTGACCAAGCAACATTTGAAAATCTAAGAACAAACCTGTGGTATAAATTTGCAAGACCCAAAAAGCCATGAAGATCTGTGAGGGTCCTTGGTGTGGTCCATTCCTAAATAACCCAAATATTTTCTAGATCAACATGGACCCCTTTTTCATTCACAACATACCCAAGGTACTAAATTATTTTCATCCTGAATGTACATTTGTCGAGATTTGCATATAACTTGTGCTCCTAAAGAGTTTGAATCACCTTACGAACATGTTTAAAATAGTCTTCCCATGTTCTGCTATAGATGAGTATGTCATCTAAGTAGACAACCATGAATGAGTTGGTGAAGGGTCATAGGATGTCATCCATCATCCTCATGAAGGTTGTAGGTGCATTAGTTAAGCCAAAAGGCATAACTAACCATTCAAAGAACCCCTCCTTAGATTTGAATGTAGTCTTCCAGACATAAGTGGGATTGATGGGAATTTGGTGATAACCAAAATTGAGATCAATTTTGGTGAAGAACTTTGCACCACAGAGCTGGTCCAATAGGTCATCAATCATGGGGAGAGGGTACTGATTCTTTACAGAGATTTTATTTAGGGCTCAATAGTCAATGCAAAGCCTCTATGTTCCATCTTTATTTGGTGCCAAGATAATTGGGATACCACAAGGTGAAGAGCTTGGCCTGATGTGACCCTTTTGGATCAATTCTTGAATCTATCTTTTTATCTCATCATTCTCCAAAACTGATCTATGATACATAGGACTGCTAGGCAAAGGTGATCCTAGGATCAAATCGATAGAATGTTTTACCTGGAAATGTAGTGGAACTCTATGTGTGACTTGAATAAGTCATCATATGCTCTTATAATTTCTCCTATCTACTTTTATTATTGTGTTGATTGTGTAGTCATGATTGTAACATTAGACTTCTTGGATTTTTATGGTTTGACCACCATGAGAACAAATTACTTTGTCTTTTCCACCAATCTCTTGCATTGCTTAGCAATGATCAGGGAGACAAATGTAGGAGGTGGTACCTCTGGTACCCTATAGTGTTGTGTTCCAAGAGTGAGGGCGATTCTTTACATTCATGATTCATAGATGCCATGTCACTCATACATGAATGGCTGACCAAGGAGTACATCACAAACATCTAGATTGACCACATCACATAAGACTTCATCTTGGAATGGTTTTATTGCATATGAAATAAGACACTGATGGGTGACATGGAGGTCTCTCCCTGGGCTCAACCATCTAATACTGTAGGGCTTTGGATGAGGCTTCATGGATAGATTTACACTTTTCACAACTTTAGTAGAGATTAAATTCTTTTGACTCCCACTATCAAGAATGAAATGCAGAGGCTTACCTTTTACCCATAATTTGGAGTGAAACAATCTTTCCTTATCATTTGGTCTTTTCTCACAAGTCTATGATGAAGTGACGATGGTGTTAGGCTCAACATCTACAATTTCTTCTTCATCCTCTTCAACTATGGGTTATGTATGAGGTAGAGTAGTAGATGTTGAGTATTATGACTTAGAAAGCAATGACTTGATGGCTCGACATTCTTCTTTAGAGTGAGTTCTAGTTTTGTGGTAATCACACCATTTTCTAGCCTTCCCCTTCTAGGGTTTCTTATCTTGAAACTCCTTTTGCTTCTAGTTTTGGCCTTGTGTTTGACCTTCCTTATCACTTTTACATTTTGAGGGTTGACTCTTCATATTATTTCTACCATGCTTCTGCTCAATCTTCACTGCAAATTTGTATGCCTCACTGAGGGTTTCCAAATTAAAGAGTTCCATTTCCCCCTATATGTACCATTATAGTCCACCATGATATTTGAGAGTCTTATGTTTCTCACTTTTTTGGATGCCCAATCTTGCAGACAAAGAATGAAAAATGTCTATGTAATCTTGAATAGATTGGTCTTTACGTTGGTGAAGTTGTTGCCACTATATGTACAAATCATCATAGGCTCTGATGGGATAGTATTCTTCTTTCACTGCTTCCATGAAATCATCCCAAGTACGTTCCACCTCAAGGCCAATGTAATCTATAATGAACCTCTTTTTGTACACTTCCCACCAATTTTTCATGGGAAATGATGCTTTCAAAAGAGAAAAAATGATCTTTTCTCCATCGGTGAACTTATTTACAGAGAAGTAGGAAGACAGTTGATCCAACTAATTTTCTACTACATCAGCATTTATTTTTCCTTTAAATGTAGGAATATAAAAATTTACCTAAACCTTAAAGGGTGTTGGGGCACTGAAAGGACGTTCCCTAGATGAGGACCCAGGAAGTGTAGCTATGGAGCTAGAATTTCCCATCGAGAGTGTTTGAAAATTTTGGGAAAATTATTAAAGAATATATGCTTATTTCCATTAGAGGGATTCATTCACCATTTACTTGAAATGATTAGATGTATCAGTGTCATCCACCATTTGAAGTCATTCAAAGTGAACAGGTGGAAAGTTTGGAAGCTCTGTTGTTTCCCACCCAAGCTTCTTATAGCCTAACCTCGTCCTGGGGATCATACACTCTCAAGACAAACTAATATAATAACAATCATACAAAACTTAGAAGTTCTGGTTGATAAATATTTAAATAACATAGTAATAATTAATTCTCTGAGAAGAGATGCAGTATTACTCAAGATCACAATACAATTATATGCTTATCTCTGGGAAGAGATGTCTGTCTTCATATTTCAAGTTAACTCTTAATTTATACACATTTTGAAAGCATGGGGAGGATTTGGAAGGTCACAAATCTCAAGGAAGATTAAGTTGTTTGACTTTCAAGATTTAAAACAATACAAAATTCAAGGAATTACTATTTTTAAAAACTTACTATTTTTAGACTACACTACTACAATTGAAATTTAGGGCACTTCCATTAGGTTTTCTAGGGTAAAAATTAATTGATAATATCTCAATGACATCTCATGACATTATAATCATTCTTATCTTTCCATCGGTTCAAACGGTGAGTCAATTGGAGCTACGGTGCAAAAGTTATGGCTCTCGGAAGTTCTGTCATCAATTGGGGTGGAACTGTCACCCGAATTGTCACCTGAATTGTTGCCCGGATCATCATCTCCTACACCTTTCTCTCCCTCCTAAATTTATCCTATATATACAACCTTAAATGTATTGTTATGGATCCTTTTGATAAATATGGAAAATATATACTCAAATATACACTTATAGTATGCATTTTTATGTTGAATAGAGTTGATTATTACGTTATCATATGCTTTCAACTAGTGTACTTATGGGATTATTGATAAATTATAGTAGTAGTTATATCACTCTCTTTTATTTATCCTCTCCCACATATTTGGAAATGTATTATATTATTTTATGTCACATGGTGAGTTTGAAGTACTTTTTCATATTTTTGAAGTGGATTTTAGTCATTGATAAATTCTAGTAGTAGTTCTTTCACTTTATTTGATTTATCCTCTCCCACCTATTTGGAAATGGATTATCTTAATTTAGGTCACATGGTGAGTTTTAAGTAATTTTTCATATTTTTGAATTTGATTTTAGCCATTAGTTTCTTTCTAAGACTTCTTGATTATCCCTCTCATTCAATACATTATCTCTGACCTCCATATCGAAACACATGCTTTAAAGTCCTTGTTGAATAGTGTCATTAGATTCAAACATAATTCATGTTCTTAGTGGATTATGGTCAAGTGAGGGGTGTTAATTTGGTGCATAAAATCCATATATTAGTTTAATTTTTATTTTTATTACCCTTTTCCCTTTCAATAAATAGGTCTAATAGTAGATTAGGGTGATAACATCAAAGGAGATAACCCTATCTAGAGATTGACCTCACTAATTAGGCCACCCAAAAACTATAGGTTTCTCCATGTTATCACTTAAGTGAGGAGGCTTAAAAAACCTCTTCAAAGGTGAAACATATTATTTTAAAAGTTATGATACACCCTATGTGACAATGATTGCATCGAATTAAATATTTATTGATGCTTCTCTTCAACACAACCTTTGGAGGAATGAACACAAGCATAAATGGAGACTCTAACTAAATCTCAGCTATTATAATCAGCCCATGTGTCTAAAATCAAAACATTTTTATGTATCCTAATAATTTCCTTGGTCGAGATGCATATTCTATGCCTTTATATTCTCCATATCAGGTTTATGGCATTAATAGATTCACCCCAAGTGGCCCTCAAATAGTAGCATGTCAAACTTACCAAGGGTATTGATAGTCTTATATTCCCTCTCCCAATATAACTCAACATCTTTGATATCATAACTATTCGTCTATTCAACCATGTTAATGTTATGCTATTCCTACACAAGCCCTAAAATAAATTCTATTAGAATATGAAATTAAAATGAGGGAGTGTGATAGATAAAAATATATTAGCCTAAGTGTCCCTTCCCTTCCAATCAAATTGAGATCATTTAGATAGAAATAGGTTTATTAACATTGGTCAATAATAAATGGGTATCCATTGAGAGAGAAAAATAACATCTACCAATTGATGAAGTGTTAGAATTAATAGGTATGTTTCAATGTATAGAGAACATATTAACACTTGAGGAGAGACAAGAAATGCAATAGTTTCAATCTTGTGTACCTCTTCCTACCCCAAATCAACATTGTTTTGCTCCAAACCCAACCCAATTTGTAATATGTCATCAAGATAGGTCTATGCCAATGAAATATTCACTCACTCTTCCTCAAGAGCCTAATACCATTCCATATTATAGACCTTCTTGTATTAAGACCCCTTATTATGTCACTCCTACTCTTGAGAATGAACCTTCCCCCATGCCTATCCAAATTCAAGAAAAGGAGAAATGTATATAAGCTAATTTAAGAGATATATAAAGTTATTCAATATCTTCACCTACATTCCAACATGAGGTTTTAGCCATCCATGAATTTAAATAAACATAAAAGTTTGATAAAGCAATCTAAGAGTGGAAAGGATGAATACACCATCCTTAACTCATTTCCCTTCTTCACCCCATCAAAAACATCATAATCATCCTAGTAATCCCAAAGCCCCAAGTTATAAGGACACTCTATCAAGTTTCAAGTAAGATAATTAAGTCTATTGCACACCACCCCCCCCCCCCCCCCCCCCCCAAAAAAAAAAAAAAAAAAAAAAAACCATCTCCTTTTGTGAGTGAGAATAAATTGAATTATGGGCACAAGATGTATATTTAGATGTGAAGGAGATATTGTCAAAAATTGGTGATGAGGTAGAAGTCCTTGAAGTTGGAAATCAATTAACTACAATTAAATCTCAATAAGGTTATGAGGAAACTATTTATAGTGTATATGATGAGATATTCTTTGTCAGATCTCGTTGTCAAGAAGGAAATAAATCAATTTTCAAGGATGATAAAAAAGATGGTATTAAAGGAGGAGATCAAACTAACATGAAAACAATCTCTTATAAAAGTGATTTTATTGAGAATATTGAAGAATAATATTTTGATCACACATGGAAACAATGGTACCATAGCTTCATTGAGGCAATGGACTAGCTTGGCAGGCATGTTACCCATATATAACATGAAAGTTATCTCCAACATGAGGTTGCATAAGTTTTTAGCCTCCTAAAGGAAGACAAATCAGGTTTGGCAAAAGAGAGGCATGATGAATTAAACCTTGATGGGTAGATGAGCTTCCATTCTTCATGGAGGAAGAAGAAGACCAATCTAATTCTCATATATTGAGTCTTGATGAAGAAAAAAGTGATAATTTAGTAGTTGAGTAAATTGTAGGTGACCATAAGGTGATTTTTCTTCAATATACATTAGCCATTAATCTTTTTTAACCTCATGGGAAAATGATAGATCTTGAAGAATCAATATTGCATCCATATCATTAATCTATTTAAAAATTTGAAGCATTTAACTAGCCTAATGTATATGAATATAATAACAAGATTTAAATTGAGTTTGGTATGCTTTCAAGTGATGAAGAAGCTAAATTTTATGAAGACCTATAATTTTTTTTCTTTAGTTTGGATAATGAACCTACAGTCCATTAGTAGAGTGATAATATTGTTATTTTGTCCAATGAACATGATGAAGACATACATGAGATGGATCTTTAAGAGAAAAACATAGTTAATGGCCTTGTTGAATCTCAAGGACAAGTTCAAGGAGGCTTTGAAGACATGTGGAAATCTTTCTTGGACATGTGTAAGGAGTTTGAAGATTTTGGTAGGTTAGCACCTTAAGAAGAGCAGGAGGAAGTTATTTATGAGAGACATAAAGCTCCTAAAAATAAAAAAATTCCTATTAGTCATCACCAAAAATTTCAAATCCATGGTATAACAAGGTATGATGAATATGAAACTCTTCAAGATGAACATGAGATGGAATTTGAGGGGTCAATAGAGGATGAAGATGAGAATGTTGCTTCCATTATAAATCAAACCATGGTTAATTTAGGGATATCTCACATTACCAAGGATGGATATCAATATGAGAAAAAAATTAAAGATCAAGATTAGTTTATCTTTGTTGAATACATGTTTACTTTTGTAGACCTATCTAAGGTCAAGCCCAAGAAAGTGGTGATCAAGAAAGTAGCTAGTCAAACAATAACAAAGTCTAATCAACATCTTATACATAATCTTTTATAATTACATGAAGGTGATTTAAAGAGTATTACTTTTAATCTAGAGGATCAATTATGATAGGTTAATTGTAAATAGTAGTTATTATTATGTCTTTCCTCTAAGTGCTTATTATCATAGTGTTTTTTCTTGTTGTCTAGTTGTGTGTGTCTTGCTTTGGTGTGTTTTTTTTTTTCTTGTTGTCTTGGTGAATGAAATCAACTATTTTAGTTGTTTGAAGAAGTTTATAGTCAAGTGTTAAGTTCAATTCAGGTCTTGTGTTTAGCTAAGGTGACTTCATAGCCTAATGGATGGACTAGGCAACTGGTCTAAGGTGCATAGTAGGCATGCAATCCCAAGATGTTTCCAAAGATGTTAGTGTAAATTTGGCTACCATGAATTATGATTGTTTTAAATTTAAACTTAATTTATCTTAAATTTTTTGGTAGCCACTATGAAGCCTTTGTATTGGTAATTAATGATATAGGTTGATAGGTAATGTGTCTTAATTGGTAGTTTACAATATCATTTAGGACGGTCTAGTTGGATGTTAGGTTAACTAATGTTATCTTGAAGTCAAATGGTCATTACTTATAGTCTTAATTTTTTGTTTAACATTGTTTAAAGTAAGTTTGACAAAGTCAAGGAAAGTGGAAAATCAAGTCAATGTGGAAGCATTCCTAAGGAGACAAGGTGATAACCTTGAAATAATCACCATGGCCTAAAGCTGGTCAAAATGTGTCAAATAAACATAACTAGTAAGTGAGTCACATTGTTTATAAGGCTATTTGAAGAGTTTAAGGCAATTTTGGCAACATTAAGGTACTCTATTACTTTAGTTTTATTGTGCATCTCAATGTGAAAATGACACTTGCTAGTCAAGAACATATATAAAGGTTTTATATTTGGATAAGAAAGGTTTTAAATCATCTAACACCTATATGATGATATCATTATTGTACCTAGTTGTACATCCTCCACAAAGTCTCATATACCTACTTTTAAATGTTGGACTTCTCTTTGTAACTTTTATTCATCATTTTCTAAATCATAAATGAAGATTTTTTGAGAGAGATACAAGAAAATAAGGTTATAAATAATTTTGGATCTCTCTTCCAGATTTTTATAGGTCATAATAAGATGAAGATTCATTGAGTTCATCATGTCCAGTAGCTCAAAAGGGAGAATAGTCAAAATCTTAAGAAAATCATGTTTTTGGTGGTCATGTGTAGAGATTTTATGATGGATGACTAAGTGAAAACTATCATAGATGTCCCCATGGTATTCTTATACCTAAATCCATGTATAAATTGTAGGTTCAACGCTAAATAGTGCAAAACCCCACATCATTTCTCCGTTGGCCTTCTTGGCAGCTCAAGACAAGCAACACATTTTCATCTATTACTTTTATGGGAGAGAGAGAGCTAGATTATAAGATATTATAAATAGGAGGGTAAATTAATTACCTTACAATATGTTTAATTTTTTTTGTCTATTTAATCCCATTGGATCTATGAATAATCATTATGAGGTTAAGGCATAGAAAAAAGCTTCAAACCCCACCAGTGTCAATTTTCTTCAATTTCAAAGTTACTATTCTCAATTAATAAATAGAGATTATTTTATAAGGTAATTAAATACCAAATTTACAATATCCCACCATTATTCAACATTTGTTTAGCATGTGTAAGTCTAGCTAGGGTAAAATATCAAGTTTGAGGGAGTTGTAGGCATGTTTCAAAGAACTCTAGTCCAGTTTATTTAGTTTGAAGGTTGGGGTCACTTAGATCACCTATATGCAATTTATAAAAATAATTATTCCCTCATAAAATCCTCCTTGGACTATATCCAAGAATCAAATGAACTAAAATAGTGACACGAGAGAGAGGACAATGCCTTCAAAGGAGTTTATGGGTTACAATCCAAAACAACCCTTATTGAGATTATGGAGAGATAGACAAAGGTTTTAAAATAAATAGAGACATACATTATGGTATTATAAATATTATAATTTACATTTCCATCCTCCCTCAACCTGCATTCATCATATAATGTAGTCTTCTTGATTTGTGACATACTTCCAATCACAAGGTACAATAACTTATAGGTCTGCCTATAGGGTGAGGTGATTTAACCTCAAAATTTCAAGATATAACATTTTTATGAGTATAATGGGGTGTGTAATACCTAATAAATGGTATAAATAAATTTTAGTTCCATGCTAGTCACATGAAACACTTGAATGATCAATAAATACTTCAAATCATCACCTACAGGCCATTACCAAGAAAATGGGTTTGAAGGAGACATGTATGTGAAGGATTAAATAAATTAAGAATGAATGGATGTATAATAATATTTTTTGAAGTATATTATTGTGATAGATAATCACGATCCATTAATCTCTTTAATTTAAGGGTAGTTTAGGGCCAAAGAGGATTGTGTTGGCTAAGTTGGACTGTATAAGTCCAAAAGAAGGAATGTGAAGACATTAAGGAAGTGATCCAAGTAAATATATTAGGATTATGTTAAATTATTATATTAGGTAATGATCATTCAATTATGATAAATAAATAACAAAACACTAATAAGAAAAAGATTTTTAGGTCTGTAGATAACTTACAGTCTACTGGTAGATAATGTAATTAGAATGGCAACTCTAAAGAGTGTAAATGGTTTGTTATATGGTTAATAATAACCTAAATTAAATCCTTAAAAGAATTATATATTATTAAATTTAAAAGAGGATATTTGAAGATGAAAATACTATAGCTAAGGAAACCCAAATAACCACTTATAGCCTATCTAGGCAATCTGACCAAATGACACAAGTGGATTATTTAAAAGAATGAAAGTTTAATCAGTCTATGTGGAGGTGAATTAAAAAAATTAATAAATATTCCAATATATTTTTTTACCATCAGGTTTCCAAAAAGTATAAAGGTGAAGAAAACCTAGGATTATAGTCAAGAGGCCAAATGCCACCTACAGGTCTGCTTAGGAGAAATACAAGAGAAATGTGAGTTATCATTTGAGATTATGAAGTGGTGAGAGTTAAGAATATGCATAATATTTATTTCAGTAGGTAAAAATTATATTTAAAGGTTTATATTGTGATTGAATCCAAGAAATGAGTTTAAAAACCCTGTTTAGTCCTAGTAGGCCTAAATTTGCACATATAGGCTTGTGTGTAAAAGTGTGAAGAAATTTTGTTTATTGAGGGTGAAAAAAAATCATAAAAACTTCAATATTTTGATAATTAATCAAATGAAACATTTAATATAGTTTTAGACTCCTTTAATGGTGAGGAAAAGGGCAAATAATGGTGTTTAAGGTCATTAGAACCAAACTACCCTTAAACCCTAGTTATAGGCTTTTGAAGATGGCAGTAAAATTTGTAAAGAAGGAATAAAAAATGAGTTAGATCAATAATTAGTCATGAAAACTAAATATTTTCATAAATAACATAACTAACTAAGACAACTCCTTCAATGGGGTTTGAAAATGAGAATTAAGGACTATAAAAAGAAGGCATATTCATCAAACCTTCCCAAGAGCATCCCACCTCCAAATGCAACTAAGAACATATTTTACCCTTGATTTTGTGGTCAATTATTTATAAATGATGAGTGGATTGATCCTTCATAATCTTAAGTTCATCAATTAAACTAGGCTCATGATATTTGATCAGTTTTATGGCAATAGTGAAGTTATCCTATTGTAAATTAAGCATAATAACACTACATACAAAATGACTTGTGGATAGAATTATAAATAATAAGTTTAAACCAAAAGAGCTTAAAAATGGTGGTATTGGCCCTCCTCTTTATGGATTTTTTAAATTGATCAAAAACAACAATGATCATCCATCTTGAGATCAAGATGTGTGGCCATGAATCAATTCAATTTTGGAGGCTTAAATCATAAATACCCTCACTAATATTTGGAATAAAAGGGCATTAATGAGGTATGGGAGGGATTAAACCTGATTTTTGTTACATTTATGGCTTATGTATGGCACCCCATAAATTATGTCAAATGATGGCGTCGATATTATAAACCAATTTTCAATTAAAATATATTCAATAACTTCCATGGATTTTACACTTATGCCCTTGATCTGGATTAAATTTCCTAAGTGGGATTAATTATTTGTTATGTAATTCTTTGTAAATTACTTTATTAGTTAATAAAATTCATTGAAATGTCATGTTACTGGGTTGTAATTTGACTGGAGTATAATTAGAAGAAGGTGTCAGTTGCATATGGACCAATACCCCATTTAGGATATTATTGACATAAAAAAACACATGCACATTTTGTGTGCTTCCATATTAGAAGAATTTAGTGGTTTAACGCATAAAATTTTATTTTCACCATTTTCACTTGAAATGATTTGAGGAAAGTTACTAATCACATAAAATGCATTTCCCCACTCAGGGATACATTAGCCCAAATAGGCACTTGTATATGACAAAATCGAACCATTTAGCCCATTTAATTGATTTTGGCCCAAAATTGTGCATTTGAATAAATTTTGAGTAAGATTAATAATTTCAACATAATGGTATTATGAATTGGATGTCTACATTTTACCCCTATTTGAGAAGGCATGGTGAGACATTCAGGTGAAACAACATATTTTCAATGAAAAGAGTTGTCAAGAAGAAGTTTGAAGGAAATGACCCATGATGTCCCATTGGGAAGATAAATGAGGATGAAAGAGAGGGATGGACTCTTGAAAAGAGAGAGAGATAAAAATAGTTATAACAATTTACATTTAAACAAAAACAATGAAAAATAAGACATAGATGTAACCTAACTTAAAAGCAAGATATGGACAATCAAGTTTTAAGTAGGAATAAGAATGTATAAAATCAAAGCAAGAACAAATTAATAAATAACATCAATTCAAGATATGAATAATCAAGTGCCATGTGTACTAACAAGAAGTTCCATAAAAACTGAATAAATAACAAGACAAAATAGGAACACAAACTGGTAAAAGAATAAAATAAACAAAACAAATGGAGAGCCAAGGAAATAATAAAAACAATAAAAAACATCAAATAAACACACATAAACTATAGTTAGTGACAATGTTAATGCAAACAAAAAATAATCATTCATGCACGTGTAGTAGAGGTGTTACTCTCTACAAAAGCATAACAAGAACAAAGAACATAAAGATACCTCCAAGTGATAGGGAAAAAACAAGACAAAAAAATGGGGGAAAAAGAAGAAAAGGAAGAGGCTGGTTGAACTGACTCCAAAGGTCTAAGACAAGTGGATGTTGCTTACATATTTCCTTGGATGCAAGATCCAATATGAAATTCAGGCCAAATTTAGTTCTCCTAGCAAATGGGATACAAAAAAGTGATGATAAGAAAACATGATTGATGTTGTAGAGGAAATAAGGAAAATGGGCTCATTAAATGGTGAGAAAGTTCAAAATGAATACTTAAAAAATTACAAGACCATGGAGATTATAATAAACAAAAGTGCAAGAAATGGTTTTATTTTTTTTATCGATACTTTTTAAATGTTTGTGTTTTTGGGGTAGGCAATAGAAAATAACTATTCACAACAAGGCCTAAGGGAACTACCTAACTGAAGAGATACATTTTTATAGGCAAGATTTCAAATAATAATTAAACCAACTATAATGGGTATCATGAATATAAACAATAGCATAGGGAACCAACTAATCAAGGAGATACATGCCCAAGAGTAGAAGTTCCAATAATAGCTAAACCTAAATGCAACATCTTATGCTATCAAATTGGCAAGAGTGAGGTCTTGCTAAGGCAATAATGGCTACCAAACAACATAAAAATAATATGAAACACAATATAAATATGAATAACCATTTAGTAGGTAAAAAAAATGGGTTGAGGTATCAGTTTAAGTTCTGTAAGAGGTTGTTGTAAAATACTATCCAGGCTAAACTACTTTATAGAGCTAACATTGAATGTGGTTGGAAAGCTTGAGTCATAGTCAAGATCATAACTGGTCAAGGGATAGAATTTTTCTAGGTTACAACAGCCTAGGGTATGAAAAGTAAATGGTTCTTAGGAGAATGATCTAGAATAAATATGGTCTAAGATAAGATGGTCCAGGGTAGGATAAAAAGAGTCAAGCTAGAATATAAATGATCTAGAGTGCCAATGATCCAAAGTTTCAATGGTATAAAGGCATAAAAGAATATGGTTCTCATAATAATGGTCCAAGATGGGTCAAAATGAATATGGTCCAAGCTAGGATGGTCTAGGATATAATAGTGGGATAGAGTGACATCAACATAAGTTACCTCCAAATAAGGGTTCTTGTAGAAAATGGTTCAAAAAGGTTATCGAGAATAGAATGCTTGAGATGGACAATGTTCTTGGGATCTACGAGTTCTTTTCCACTTGAATTGGCTAGTTGGTATGCCCCTGATCCATAATTTATTGTGATGACATGTGTGCTAAGCTAATTGGGTTAGAACTTACACTTATTCTTACATTCAACATTTGTGTTCTTCTAATTCTCTTTCAAAACTAAATCACCAATTTCAAACTCTTGAGGGAGGATGAAATTATTGTATCTTCTACACAATCTATTCTGATAGGCTTACAATTTTTTTAGGGTAGCCAAATCTTTGCTATTAGGGAGTTCTAGTTCTTCCAACCTAGAAATTCTATAATCTTCATCATCTTTAAAATTCTCCAAAGATACTTGCAATGAAGGTAGATTGATATCAATCAAGATAATATCTTATGTGCCATAAACAAGGGAGTAAGGAGTGGATCCTATGGGGGTTCAATGATTAGTGTGATAAGCCCAAAGGGTAATAAAAATTTACAAGTGCCAATTATGGCCAACATCATTGACAATCTTCTTTAATATGGACATAATGGTTTTGTTTGATTCCTTAGATTGAACATGTATTTTAGGTTATATGGTGTGGATTTCTTGTGATTGATTTTGAATTTTGAACAAAGATATTTTACATCTCTATTTACACATGATCCACCATTATCAAATATAATGTGTGTTGGGATGCCATATTGTCAGATGATATGGTAATGTATAAACTTGGCAATTGATCTCCTAGTGATATAAGTGAGAGGAATGGCCTCAATCCACTTAGTAAAATACTTGGTAGTAGTGAGAATATGTTTTTGAACATCAGAAGATGTTGGATTAATTTTCTCAATAAGATCAAGGCCCCATGTAGAAAATGACCATGGCATAGTGATCGGTTGTAGTGATAAGGAAGGTATGTGTATCAAATTACCATGTTGTTGATAAGAAACACACTTCCTTACATAATTACAAGAATTTATCTCCATTTTTTGGCCAATAATAACCTATTTTGAGGATCTTTTTAGATAAGACTACACCATTGGTGTGGGCCCCACACATTCCTTCATGAACCTCCTTAAGATCTAACTTAGATTTTCTTGAAGCTAAATAATGAAGTAGCATTCCATAATAGCCTTTATGATAAAATGTGTTTACAAAAAGGGTATAATAGGATATGTAATGAAGTAAACGTTTTTGATGATTATTGGAAAGGTTAGGTGGAAAAAGATGGTCATGAAAATAATTACAAATGTCTTGAGACCAAGGTAGTTTAGGTGGGGGATTGGGACCATCAATGGCACATACCCTTTTTGAATCTAACAAGACATGAGCAGGCTATAGTATATTTTCGATGAAAAACTTGTAATCTTTAACACTATTATCAATGTGTATCATGGAACTGATTGTTTCCATTGCATTAATAGATCTATTATTATCCCTTGGTACTTGTTCAAACTGAAGGTATTTAAAATGAGTTTTAAAATTATCCATAATATGATTGTAGGGTACAAGATTGTCATCTATAGTTTGATACTGATCAATGGTTTGATTGATAATAAATTGGAAATCCCCATAGACTATTAAGTGATGTGTATCCCATTGCACTGCAAGATGAAGTCCTATAATAAGTGCCTCATATTTAGCCATATTATTGGTATAATGAAAATTGATATGAAATGCTTTGGGAATCTATTCCCTTGTGGTGTAATGAACAAAATGTTACCTCTAGATCTAGGAAAAGTAAAGGAAGAATCAAAGTATAGATTTCATTATTCAAGTTCATGTTGTATTTCCTTTATTATCATAATAGAATCATCTGGAAAGTCAAATCTAAGTGGTTAGTGTCTATAATAGGGGCTTTTGGAAGTTGATCATAAAAATTTTACCCCTTGATAGGTTTTTGATTCTAATACTCAACATCAAAATCACTTAATAACATGACCTATTTTTCCATGTGGTCTATGAGAGCCACTTTGGATAATAAAAATTTGAGGGGGTCCACTTTAGGAATAACATTTTCTTCATTTTTCAATATACAGTGTCACAATTTTTGGGACATGAACACCATAACTAAACACAACTTCTCAATAGGTGTATAATTATGATCATAAGCCACTAGTGTGTGTCTCAAATAATAAAATGCATGTTCCTTGCCTTTATCATCATGTTGGGACAAGAGTGCTCCTAATGCTATGTTCAGTCACTAAAATGTAAAGAAGCGATGGTTGTCCAAGTGTTAATGGTCTCAAAACTGGCAGGTTGGTCAAATATGTTATAAACTTCACAAATACTAATTGAGACTCTTTGTCTCATTAAAATATGAACCCTTTCTTCAATATATGTGTAAATGGGTGGCGCTTATTTGCTAGTTGTGAAATGAACTTGAAAATAGACTAGATATTTCCCTGTAAGTTACAAAACTATTTGAGATTTGAAGGTGGAGGCATTTTAATAATGGCTTTGACCTTAGCAGGGTTGAATTTTATCCCTTTTTGTGATACAATAAACCCTATTAATTTCATCAAAGTGACACCAAACACATACTTCTTGGGATTCAAATGGACCTTATACTCATGAACTCTCTCAAAGATTATTCGTAAAATGTCAGGATGTCTAGCATGTGTTCTTGATTTAGCTAGTATGTCATTAACATAGTCCTGAACAATATCATACATCATGTCATGGAAGATTATAGTCATATCATGATGATGAGTGGCTCAAGTATTATTCAATCCAAATGAAATGAATTGATAACAGAATGTTCCCCATGGTGTGTGAACACAATTTTGTGCTAGTCTTCTTGAGCTATCTTGACCTTATTATATCTAGAAAAATATGTCCATAAGGGACATCATCTCATAATCGACAATAATGTCAATGTTGGGTAGAGTAAAATCAAATTTGAGCATGCTTTGTTAATATCTATGAAATCAATACAAATGCATATACCCTATGGATTTTTGTTGATTGGAATTATGTTTGAAATCCATTCAAAATAGTCCATTTGTCTAATGAAGCTTGCTCCTAATAATTTCTCTAGTTTTGATTTTCCTAAAAGATTAATGCATGGATGAATCTTCCTCAATTTTTATTTTATTGGCTTGGCATCTAGATGAACAACAAGTCAATACAAAACTAAGTCAGGGTCTAAGCCTATCATGTCAGAATATGCCCATGCAAAAATATCAATAAAATCCTTTGAAATGTATATAATTTGATCTCATTCCTCATTAGAGATAAAATCTCTAAGGTAAATAATTTTTGTATCAATATATGTTCCTAGGTTCACTTCAATAGTGTTTTCTATGAGAGTGTAGAATCATATTATAGAATAATAGGCAATGTGTGATCATGATCTTATGCTTCTTTTAAAATTTTGGTTATTCTTCCCAAAGCTATAGATAATGTGATGAATCTTAATCCACCTATTCAAGGAATGGCCAACAAGAAAATATCTTAGGAAAGTGAAGAGAAAGATGTTCAAAGACTTGTTGTTATAACACGATGCTAGTACAAGCTATGGAGCTAGGACTTGACTGGCCTAGTGCATATTTTGAGGATGAGAAAACTTTCCCATCCAAGAGAACTTGAAACATGTTTTCACTCAAGGGATTGTATTTTTATTTCCTATTTCCCTAATCAATGAGTGACTCAAAGGGGTTTTCACCCAATGATATTGATGTTTTGTCTTTTTCATGACCAAGAAAGTTTGTTTGCTCTTCAAAGTAGGTAGAAAAATCCAAATAAAAATCAAAGCCTTGCCTATTATCACCAATTATCAATCCATATCTGAGGCTCATATACTTTGCAATTAACTCTTCATTATGTAATTCATTAAGGCATATGACTAAATTTTATTGGTCCCAATCAATGAGTTTGGGATGGCAAAGGTAAAGTGAATAATGGGGTGTTATGGTCAAAATAGAATTTGAATCAAATAAGTCCATGTCATCAAGATCATAATAAATACTATAATGGGATGACACATCACCACTAGGAGTCTTGTCATTAATTAATTAAGAATAATCACTATCAAAATTCATGAGGTCACCCCTAGGCAGTATAAATCTGAGACCTTGATTCATGTTAAGTTTACCATCTGATAAAGGTTCTAGGATTTCTTTCTCTTGTGGGCTAAGGCCTTTTCCTATATAATCAAAACCATCCACAATCTTAATATGGATAGGATATTTTTAATTATTAAAACATTCAGCAATGTCATCATAATATAACAAGTCTCCTTTAATGAAATCTTCTCGATTCTGATTTGGTGAAGTAGCAGGTACAAATACTATTGGTGGTTTTTGTGTTTCTTCTTTTGCCAAATCATGTTGGTTATACAAGGGATTTTGGAAGTTTTGGGATTTTCAAATGATTTGGGAGACCTGGTAAAATTAGCAATATATAAGGCCTCTTTAAGACGGTATGTGGAAATGCCTACAACTTTTATAATAACCTATTTTTCAATGGTTGTGGGAAATGGATCAACTGAAGTGGAAGCAAGATCACTAGGGTTGATATAATTGGATTTCATTGAATAAACAAATATTTTCTTGTTCTTCTTTACAATGAATTAAGAACTAGGACAATAGTTATAATTATGAAACTCAACCTCTAAGTGTTTGCAATACTGATAAGGTTGTAGATTAGAAAGAATGGTGTGTTTAATCCCATCATGGGAAAACTTGAGACACTAACACAAAGTGGATGGGACATCCTGTACTTCATAGATCCAAGAACAACCAAGAAGTATGTTATAAGGAAAATCAATATCCATAATCTGTAATAAAGTATGATGGGACACATACCCACCAATGATTGACAAAGAAATAGTACCTAAAGACTCCCTTTTAGCATTGTTGTATAACTTTATTATGGTCATCTTTGGTTGGATGTCCTTCATAGTGTAACCTAATTGTTGTACAAGCTTGAGAGACACTATGTTTAGTCCTGAACACTTTTCTATAAGAACTTGATTGATTCTATGGTTTTAAATGATGACCCCAATATTCAAGGGGTTATTATGGTTGGGATAAAGAGTGGAAACGTACTTTTGATTAAATGTAACTTGTCAAAATGAAGACAAAATCCCTACAAGTGTTTGGAATTGTTTAGGGTTAATGTGCTAGGGAATAGTAGATTTTTGAAGGTCTTTCAAAATAGTTCTATGGACTTTAGATGTATGTAAAATATATAAAATAAAAAATTAAAAAGAGGGTTTACTTAGTTGGTCTGATATACTATAAGGCTTGTCAATAGTAGGATGAGATGGTTTAGCCTTGGTTAACCCAATGTTCAACTTTGGATCCAAAGGCACAATGTTCACATTGGGTTTAGTATTAGAAGAGGGTAAAGGGTCCCAAAGGGTAATCAGTGTATAATTGTGATTTCACAATATAGAGATGTAAAGGAGCCATTATAATTTGAAAATAAAAGCAAAGGGACTTTGAGGGTGACTCGTGGGCATCTAGTTACATTAGTACAATTTTGAGTTAGCAAGGAGCTGTTATAATTAGAAGAAGGTGGTACATAAATAGGAACACACATAAAATGAGGTGTAATTGAATTGCTTGTATGCTATGTAGTATTACTTGAAGGAGAGGATATTGACCTTAAAATAATGGGTCCATTACTTCAAAGACAATAGGATGGTTCAGGGTTTTGACAGTGACAGTGGTAATGTGGTTTGCTTAAATACACCTTAAGATAGTGTTGTATTCATAATTCATGTTGTTTTAACCCAGGTTATTAGCATGGTTATTATGATCCTAATTATGATAATGTTAATTATGATTCTGACCTTGATTATGATTTTGTCACTGATTCTATCCTTGGTTCTAATTATTTCTTGTTGGTTGTTGATTATGTCTAGGAAATGGATCTTTGTAGATGCCCATATCCTAATTAGTATTTTGTGAGGCATGTTTGATCTCCAATTCATCTATTTCACTCAAATATTCAATGATATGTCATAATTGAAAACATCTATATGTACCATGACTAACAACACAATGGAAATTACAAAATTCATTTGCCTGATACCATTCAAATTTGGGTTGCTCTTCAAAAAATGACCTTGGTATAGGCCATATAATCAAATTATCTACTATGAGCTTTTGGAACATAGCCTCCAAAGGCTCTCCTAGTTTGTTGAAGACTCTGTACCTATTTTTGAATTCCCTTCATAGAGGGACTCTTAACAAAGTTGTTGGTGGATTAGGTGGAGCTAATTGCACATTTAGTACTGGTGGAGCCTGTACCATTTGTACATGCCTTGATTCAGTCACTCCATTTCCTAGCATGTTATTGTTTTTATTAAACCCCTTGGGTTTTTTTGTTAAAAAAATTTGAGTAAGACATTAGGTCTAATTTTACATTGGACCTTATAAATAAATCTTGACAAGGCCTTTGGTGATATACACCTTCTCAATCTTCACACCTTTTTCTATAATTTATTCAAATGTGTTTACACAAGCTAGTTGTAGATTATGCACCACCTCATAGTGAAGGTTCTATGAAAATATATTAGCCAACTATTTGTTTTATAATTTATGTTGAAATCATTAAACTAATGCTCTCCACTATTGTAGATCTTATGTGAAGCTTTCTCCATCCCACTATTTGGATTTGCATGAGTCAACCATAGTCAACTCATGCTTAATATTGTAAGAAAAGTGGTTAATAATTTCTTTTTGATAAATCATTCTAATCTGCCACCAATTCCTTAGGCAACTTAACAAACCAATTTAAATCTTGTCTTGTTAAACTTTGTGGAAATAAGTGGAACAAATAAAAGTTGGTGTAAACTACCTCTTGGTATAATACAAAAAATGGTTGAATATGTTCAAGAGGGTCACCCTTACCTTTGTATTTGTCAAATTTGGGTACCTCAAAATGAGGTGGAAAGGGGAATTGGAGAATACTCATATTAAATGGATATGGACATATCTCATTAAACTTATACTTCTTGATACAATTTCCTATCTCCAATCATGATGCAGTTTCTTTCATTGAATTCCACACTTGCATGTTTTGTGTATTGGTATATGAAATATAATTTTGTTGGGTTGGTAAGTGCCCTTATTGAATGGATTTATTAGGGATATATACCCTATGATATGAAACTTTGTTTTGATTCACTCCTTGAGCTGAGTAAGTGAACCATGTATTTTTGGGTTGATAAACATTCCCTAAAGTTAGTTGCCTTGAATTATAAGTGTTTTGTTGATTTTGGGGAGTCTATGGTATATTCAAAAAAGTATGAATTGGTTGAGAAGAAGTTACCAGATTGTTTTGAATAATTTACTCAATATGCACTGAGTGTTTTATTCCTTGATTCTGTCAAGGAACAAGAGGTTCTTGATGATTGAAAAATGTATGCTTTGTGTCTATAAAAGCATGTTGCAGAAAATTTTTAGACTTAGGTTGTTACATTTAGATACCATTATCCTTCATAGGTGTGTTTTAAACTAAAGTGTGTTGTATTTGTTCAACTACATTCTCATATTATTTAGAAGCATTGTTGTGTATTGAAGTGGAAATTAAAGAGTATATCAAGTCTATGATAAACTATTCTATGTATCATTGAGTTATATTCTTAATATTAGTGTAAAGATATTGATCATTAGGTGTTGACAATACTATCACTTCCTTTCCTTTTCTAGAAGAATCAATGTTTGATTTTGCAATATGTACGAGGGATTTTTATTGATATTATTCTTTTACCTTAACAAAGGTATGCAATTCTTCCATAGGAAATTTTGATAGCATTCTAACACCTAATTCAATTAACCTTAAGAGTTTCTCATATTTTTCCTATAGGGGTTGATGTTCAAAATAGTCTTCTTTAGATCCTATAATCATGGGAATGCCTTCAAATACCATGGAATTGTCTCATCTATCATAAAAGTGCTCTTCCCCATAGTTAGGTCCATAAGATACCCCATTATGAGTATACCTTTTCATCATGTATAGAAGGTTATTATATACATTATATAATATTTGGAATGTTTTTGTAAACATTAACAATGTGTGTTTTGATTTTCTACAAATAATTGACAAGGTAAAAAGAGACTATAATAAAGTGGCACAGTACCACACAATTAGAATAAATGGTCATGAAATTACTCAGCTTTGGTGGGTTTAAATCATTAAATTGGAAGAGGGTATGATAACTCTAAAACCTAAAGTGCAAGATAGCACAGTAAACCTAGGTTTAAAGATACATCAATACCATAAATGTTAGGTACATATTTGATGATTTATGACTAAAAAGTTATAAGAGAGTATTTTTGATGAGGAAGGTAGAAATATGAACTAATAATCTCAAGACATGGAAACACACAAGAACTCATAAATGTAAAACTAAAATCAAACTGTTAGCATAATGTGACCACATGGTATTAGGAAGATAGATTGGTTCTAAGACTTAGAGTGTGAGTGATATGCAATATAATATAAGTCTATAATGATCAAATGATGATGATTTTATAAAATATATTTTAACCAAAATGAGAAATTGTACCCAAGTTAACTCAAACCAAGTGCAAATGATAAACCAATTAACACCTTGGCCTAGAACATAGAAAGGTGAGATTCTAAATTTGAATTAAAAATGAAGTACTTGGAGATTTTTCAAAAATGGTTTAGACTCAAATGGATAACATAATAATGTTGTTTAGATATTACAAACATAAATTTTTAAATGAGAATTTTGAATAAGGAAAAAGGACATTTTGATTTGGTCAGTGTACTGCCTCCTTGTTCAAATAAAATGGTGGATAAAAAAGGTGTTTGGTTGTGAAATGTTTCGGTTTTCAAACAAGTTTTAGAATCAATAAGACCAATAATGTAAAGGATAAAAATACAAAATACAACTAAGTATAATGTCCAATGTCCTAAAACTAATAAGGTTGATTCATACCATTGAATTCTATCTATATACATGATCTTGGGAGGATTTTAAGTGTTAATCCGTAAACTAAAGTGCATGTAGTAGGGTTTTTACATCCCCCTTCTCTAAAGAGAATGTAAAATGACATGGAACTTCATGATACTCACCCTGCGTCAACAATATATTTGTGATAAGTGGGGTTATTCTAAAACTAAATTTTCATGTGTATATAGATGGTCCAAAGTATGGATAATACTAGAGATTCCTTAAATAAATTAGATCCATATCAATTGGATTTCTATGAAAAGGTCTTGTCCTTTTCAAAACCACTACATCCATCACTTTATTAGTGTATTCTGATGTTCAAATTGCCCCTATGGTCTAAGCTGGAGTACCACTAACAGAGTTTGCTTAATTGCTCAAGCAAACATCCCAGTGGGTCACCCTCAATGTATATACCCCAGCATGGAGTGGGGTTGATATGATGTCAGGAGATGAACTCCCAAGTCAACTCTTCCCTAGAGAATCGTGAGGAGGCTATTAACTCCTAATCACAAGCCAAGTTGCATATATATAAAAGACAAAGTGAAAAGACTTTAAGGTTATGTTTTAGATCACCCAAAACATATGGATTTGGGGAGAGCCTTAACAATATTATTTTCATGCCTTGGACAAGGCATAATTACAAAGAAAGAGTGATTTTTGTCACTCAAGTTCCCTAAAAGAGATGGTGGGAGAGCATACACGCCTCCTTCATTTTGCAAAAAATAAACAAGTATAAAAGATCTAACATAAAACAAATAATTGTTTACTTGAATACACAAAATTGAAGTGTTTGTGAAAATTTTGGCCCCTTTGCCTTAGTTGAAAATTTTTGAAAAAATTCACAAAACAAATCATAAACACCTATGTTGATTTGAAGCACCAAATTAAAATTTTCAAGAGTTAACAATTTGTAAATTTGACACTTTTCTTCACTTGTATCCTACATTTTTAGAGGGTTTATGCCTAACTTGAATCAAAAATATCAATGAGAAAAGAAAGATTTGAAAACTTGATCTCAGGTTTATCTATTTTTGTTGCATAGATACCAATGTTTATCTACCATGACCAATGCTAGTTACAACAAAACTGATGTTGGCTTTAACAAAACTGATATTGATTGATAAAAACTGGTACTGATCAATAAAAGTTGATGCCAGTTACTTGTAAACCCATAATAAAAATATGTTTTTCAAAAAAAACATTTGTTATCCCAAACAATTATAAAAACTCCAAAATATCTCTAGATACTACAACAAAATGATGTGATAGAGAGCCTGCATGTTCTTAAAATCTAGAATAACAACTAGGAGTTTCATGAAATTTTTGAAAATGAGCCTTGCTACCATGTTCTACCCTTCACATTGGGACTGATGTGATAGGTTTTTGAAGAGCTAAACATATAATTAATGCATGTTAGATAAGAAAATACACAAAGATAATTATTTTAAACACACAAATAATATTATTTCACTCTAATGATACTGCTCACTGAATAAATCATTCTGAGACATTATACATATATAATAATATTTACTATAGCTACTCCCCTATTTTATCTCACTTATAAAACCTCCTAAATAGAGAATATGATATATTGTTATAGTATATAACAATATATCACAATAATAATATTCTAAAAAACTTATTGTACTAACCATATGGTTATAACCAACCTATTACTATTTACCACTTGATAAATATCAACTTTTAATTTTTACCTCACAGTAAATACCTAATTTCACCTAATGTGAAAACTATTCCCAACATTCCCCCATATAGTTTTTACATGATATAATATATCTCTATTTTCTAATTGTAGCATGATCCACCTCCGTGTGCTCATGATCTTCTCCACATATATGTGGCATCGCACATCTCTTCCTTCACTCATCTATAGTTGGTTTTCATAGGTTCACTAATAACCTTCCAAAATGGTTTTCACAGGTTCACCAATGACTTTACAAACTAGTTTTCTCAGGTTCACCATTAACATTACAAAATGGTTTTCTCAAGTTCACCACTAACCTTACAACATGGTTTTACCAAGTTTACCAATAACCTTTCATCATGATTGCTACAATGATTTTTAGATCAACATTCTCCAATGTAAATATATAAAAGGGTTACATGGAAATATCACTCACAATTGAATAGGTACAACTATTCTTATTTTCACACATGCTAAAAATCAAATGTAACTACCACACTAAAAAAAATAAAAATTTGAAGATAACACACCACACATGTCACCAAAACATGATGCAAACCCATCATTGGCAACTAATGAGAGGTCACAGAAAGATCTCCATCATCCAGTAATAGATACTACTTACTTAAGCGATATGTTGATGAAACTCTCTAATGGTTCTGACAGGTTATTTATTGGTTGCTTCCATCGAAATTGGAACCCCTTCATTTTTTGAATGTTTCTTACAAGCAAAAATGAATTTGTGAGGCATTTTTTTTATTTTCTATAATTTGAAAATTTTGACAAATGACAACATGACTAGACATAAAACCTACTATTAACACTTGACTCAAAAAATGACTTGATTATAACTAATGACACTTTGAATTTTAAAAAAAGACTATACTTTTGACAATTAAAATAACTATGACAACAAGACACTAATAGCATTTAAACAATGTTATAAATACTATTAACATTAGACCCTTGACACTAAAAAATAAATGAACCCATTCTAAATAAATCTTAACTCATAGTTCTCAAAGACCCTTAAACAAAACTAAAAGTACATGATGAAAAGATTTTTACATAACTATATGGTTTAGATTAAATACCAATAATTAATTCAATCTAGAATAAAGACCAAACTATGACTTAATGACCACCTAAAAAATCTAACTAATAAAAGTTGCACTAAAAATATAATAACTCATCACTAACATATACTGAAACCAAAAGATATAAAACTATATCTTTGAAAAGAGACAAATCATAAACTCAGACAAAATGACTTAATATGCATTATAAGCATGCATGGGATTTGGCATGATAAAATGGATTGATGTGACTTGTAGTCAATTTCATTGATGACAAACTTGTTGTTGGATCCATCGATCACAGAGCTAGATGATGGTGACTTAGAGTTCTTATTGATAATTGGATATGTACACATGACATGCATGTGGACGGTTGATTGGAAGAAAAACAAAACTTATGCATGGATTGAGGTAACTACCTCCACGTCTATTTTGCATGGAGCACCACATAAATATCTTGATCTGGGATTTGACAATTGTTTGCTCTACAAACTTCAGATGACATTGATAAATAGACAAGCTAAGTCATAGGTGAAA
Organism: Torreya grandis; assembly: GCA_037957365.1. Classification (NCBI taxonomy): domain Eukaryota; kingdom Viridiplantae; phylum Streptophyta; class Pinopsida; order Cupressales; family Taxaceae; genus Torreya; species Torreya grandis. The sequence continues at coordinate 915,881 of JARHVA010004048.1, read as the reverse complement.
CCTATTCAATATTGAATTTGAGTCTTCTTCTTTATGCATCATTATTTTTTGGTTGATTTCAAGAGCAACCACCATATACAAGAGCTTGAATGTCCATAGCTTTAAGCATCCTATGAGTCACAATGCTAAACAAAAATTACATGATCTAGCATATAATATAAACATGAAATATTATGGAATGGAGATAAGAAGAATAGTGGTGATAACATATAGTTTAAGATGATGCCTCAGTAGGACTGAAAACACACAAAAGATATTAGAATGTTATAATCATTGATTCACATAGTATGAGCTTGGCATGATCTTAATGCAATGTACTTCTATACTATGTGACATCAATTAACTAGGTACACACGATTAATGCATACTCACATATTCATGCTTGACACCAAGATCAAATATGGATTTTTTGATAGATTTCCACAAAAGAAAATAGTTAAAAATATGACTAATCATTTGACCGATATATTTCCTCCTTTATAGTCTCTCATCTAAACCCCATAACTGGTGCAAGACCAACCCACTCTGATACCAGTGATGGGTATTTGAAGAGCTGAACATAGAATTAATGCATGTTAGATAAGCACATACATAGAGACAATTATTTCAAACACATAAATAATATTATTTCACTCTAATGACACTGCTCACTAAATAAATTATTTTGATACATTATACATATATATAGGAATATTTCCTATAACTAGTCCCCTATTTTATCTCACCTATAAAAATTCCTATAATAGAGAATATGATATATTGTTATAATATATAACAATATATCACAATAATAATATTCTAACAAACTTACCATATTAACCATAAAGTTATAACCAACCTATTACTATTTACCCCTTGGTAAATATAAACTATTACTTTTTACCTCATAGTATATACCTAATTTCACTTAATGTGAAAACTATTCCCAATAAATGCCAGTTAGGATAGGACCAATCCCAGTTATAGAGAATCAATACCGATCATTGTGTAAACTTCATGTCAATAAAAACATAAAAAACATGGGAAAAATAATGATAAAACTTTATTTTTATTGTCTTTTAAGCATTTTCTAGAAAATCTAAGAGTTCCAAATTTGTCTCCTTGCTTGTATGGGATGTGTGGTCCCACTGAGCATGACAAGATGTAGAGATGGAATCCAAAGTGAGTTAGATCAAGCATTAGTCAAGAAAACTCAAGAAATTCATAAATAATATAACTAAATAAGACAAATCCTTCAAGAGGGTTTGCAAATGAAAATTAAGTGCTATTTAAAGAAGGCATATACATCAAACTATACAAGGAGCATCCCGCCTCCAAATGAGCTCAAAACATGATTTTCCCCTTGATTTGGTGCTCAAGTCTTTAGTAATGATAAGTGGCTTGCTATTGCAACATCTCAAGTGCACTAATTAAACTAGGCTCATGATATTTGATTAATGTTAAGCCAATAGTGAAGCTATCCTTTTAAAAATTAAACATAATAAGACTACACAAAAATGACTTGTGGAGAGAATCCTACATAATAAGTTTAAACCAAAAGAGCTTAAAAATGGTGGTCTTGGTCCTCCTATTTATATATTTTTAAAATTAATCATAAACAACTATGACCATCTATCTTGAGATCAAGATGTGTGGCCATGATTCAATTCAATTTTGGAGGTTTAAATCATAAATACCCTCATTAATATTTGTAATAAAATGGCATTAATGAGGCATTGGATGGCTTAAACCTGATATTTGTTCCATTTATGGATTATGTATGCCACCCCATAAATGATGTCGCTTGATGATGTAGATATTAGAAATCAATTTTCAATTAAAAGATATTCAACAACTTCCATGTATTTTCCACTTAAGCCCTTGATTTGGATTAATTTTCCTAAGTGGGATTAATTAATTTTTATGCAATTCTTTGGAAATTGGTTGCACAATTAATCAAACTGGTCAAAATGTCAAGAAACTAGGTCATAATTTGAATAGAGTATAATTATAATAAGGTGTCTATTGTGTATGAACCAATACACCATTTAGGACATTATCGACATGAAATAATAGATGCATGCATCATGTTCTTCTAAATTAGAAGAATTTAGTGGTTCATAGTGGGAAATTATGTTTTCATTATTTTGAATCAAAATGATTTGAAAAAAGTTACTAATCACATAAAATTCATTTCCCCACTTAGGAATACATTAGCCTAAATTGGTACTTGTATATGAAAAGCTTGAACCATTTAGCATGTTTAAGTGATTTTGGCCTAAATTATGTATTTGAGTAAATTTTGAGTAAGATTAACAATTTCAACACAATGATGTTAGGAAATGGATGTATATAGAATTGAGGGATGTATTGTAGTAGATAACCATTATAAAAATTCATATGACTTTTCTCAGAACCCAAAGAGTGGTTTATATCCAAAACCAAGCATTTTTTCACCTTGTTATGTACAATCACTCTTGTTGAACTTTGAAGTAGGCCTAGATGGTCATAAATGGCCTCTTTCATCACATGGAAAGTACAACCAAAATATACATGGGATCCTATGCCTATTAGGGAAGGTGGAGGATATTGTCTACTATATATTCCTAAAATTTACTCTTGGGTTAGGTCCCTAAACTTTATGAATAATCTTTAAGACCCTAAACACTCCTAAACCCTACTTAAGCCCTATAAAGAGACCCAATAGAAAAAATATACTTAATAATTAATTAAAATGGGCTAAAATAGAATGAAAATTTATTTGATTATACCTAAAAACCTTTAAGCACCTGAACAAATCACTATTTGGGTATGTGTAAGGTACTTTTTTATGGAAATTGGCCCATAAATGATTGTTACAAGCCTAAGAAGGTAGGTTTTGATGGTTTCACAAGAAGTTTGAATAAATAAAAATATAATAGATTATATTAAATCCATATTTTACCTAAAAAAATTAATTAAAGAAGTTTATAAATGCTCATGAGGAGTTCCACAATGATTGTAACACCAATTGAAGGCTTCATGATAACTAGTGGTAAGCAACATGCAATCAAGAGTTCCTATCATACCTAGTGCACCTATGCCTCAATATTAAATATGTTTTTTAGATTTAATAGAGATATAAGGACTTATATAGGGTGATTAATAGGTATTTAAGCTATGATAATAGTCTCAAACAAATAATTAGAGCTAGGATGACAAAATAGAGTCATTTTATGGTCTTTGTTTTAACTATACAAGTTTTTCATTAAAATTACATGTCTTAATCAGTATGAAGAGCCTTGAAAATTTATCCTTGTATCCAAAAAAGTAATAAGAAAAATTTATAGGCCTAATATGGTGTGGATTTTACTTCATGAATCCAAGATGCCATGTGTCAAGTTGTCTAATTGCAAGTGCTCCTTCAATAAGTGCATTATAGCAATTCAAACAAGAGCTCCTATTACATATGGTGAAGTTACTCATCAAGTTGAGTAACCCATGTTAAATAGTATGATAAATATATTCTTAGAGTCTCTTACATTTTTCATTGTAATTTACTTGAACAGATGAAACTTGTCTATGCATCTCCCATGCCTCTCTCTCTCTCCCTACTTACATTCTCCTACATATGTAGCCTTGAATGGCTTGTTATGGATCCTTTGGCTGAGTATGGTGAATTTTTGATCAAATAAAAACTTTAACTATACCATTTAATGTTGAAAAATATGTTTCTTACCTTCTCATATGCTTTCAACTAGTGTACTTGTGTGATTGTTGATGAATGATAGTAGTATTTCTTTCAATATATCATTTGTCCTCCTCTATCTCTTTGCAAATAGATTGTCTTATTGCAGCTCACATAGTGATTTTTTGGTATATTTTCATATTTTTGAATTTGATTTTAATCATTAGCATCTTTTTTAGACCTCTTGATTAGCCCTTTCATTCAATACATTGTCTAAGACCTCCATGTTAAAATACTCATGATTGAATGTCCCTATTGAGTAGTGTGATCAAATTCAGACCTAATTTATGTGCTTAGTGTATGATGTTCAAGTGGAGGGTAATAATTTTGTGCATAACCTCCCTTGATTAGTTTAATTTCATTTATCTTACCCTTTTCCCTTGCAAGCAATAGGTCTAGTAGTTTAGGGTGATATCATCAAGGGAGCCAGTGCTATGTAGAGAATCACCTCAATGATTAGGCCACCCAAAACCTAGAGGTATGTCCATGATATCACTTAAGTGAGGAGGATTTAAAAACCTCCTCAAGGGCATAACTCATGATGAACACAAAGTTTTATGTATGTAAATATAAGGGGATATAAAAGCATAATGGGAACAAAATCAAAGTGTCATATTTGAGAAAAATCATAAATGAAGACCTTTTTTTAGAAAATGATTAAAAACACCATGTATTCATATTATATTATGAAGAGTATGACCAAATTGATACATAGCATTGTTTTCCTCTTTGACATACAACTTTAAAATTTGAAAAATGGCATCTCAAACAATAGGAGACTAATTGAAGGATAATTAAAATAATATTTTTACTTTAAGAAAGTGTCTCAAATTTATATTGTAATGTTAATGACCAGAATATATAATAATTGAATTTCATGAAATACACATCAAATATATATCAAGAGGAATTTAAAAATAATAAAAAACTATATAATGATAATAAAATAGCATTGAAAACCTAAATCTACTCATAGTTGATTTCTAGCCCACACAAGATGCATCCAAGGTTATTGAAACTCTTAAAAGAGACATTCCTAATAGCTTGTAAAATAATAAATATGTTTCAAATAAAATTTAAATAGTTGATATTTTAGACACTCCAAATTCACCACTTCCACATCTAAATCATAATCAGAATGAATTTTTGCATGAATGCATGAATTTAATTAGAAATTGTCAATTTATCCAGATTGTCAACAACTTCATCAATCTAGTTGAAACTTTCCAAATGTTACCATATAAAAATTAAATGGAATGTTTGATTTATAAATTATTTAAAAAATAATAATATTGATTTGCATGGCTAATTAAACCTTGTTAATCAGGCCTCATATTCCTCTAATAGAAAATCCCATTGGATTTTTGAATTTTTTATTTTCTATAATGAAAATTGAATTATTTCCTTGCCAAATATGACATCACTAAGGCTAGTTTATAGGAAAAAGGTATGACAAGATATCAAACATTCAACATGCTCTTACATACCCATTACACAAAAAATATGTTCACAATTTGAAACTCTTACATACTCCATACTTCTATTAATGTAGATTCTTACAAAATCACCCTCTAACATCTATGAGGATGTGTATTATCAAACATTGATATTCATCTTGGATCAATGAATAAAATTTGAAAAGTAAAGCTATAAATTGAGGAGGCGTCACACTTATCTAACAAGCTTTTTGTACTAGGCTTACTTTGCTAAAACTCCAAGAAAAGATTCACCAATTTCTTCATTGCTCAATCAAATCATGCATAGTGCAAGGGGAGATGTTGTCAAAATAACTCTACACCATTGTTGAAGACATCAATCTATATATCTAGGCCATTCAAACTTATACTTTTTTAATAAATATACATCCAAATGATATGGTAAAATTGTTTTGTTTGTCTTCTATTATTCTTGCTTACGCTCTTTCTAGATCTTGGAGGACATGTGATTTGGTTATAGGATATATAAATTTCATTTGTATTTCATACTGATAATAAATAGATTCCATAATAATCATGTGATCACATAAGGAATACTTGGAATGACTATCACCCCAAAACTTTATTTTAAGTGTGATGAGATTCCTATAATTGATAAATTAGTTCATAATTGTTCTAATTCTCTCTTCATTTTATTATATTATTTCCAAATTATGATCTTATATTAGTGGTATAAATGCTCTAATAATTCATGAGATCACTCCCCATAATAAGTTATATTGCCTTGTTAGTTAGTGATATCATCCTTGTGTTATTTTTTAGTTTTCACTAATTTTCAGGTAAACAGTGACATCAACCTCTAAATTGGTAGTATCAATTTGTAATTTAGTGGAAATGCTCTTATAAATGTTATATTTGCTCTCAGATTTAACTTAGAGTGTTATTTTATGTAAATGGTAGAATGAACCTATAAATTAGTGAAATAACCCTACTAATTAGTGATATCACTATGATAATCAGTGGAATTGCTAGCTTTATGTGTTTTATCTTCTCTATCTATAGATCTGAGGGACTGAATTGTTAAATGGTGTAGGTACTTTACTAAACATTGATTTCACTATTTTATGAATCACTAAGGCTAATACAAGCATTGATTTAGCTTCACCCTTCTAGCCAAATACCACATTTAAAAATCTAATTTATTTGTTGTAGGATCACTTATAAAAAATAAGTGGTTATTTCCAAGACAAAAACTTTAAAATCAAATTTTATCTATGCATTAAAAAATAACATTTAAGTTTGGTGCTAGATAATTGATTGTGCTTTCATTACTTATGTTTTTTTAATGATTATTTGTTTGTTGGTAACCTATCATGTATATGATCATCCCTTTCCCATTTATGAGACCTTGGGTGACCAAAAAAAAAACATATATTAATATCATCTTTGCTTGAACAATAACAAGATTATGCTCTTCTCTTTGCCACTTGCAGGGTCATAAAGATCGTAAATAGTGAAAAATACCTTTTTAGTTTGGTTGAACATGTTGGATTTCATCACAACCCATGAGTTCATAGGGCACAATGACTAATATTTCATCCCATACTCTAGGCACCAACCCCATACATCTAATATGAGACATAAATTGAGGTCAATTTTCATAAAAGCATAGAAACAATCCCCATAAAGGGTTCGCAAAAGAAAGATTTTTATCCCTAATGTTAAGATATCAAACATCACCCTCGAAGTCCAAATTTATATTAGGGTAATTTTAGTGGATATTTTTTTATTAATTCATGAATATTCTGGTTTTATAAATTGCCATTTGGATATTTTATTGGGTGATGAACAATGTGGATTCACTTAAATTATCTGGGTGTAAGTTAGTTTTCTAGGTCTACTCACCTACTATTTAAAATAAATTTCATGTATATAATTATAATTCACCACTTTTTTGAAAGTTAATATGAGCTTATTCACCATTCTATGTAATATATAATCATTCAATAACTAAGTTCTAAAGTAGATCACCATAACTACCATCCATCTTTGAGTTTTCTGTATAGTCGTATGTCAGCATACCTTCTATGATAAGTTACATTTCTCATGTCCATTTAGATGCATGCCCAAACATCATCTATTAAATTTATCCAAACTTTAAAAACACATACTTATAGATTTGATAAAAAAAAAACCCATGTTTGTTTTTATATGAGCCACTAAAATATACTATGATTTATGGTAGCACTTCATAGAGATATCATAGTTGAACTGGTCACATAGGGTCTAAACCCTCATGTAAATTTCCTGTTATTTGTTATTTTTCAATGGATTTTTGAGCCCCATGTATTGTAAGGTATATATATCACTATCTAGAATGTTTTGTCAAAATTTTAGATTAAGACATTTGGGCTGTATATGATTTGTTATTTAAGGGAAACCAAACTCCCCCAAGATCTCACAGCATACTTTATGAAGTGATGGTTAATAGATTAACATATTCCCACTTATTGTGAGGTAAATATATGGTATAATTTCAAATTAAACACCTATTTTACCATTAAATATATTACTTATATCATATGCACATTATTGATTATTTTTGTCATATGGCATTCTTGTGTGATACCTTATGCATTAAACAAATCCAAATTATCCTAAGTCCAAAACATTTTACTACACATTTAAACAATAAGCCATTACTCTACCCATAATTTGAGTCTCATTTTCAACATCATTCTATCCAATTAAAATGATACCCTATTTATATTATATTTTTATGCTACCCATTTGAAATCAAATCTAAATCAGATTCATTTTGAACCAAAATCAAATTCTAATCTAAATTCCAAATCAAATCCAAATTTCAAATCAGTTCTAAATTAGGTTCATTTTGAAATCAATCTAAATCTAATTCAAATCTAATTCATTCTAGTGTTATAAGCTAGTCAAATATTTTAAATCGAATCAATTCAAAGTCAAATATTCTACGTAAACCCTTCAAAGTGAAAATTTAAATTCAAAATTTTGAAAGGTTAAACATCCTAAGGTTAATCAGAAACAAATTTCAAACTAATTCACACATTTATGAAGAGACAACTTCTAAATTTAACCAAAGTCAAATAAGCCAAATACAAACCTTTCAAATGTAAAATAAAACCTTCAAAACAATTCAATTCAAGTAAAACATCTCAACTCAAAATTTTGAATCCAAACATAAGCTAAATTAGAATAAAAAATCAAATTAAAATTTCTCAATTTCAAAATTCAAAGGTCAAAACAAGTTCAAAATTAATTTCTTTAGTGAAATGTTGAAGTCAAAACCAAAATTCAAGTTAAAATTTAAGTGCTTCCAAAATTCAAGATCAAGTGTTCAAATTCTCAAAACTCATTTAACATTCCAAAACTTTATGAAATTTGAAAATTAACTTGAATAAAACATTATTCCACTTTGGCATCAACTTTCCACTTTGGCATTTATATTGACCATTCCAATCAAACATTATAATTTAACAAAGAGATATTCTGATATCACACCAAGTTTCAAGTTGATTCAAATAACATTTTTTAGATATGAAATTCAACATTAAATTGATAAACACGGTCTTTTATACACATTCAAACTAAATTAGTTTAAACATCCTATCTGTATTCAATACAAAGGTTATGAATCCAAATATGGTCAAATATATATGAAGTGGGGATTCGTACAACCTAATCTAAATGTGAGTGGTCTTATAATCCACTTGGATATTTTCAAAATAATTAAATCATAGAAGGTGAGTTATATCAAGAAAAATACGAGGATGTGATATTCATAACAGAATAAGGACATAGTTGTATTCAAGTAGAGAAGATACCCCTAGAGTAAAATTTTACTCATTAACAAGATCTTGTGTAATGTTACAATCAAAATATATAATTATGTATCAAAGGTAAAGGGAAAATTGTAGACCCACCCCAAAATACACAAATTATTATGGCCTAATTATAAATATTAATTAGTTTTAACTTATTTAGCTACTTCCCTAGATAATACTGCTTTTAGAAATCCCCCACATATAGATCAAAATCCACACCTTGAACAACAATAATAAAATCCATTAGCTAATCCTCCATAAAGCATATATCCATACACAAATCCTAATCAAACTGATTTATTCAATACACTTCAACAGGCTAAAAGAAATCCACAAAAAACATTCCTTATTGAAAATGAATTCCATCTTAATTACCAAAAAAAAACCTTATTCAAGTATTCCCTAACTCACATCAATTTACTTCTAATTTGTAACAAATAATTTCTAATTCCCAAAAAATCCCCCAATTCCTAATAAATCCCTTCTCATTCACAACTAGTCTATTATATTTCACAAAAAATCCCTTCAAGTGGACAACAAGTCCCTTCTATTTCACTATAGGTCCCTTATAATTACGATCATCTCTCATCCAGTCTAAAATAATAGGTAGCCAATAATCCAACATTATAATAAATCATGACCAATATATAACAACATGTTTCAAGTACTCCAAAATAACAAGTTGTGATTAATCCTCAATAAGTCCTTTTTAGTTCACAACAAAACACTATTAATCTACAATCTTTCCCTTTTAGTCAAATTCTAACCAACTAGAAGCAAGTCACATTACCATAAGAAATTACTTCGTGATAAGTCCCTATCTATCATATTAAAATTCCTTCATATAGAAAAAATATTAATCCAAATCAGAAAGGAATTTCTAGTCCAATTCTCAATGTAAGTCAAAAAGTATGATATCAACAATTTAATCCTTATTGTAGGGTAAAAAACCCCAATAGCTAAGCATAAGGGCTACCCATTACAACCCATTTAAATCCCAATCCACCTATTCATCAAAATCATGCCAATCCCCCTTTAAACATTCAATAAATTGTGCTTCTTCCATCCCAAGGCTCCCCCACTCTCCAAATACTTCAAGAGGTAAAAGATGTTTTTTAAATCCAAGCAGGAAATGAGGTCAAGAATTACAAGTTTGATGATATATGCCCATACCCATTTGATATGAGTTTATTTCAAGTACCTTTCCCATATCAATTTGAGGCACTCAAATTCAAAAAATAAAATGGAAGGGGTGATCTTAGAGAGAAAATGAGGGAATTATTTGTGGCATGCCAAGAGGTAGCCTATAACAACATTTATTTACTTCATTTGTTTCCACATAACTTGGGTGTACAAGCCTAGAAGTGGTTTGTTCATTTACCAAAGGGATCTGTTATCACTGTTGATGACTTATCTAAAAAAACTATTAAATACTTCTCATATAGCATAAATCATTTGTTGACCATGGCTAATTTATGCAATGTTAAACAATGTAGTGGGGAATGTTTCTTTGCTTAATGGCAATGATGGAAAAATTTGGAAATCTGGTTTTCACACACCTTCCACACAATAAAATAGAAAATATTTTCACTTCCAATTTGAATTTGAAGGTAACTCATAATATGAGACTTCATTATGCTGACACATTCAAATAGATTATAAATTAACTAGTGCAAATTGAAAAATGATCATATTGAGAATGGCCTAGTCAATATTTATTTTCATACATAGGCACAAGATCAAGCCCCAATGCAAGCATAGGCAATCACATATGAGAAGCCTAATGTATTCAATGGAAAAAATAATGTCATAGGTAATGGAGTAATTGAGTCAAAACATGTACAAATGGTACAACCATCACTTGTCCAAAATAATGCAT